>CM023862.1:600000-992500 GCA_013389735.1 Phaseolus lunatus
TATAACCTTTTTTCTATACTTGGAGTATGATATATATGTCTTATACTTCAGGTTGGATAATAAATATTCTTATATTTATTTAAATATTTATTAAATAATTTTAAAAAATATATACTCTCTTGTTTTCAATGTCAAATAATAATATTAAATTATAATTGTATAAATTTTAAAATAAAATATCAAATTATTTCGGTACATCCAATATAATCTCACATCGTTTAGGAATTGAGGTCAATGATAATTTACATAGTCATTTCTTTCTTAACTCATCGAGACACCTTTTAAACACAAAATCATGACGGAACTTCGAATTCTAAAAGTAACAATACTTCGAACTTAAGGTTGAAACATAAATAAATTAAAATTGTCTATTAAGAAAAAGCATATATAAAACATACTCGATTTAAAAATTAAATATTTATTACTAAAATATTTAAGCATCTTATCTCCATGAACTATAATAGTGTAAAATTGTAAAGGTTGAATTGTCTCCAATAAATTAGATTTAGTATATAATCAATTATAATTTATATGAAGAAAAACTAGTATTTTTAAACATGTTCTTGAAATAATCAATTATCTAGGTTTAGAGAAAGTTTTTCAAAGATATGCATATAACCAATTATGTTTAATAATAATCAATTAATCTGTGGCAGATATTATTTTTACATATCTTTAGGATATAGTTGATTGTTTTTAATATAATTGATTATTTTGAGTTTTTCAAAAACATGTCTTTTTGAATATAATGGATTAAGTCTAGTTTTGATCTATTAAAATTATCCTAAATTGTTTTTTAATTGACTAATGAATAAATTAATTGATTGTATTTATTAATAATTGATTATTTTGTTTAATTATATCAAAGTTTCTTTAAAAAGACGGTTCTCTCAGTTCCAATATCACAATTTTCATTCATCTCATATCTAGAGTGCATTGTTGTGAGTAAGAAGGTTTCATAGAGAATACTTTTACAAAATCCATCTTGTTTTGAAATATTGCTAAAAAATTATTAAGAAAAAGTGATCCGTTGTATATTGAGTCATTTCATAATATGTCACGTATCAGGTGATGTAATTCTTTTTATCTTGATCTAGTTACATAAGTGTTTATAATAATTAAATATTTTAATATTTTCAGTGAAAAATCTAGTTCAGGTTATCTGGAGGTAGATTTATGAAGAATCAAAACTGGTATAAAATTTCTTGTGTGTTCTTGAGTTTTATTTTTACTTATTATATTGATTTTTTTTATGTTCATTGACTATGTACTTTTTTTTTATCAATAATAAAAATTAAATTAAATACTTGTGCACTTAATCTCTCTTATTATCAACAATTTTCTTTTTTAAAAATTTTTAAAAGTCTTTTTTAACAAATTCAACCCTCTTGGTTGTGTCATTCTTTGTTTTACAATATTATCTTATTCATATACAATCAGTTTTGATATTCTATATCAACATCACAACATCCCCACAAGATGTAACAGCGTTGGTTTTTTTAAAATAAAAAAAAAAACCAAAGACCCTTCCCCCCCAGTCACGCACCTTTCTTTTTCTCTCTTCCACCATATTCTCCTTTCCCCTTCTCTCTTAATTTCCTTTTACAATCTTCATCTATTTTAGAATCTGATCGGACCACGTTGTAGCTGGCAAGTTAAGGAACATTTCTAACCGATCAGAATTTTAAACAGAGTAAGTTCATTTTTACTCTAAAGATCCTTTATTCTTGGTTTTTCGGTATGTTTTAGTCATCAATCTTGGTGGGGTCAGTTGAGAAGATTAATCCTCTCAACTTATTCTAGTATATACTGAATTTATGTTCTGTTTGGATAACTTGCATTAGGCCCGTAAATCTTAAAGCTTATCCAGACGGTGGAGAATAAAATTCTAGAAGTTGCTTGGGAAGCAAGCAATTAAGGTAAGGGAAGCTAAATTTAATCTTTTATAGCACCCTAGGCTAGAAGATTCTGGATCTGGAAGGGACGTGGTCCCAATATTTAATTTCTCTAGTACGGATGTTGTGTGTTTATATTTTGTGTTATTTGTTTATATAATATTTAAATTTGTAAAAATATTTTATTTTGATAATTTAGTATTTAAGTGTGGTTCTTTTTATGTTAAATAAACTTTTGAATATTGTGGATTTCATTTTGAATGATATTGTATGATGAAAATGATATGGAATTGAATTCATACATTTGGGATAATGTATGGATTGATGTTTGCTGTGTATTAAGTATTGATACCTATGTGGTAACAGAGATCTCCGAGCTTCACTGATGATCTAAGTCACATAGACTAAGATATCAGGTGGTGAGAAGCTGATGGAGGAGTTCATGCACACCGTGACATATGAGATGCACGGCTTGGGTTGTATTGAACTTACCCTGACCCTTTATGTCGGATTCGCTGGTAATCTTTGGATCAGGTGTTAGTCTCTGGTGGGACTTACTTAATACGAGTCTTCCGGAAGATGTTGTTTGTTGAATATATTGGATGTGTAGATCCATGTGAGATCTATGTGATTGCTTTATTATTGAGATTTGAAAAAGATTGAAAAATTGAAGAATTGGTCATGTAATTTGGTTTTCTCTTTTAATTTAATTGCATATATTATAGAACTTTATTTTCACTAGCTTACCCTTGCTTTTCGTGTTGTGTTTGAACTGCGATGACTGTACTATGTACACGAGCAGATGACCATACAGGTGCAGGAAAGCCTTAAAAGTTTCAGAGTCTTATTTTGAACTATGGATATGTAAATATTTATACTTATATAAGTCAAAATCTTGTAATAGAAATATTTTGAAAAACTCTAAGTTTGTACAGAAATATGTAGAATGTGTATTAAAATAGTTATATAAATTTTCAGGGTGTCACATTTAATGGTATCAGAGCGGTTCATCCTAAGGATAACCTGAGGGTAGTGGGTTTAGTGCGTTTCTCCTGTGTGTAGATTTGTGTTCAAGTCTAGCTTCAAGACTTAGATAAAAGTATCTAATAGGATGTTTAATAAAGTTGTTTTCTTGAAATCTTGTTTGTGCTTGAGTCAAAGTAGTTGTTATGAATGAAGCTGAAAGTATTAAGAATGAAAAGAATCTTGATAGAGTGGTGAGGGTGCACACTCATGACTAAATGAAGATGATTTTCTATCTTAATTCTAAATCGTTGGAGTACATTTTAGAGATAAGTCTTGATTGGTTTTGTATCTATTTTGTGTGTTTTTTTTTAGTTAATTTGACTTAAAGAAGTAGTTGGAAATTTTTAGTAATTTCTAACCTAATTCTTTATGTGCTTAGAAGATGGCACGTAGATCACCTACTCCTCCTCCACCAGTAGATATGCCCAACTTAGCTCGGGCAATAGAGATGATGGCAACAGCCTTGCAACAACAGAGTGCTACTATGGCACAACAGCATCATGCCGCACTCCATCAATTAGAAACCGCTAGATTAGCAGCAGAAGCGTCTCAGCTTCATCAACAACCTCATACCTTTAGTCTGGAGGATTTTCTGAGACACAATCCACCTAAATTTAATGGGAAGGTAAATCCAGATGAAGCAGACCAGTGGGTGAGAGACATAGAAAGAATCTTTGAAGCTACTCAATGCCCAGAAGAGAGAAAGTTATCTTATGCTATCTATATGCTTATTGAAGAAGCTGAGTTTTGGTGGATAGGTATGAAGCAGATAATGGAGGATAGAGAAGAATTTGTCACTTGGGAGAATTTCAAAGTAAGATTCATGGAGGAGTATTTTCCTGATAGTGTCAGATATGCAAAAGAAATTGAATTCATGCAGCTGGAACAAGGAAATCTTTCAGTCACTGAATATGCTACTAGGTTCAAACACCTAGCTAGATTCTACACCCAGACCATGACTGAGGCTTGGAGATGTAGAAAATTTGAGTTTGGGTTGAAGCAAGAACTTAAAGAAGTGGTGATTCCTATGTCCATTAGAGATTTCCCTGCTCTAGTGGAGAAAGCAAAAGTGGTGGAGAGTTTGAAAAGTAGTAGCAGACTTGCTAAGCCTCAAGTGGGAGGACCTTCTAAAAGCATGCTTAAATATGAAGATAGAAAGAAACCTTATTTCAGACCTCAATCTTATAGCAGTGGAAGACCCAGTTCTCATTCACCACCTAGTCTCAGATGTTTTAGATGCGGTGGGCCACATGTTGTTAGATTTTGCCCTCATCCAGTGATAAATGTGATATGTGATAGATGTCACAGGTATGGTCATGCAACAAAAGACTGCCACGTCCAATTGAGAGCTCCAAATTCTGGCGGAGTGCAGCAAGTACAACAAAATAATAATCAAAAGCCCAGAGCAGCTGGCAGAGTTTTTGCCATTAGTGGAGCTGAAGCTTCACAGTCTGATAGCCTTGTTAGAGGTATTTGTTCTATCCTTGGAACACAGTTATCTGTATTGTTTGATTCTGGGGCAACCCATTCTTTTATATCTTTTGATTGTGCTAAGAAACTTAAGTTGCCAGTCCGAGAATTAGAAATTGAGTTGGTGGTATCTACACCAACAGAAGGTATTATAGTAACTTCTTCCATGTGTGCTGAGTGTCCAGTAATTATAGATGGACAGAGATTCAAGATCAACATGATTTGCATACCTCTAAAAGATTTGGAGGTTATATTGGGAATGGATTGGTTGTCTGCTAATCATATCCTTATAGATTGTGGTCGGAAAAAGTTAATTTTTCCTAAGTTAGGAGAAATGCAGGTTATCTCAGCTCAACAGTTTAAGAGAGAGATACAAGAAGGTGCAGAATGTTTTATGTTTTTGGCTTGTTCTATAGTTTCTGGCAAAGTACAGAAAGATATGTTTGTAGTTCAGAAGTTTATGGATGTATTTCCTGATGAGATTCCTGGACTTCCACCTAAAAGAGAGATAGAGTTTGCGATAGACTTGATTCCTGGAGCAGGCCCGGTGTCAATTTCTCCATACCGAATGGCACCAGCAGAGTTAGCTGAATTGAAGAAACAACTAGAAGACTTATTAGAGAAACAATTCATTCGACCTAGTGTTTCTCCATGGGGAGCTCCAGTGCTATTAGTGAAGAAGAAGGATGGTTCATCACGTCTATGCATAGATTATAGACAATTAAACAAGTTAACAATCAAGAATAAATATCCTCTTCCTAGAATTGACGATCTAATGGACCAGTTGCATGGAGCAGTTGTCTTTTCTAAGATAGATTTGCGCTCAGGTTATCACCAAATTTTAGTGAAAGCGGAAGATGTTCAGAAGACTGCTTTTAGATCAAGGTATGGTCACTATGAATTTCTAGTTATGCCATTTGGTGTGACGAATGCTCCAGCTATCTTCATGGATTATATGAATCGAATCTTCAGACCTTTTCTTGATAAGTTTGTGGTAGTGTTCATAGATGATATCTTGATCTATTCTCGTACAAGGGAAGAACATGCAGAACATCTTAGAACTGTCCTGAACATTTTAAGAGAAAAACAATTATATGCTAAACTTTCAAAATGTGAGTTCTGGATGTCAGAAATACAATTTTTAGGACATGTTATCTCTGCACAAGGAATATCAGTAGATCCTTCTAAAGTGGAGGTTGTGCTTCAGTGGGAACGTCCTAAAACTGTTACAGAAATTAGAAGCTTTGTGGGGTTAGCAGGATATTACAGAAGATTTATAGAAGGTTTTTCTAAAATAGTTGCTCCTTTGACCCAATTGACTAGAAAGGATTATCCTTTTGCATGGACTGAACAATGTGAGAGAAGCTTTGAAGAGTTGAAAATAAGGTTGACTAATGCTCCTGTATTGACAATCCCTGATACCAATCAGCCTTTTGAGGTCTTTTGTGATGCTTCCTATCAAGGATTGGGTTGTGTTCTAATGCAGAATAGGAAAGTTGTCGCCTACGCTTCTCGTCAGTTAAAGGTGCATGAAAGAAACTATCCAACTCATGATCTAGAATTGGCAGCAGTTGTCTTTGCTTTAAAAATATGGAGACATTTTCTTTATGGAGTTAATTTTAATGTTTTCAGTGATCATAAAAGCTTGAAGTATTTGTTTGATCAGAAGGAGCTTAATATGAGGCAGAGGAGGTGGATTGAATTTTTAAAAGACTATGATTTTCAACTAACATACCATCCTGGGAAGGCAAATGTTGTTGCAGATGCGTTGAGTCGTAAAAAGATACAAATGTCGTCGCTTATGATTAAAGAGCTGGCATTGATTGAGGATTTCAGGAGTATGAATTTGGAGGTTTCCATGTCCTCAAATTGCATTAGTTGTAATACACTAGTTATAACTAATGAATTTTTGGAAAAGGTGAAGGAGAAGCAGTTGGAAGATTCACAATTGAAAAACTTCATGGACTTATTAAATACTGACAAGGCTAAAGACTTCTCTTTAGGAGTGGATGGTATTTTGAGATTCAAAAATAGAATATGTATACCGGAGGATAATGAACTAAAACATACAGTGTTATCTGAAGGTCATAAAAGCAAACTCAGTTTACATCCAGGAATGACCAAGATGTATCAAGATCTGAAGAAGTCTTATTGGTGGTATGGCATGAAGAACGATGTAGCCAAGTTTGTAGCTGCTTGCTTGACTTGTCAGAAATCAAAGATTGAACATCAACGGCCCGGAGGCATGTTAACTCAGTTGGACATTCCAGTGTGGAAGTGGGACAGTATCTCAATGGATTTTGTTACCCACTTACCACGTACTTTGAGGAAGCATGACTCTATTTGGGTCATAGTGGACAGGTTGACAAAGACATCGCACTTCCTACCTATAGATTTGAGAATCTCTATGCAAAAGTTGGCCCAAATTTACATAGATGAAATAGTCAGATTGCATGGTGTACCCTCTAGCATAATATCAGATAGAGATCCCAGATTCACCTCCAGATTCTGGCAAACACTTCAAAAAGCTTTGGGGACTAAACTCAGACTTAGTTCAGCATACCATCCTCAGACTGATGGACAATCAGAGAGAACTATCCAGTCCTTAGAAGATTTGCTCAGGACTTGTGTGTTAGATCATTTGGGCAGTTGGGATGAAATTCTACCCCTGCTAGAGTTCACTTACAATAACAGTTACCAAGCTAGCATAGGAATGGCTCCTTTCGAGGCATTGTATGGAAGAAAGTGTAGGACACCTCTGTGTTGGTTTCAGGATGGTGAAAGTGTGTTAATCGGACCAGAATTAATACAACAAACCAATGAGAAAGTCAAAATGATTCAGGAAAGATTGAAAACATCTCTCAGTAGGCAAAAATCTTATGCAGATCAAAGAAGAAGACCTTTAGAATTCTCTTCGGGTGATCATGTCTTTTTGAGAGTTACACCGTTCACTGGTGTAGGAAGAGCACTCAAAGCCAAGAAGTTGACTCCTAAGTTCATAGGACCTTATCAAATTCTCAAGAGAATAGGTCCTGTGGCTTATGAAATTGCCTTGCCTCCTCCTTTAGCTAACATTCACAATATTTTTCATGTATCTCAGCTAAGGAAGTACATACCTGATCCCAGTCACATTCTAGAGTCTGATTCAATCCAGGTGAAAGAAAATCTGTCATTTGAAGTGAAGCCAATCAGAATTTTAGATTCACAAGTGAAACAACTTCGTGGAAGAAATATTTCCATGGTTAAAGTATTGTGGGATCTCATCTCTGAAGACTCCACTTGGGAAATTGAAGAGGAGATACGAGCATCATACCCTAATCTCTTTATTGGTAAGTTTATTTTCGAGGACGAAAATTTTTGTAGTTGGAGATAATGTAACAGCGTTGGTTTTTTTAAAATAAAAAAAAAACCAAAGACCCTTCCCCCCCAGTCACGCACCTTTCTTTTTCTCTCTTCCACCATATTCTCCTTTCCCCTTCTCTCTTAATTTCCTTTTCCAATCTTCATCTATTTTAGAATCTGATCGGACCACGTTGTAGCTGGCAAGTTAAGGAACATTTCTAACCGATCAGAATTTTAAACAGAGTAAGTTCATTTTTACTCTAAAGATCCTTTATTCTTGGTTTTTCGGTATGTTTTAGTCATCAATCTTGGTGGGGTCAGTTGAGAAGATTAATCCTCTCAACTTATTCTAGTATATACTGAATTTATGTTCTGTTTGGATAACTTGCATTAGGCCCGTAAATCTTAAAGCTTATCCAGACGGTGGAGAATAAAATTCTAGAAGTTGCTTGGGAAGCAAGCAATTAAGGTAAGGGAAGCTAAATTTAATCTTTTATAGCACCCTAGGCTAGAAGATTCTGGATCTGGAAGGGACGTGGTCCCAATATTTAATTTCTCTAGTACGGATGTTGTGTGTTTATATTTTGTGTTATTTGTTTATATAATATTTAAATTTGTAAAAATATTTTATTTTGATAATTTAGTATTTAAGTGTGGTTCTTTTTATGTTAAATAAACTTTTGAATATTGTGGATTTCATTTTGAATGATATTGTATGATGAAAATGATATGGAATTGAATTCATACATTTGGGATAATGTATGGATTGATGTTTGCTGTGTATTAAGTATTGATACCTATGTGGTAACAGAGATCTCCGAGCTTCACTGATGATCTAAGTCACATAGACTAAGATATCAGGTGGTGAGAAGCTGATGGAGGAGTTCATGCACACCGTGACATATGAGATGCACGGCTTGGGTTGTATTGAACTTACCCTGACCCTTTATGTCGGATTCGCTGGTAATCTTTGGATCAGGTGTTAGTCTCTGGTGGGACTTACTTAATACGAGTCTTCCGGAAGATGTTGTTTGTTGAATATATTGGATGTGTAGATCCATGTGAGATCTATGTGATTGCTTTATTATTGAGATTTGAAAAAGATTGAAAAATTGAAGAATTGGTCATGTAATTTGGTTTTCTCTTTTAATTTAATTGCATATATTATAGAACTTTATTTTCACTAGCTTACCCTTGCTTTTCGTGTTGTGTTTGAACTGCGATGACTGTACTATGTACACGAGCAGATGACCATACAGGTGCAGGAAAGCCTTAAAAGTTTCAGAGTCTTATTTTGAACTATGGATATGTAAATATTTATACTTATATAAGTCAAAATCTTGTAATAGAAATATTTTGAAAAACTCTAAGTTTGTACAGAAATATGTAGAATGTGTATTAAAATAGTTATATAAATTTTCAGGGTGTCACACAAGACCCATAAACACTAGTTTCCTACCTATTAAACAATTTTCATCAATTCTAATATTAAAACTAAAACCACAATTCACTGAAAAAAAACCATATAATTACAATTACCTAAAATGTAATGTTGTATAAGAGTGAAAACAATATATGAAATATGTCCCAAATAAGGAATAAGTAACAAATTGAAAGGATCCTTAATTTATTAAACAGTAGAATAAAACAGAAGGTAATGTCAGCCTTTAGAAACATGCATCCAAAACACAGCAGCAACACAATGCAGCACAACTGCGACAAAATAATGACACATATCAATAATTACAGCCAACAAAAAGAGACATAAGTTTAATATGACTAATTGAATTTTTAGCCCTCTCAAATTCTAGATCAAGGATTTTGGTGTCAATACTATTAATTTTGTTTTCAATCTCATTTAATTTTAAAAAGTTTATGTTTTCGTTTAAAATGAAAGTTGAAAATATTTGGTGGAGGATTAGAAGTTGTTTTCTTAAGAAATGTTTTTAGAAAAAAGCCAAAAAGTTTGATTTTTTTTTTCTAGTGCTAAAAATAGTCTTTGATCATTCTTGTTAGGTCTTCCATCATATCTCTCTAAACCTACTAATACTTCTCATCTTGACTTAAAAACTGTAATGATGACTCAAACTGAAAGTTAAAAGCAAAAACAACTACTAAATACAAATAAATTTTCTGAACCCTAAAAAATTAAAATTGATTTTTTTAATGAAAATATAAGTATTTTGAGAAATCAAACTTTGAGGGGTGAATTAAGGAGATTGGACATATTGCATGTGGCAGAAAGAGGAATGAAAAATTACCATCCTTTCCAGAAGCCATCACCCTTGGACTTGGTTTCCACCATTGATGAATTCTGAGGGTACTGAGGAATGTCTTGGGTGGGATAACCAACAGGTGGAGGTGCAGCTGAAGGTGGAGGATAAGCTACATTCAAACCATTAACCATCATATTAGAGAGTGTGTATGTGTATTTGAAATAAGTTATTTCACTTGAATTGCTGAAGGAAATATTAATGAAGCCTAAGTAATCAATATATATGCATAGGAATATGATTTCTGAAGGAGTTGTGAAATTCACAATGGTGGAAATGGAAGAAAATGACATATAAAAGTTAAATGTGATTAGTTGAAAAAATATTAAAAAAATAGATGAGTAGAAATAGGTAAAATATAGAATATTAAAATATCATTATTGTTATTATTATCATTCTATTTTTACTTTATCAAATAATACCAATTATTTATACTCATATTTTTTCTTCTAATTGTGTGTAAGAATAGTTCTTAATTAATTGTGTGTGTTTGGATGAACATTGATTGCAGATAAACATTTCTAAAACTAACTTTTAAGTGGTGACTTATGTTTGGGTATTTTTATTATAAAAAATAAGTTAGTAACTACAATTATGCAAAAAAAAAAAATCACTCCTGAAGTAGTTCTATTTATTTTATTTTTTATTACTGATAAAAAAAATAATTATGCAGAAAATATTATCCAATTAAAAATTATTTAAATTGTTTCAACTCAATAAATTATATTTATATATAAAGCTATTAGAACACAATTAAAAGTCTATAACACACATAAAAATCTACTTGAAACTCTAACACGAAACCAAACTCGTTTATATAAGGAAGTAGTTATATATAGACTTTTTAGTTATACCTTTAGTTACGCAACAATTCTCTTAATACAAAGCAACCTCAATTAAACTTCATTACGTAATCATGTGATAGAGATTCTTTTAATGCCAAGCCCTCTCATAAATCCAATTAAGAACAAAAACAAAAATCTCAAAGTCATTATTAGGTTTCTTATGCTTTACAAAACCCAAATTTCTTGCAAACTAAACACCTACATCTCAACTTTTCAAAGATTATCAAAAATTAAAAAACATTGGCACAAATATGTTACAATCTTTTACATCAATCTGATACTTCAACTATATAAATGACATGAAACAAAGTTGTGGAACGAAATTTGTTTTTTGTAAACAAAATTATTTTGATTGAAAATCAAATTAACAATCATTAAATATTTACGTCAATTAATGATAAAAATATTTTATAATATACAAAATAATGTGATTAATTTAATAAAATAAACTATTCATTGTAAATTAATTACAAAAATAAAACATTCTCTCCTATAAGTAGAATAAAGAACATCGTCTATGATAAATAACTTTCCAGCCAATATATACATCAAAATGTATTATAATACCCCCCATATGATAACACTTAATAAAGAATTCATATTTAACTCTATCATATTCCAAAACTTATTGAATGAATAACACAAACATCACAATAAGTAAGATTAATCTCTGGGGTTAGGGGATTTGGAGAGAAGTGGGAAAGGTTCAAATTAATATGAGAGAAAATTAAGAATGTGGTTTATTTTTGTAGAAGTGTGATCTTTGAAAGTAGTAGAATAATAGTACTTTAAATTTAAAAATTGAGAATCATGAGTTGAGAAAAATAAAACCTGAGAATAAAGAGAGAAATGTTGAGTATAAAGCATGGAAGGGACTTTACCTGTAGTAGTACTCTGACCTGAACTCATCTTCAAACAAAGGAATTCTCAGCACTTACCAAATATCTGAAAGAAGAAGGTACATACATATATATGTATGTATAATATTGTTTATAAATAAGAAGAAGCGAAGATATCAAGGTTTTTGTTTGAAGAAATTGAGGATGTTACTTGGAAGACAACGAAGAACTGAACAAGGGGACGGCACCGCGTGAAATGAATGATCAAATATTAGAAGAATGAATAAAGAAAGAGAAGAATCACAATTTTTTAATATAATTTTCTTAGTTTATTATTTCAAGGAAATCAAAGTGATAATGACAAAAAGATTTTCCTTTTCAAATGGGACGCGTGTCCTAAAATGAAAGGGACTGCCCCTTTCAGTTACCAAATCTTTTTGTCGGCCAACCATTTCTCTCCTTAACCAAAACTCTTCCAAACAAATGTTTTGTACTTATATTATAACCATTTTATATTTGAAGTTTGATACCTTCAAAAAAAAAATTTAACAGATTAAAATAAATATGATCATATAACATGAAACTATAAAAAGATATAATTAATAATTTTGACAAAAATATTTAGGACATACTACAGATAAATTTTTTAAAATTAAACAAAAATATTATAAATTATATTTAATATATTATTTTCAACACTCAATTCCGTTTAAGTAAATAATATTTATTTTTAATAAAAATAAAAAATGCATATACAATTAATTTAGAAAAAATAATAAATAATAATAATATATTTTAGAAAATTAAATATAAATTTATTGAATAATAAATTTATTTTTTATAAATATTTAAAAATTAAAAATATTTATTTATTTATTTATAAAAAATTTTAAAAAAATACATATATCTATATATATATATATGTATTAAAATAAAGTTTAAGCTCAATATATTTATTATTCATCCTAATTTTATCAATGAGAATATGAGTATATGACATAAAATGTTAAGTTATGCAAGCAAGAAAACCTTGGTTGAGTTGAAGAAGCAAGACTTGTTTCGAAGTAACAATTTAATAGATGAGATTTTGTGAATACTATGTCAAAGAAAATCCTGCAAATTTTATTTTGATATGACGAAGGAAACCCTTAATTACCTTCATGTTGACCTATGAGTCTATCTTTAGAAAACTAATAATAAAGTCTGAGAATTTCAAGAGCTGGAAGTGTTTACTTGAGAGCCAAACCAGTAAGATGATGAAGAGGTTCGAAACTTATAATGGTCTTGAGTTTTGTTCAGAATTGTTTAACACTTCCTATAAAGAGAATGACATAACAAGGCAATAGATGGTTGTAGGGACTCCTCAGCAAAATGGCCCAATAGAGAAATTCAATATATAGGACCATTCTAAAACGAGTGAGATGCATGTTGGTGAGAGTTAGAGTTCCAAAGATTTTTGGAATTGAACTACTACTTATGCCTACCTGATCAATAGATGCCTCACAACAACACTTGATATGAAAACTCCTAAGAAAATTTAGTTAGGACGCTGTCTAAACCTTGAAAATTTACAAATCTTTGTTTGCGTTGCCTATGCTCACATAAGGCAAGGAAAACTATATGCATGTGTTGTTAAATACATGTTTCTTAGCTATCTAGAAGGTGTGAAAGGATATCGTCAATGTTGTCTTGAGCTAGGATTTAATAAGCATATCATCAGTCGTGACATCATCTTTAATAAAATTGAGATGGCTTATAAGCCAACAATTTTAGAATTTAAGCCTAAGAGTAGTTGTTGTGGTGAAAAGGAAAAAAATTAGTTTGGAGTCTAATACATAAGAAATATCTGATAAAGACAAATGCTCTAATGATAATAGATGAGAAGTGTCTAATGAAGATAGACGATCTGATGTGAGTTGATTTTAGGATTGCATATTTTAATTGGTTTCACTTTTATATCGATTTTGGATTTTAGCAATTTAAGGTGAGAACCCTAAGAAGATTCTCACTAGACACGAACTTAACCAAGTGGTTAAGTAAGTGTGAAGGTTCACTTCAGAAGGGCAAAGAGAAAAACACAGATATGAGGTGACAATGATCCAAAGTGCGGAATTTAAGAGAATGAAACAATAACAAAACACATAAACAAGGAACAATAAAGAGAAGAAGAAAAGAAGATGATAGATGGAAAAAGGGAAGAAGAAGGTGACGCATAAAAAAAGAATGAAATGGGAAAAGATGAAAGGATGATAAGACTTAGGGAAGAATGGAGGTTGTCACGCCACTTGGAGCATGTGAACTCCAAGATGAGCGGTGCTAAAGCCGCCACTTGAGATGTCACTCACTCAAGATAAGACTCAGAGTCGTCACTTAGGATACTACCCACCTAAGATAAGACTCATAAAACCTAAAGTACTCAGACTCACAAATTCACTCAAGCAGAGTTTCTTTTCTATATTCCAAATTAACTTGTAAATACATGGAGTAAGGCACCCTATTTATAGGATTGGGTGCCTTGGTGGGCAAAAAGGGCAAGGGTAGGGTGGTAAATGTGTGAGGGGGTTGCCTTTAGGGTTTGACTAAGTCAAAACCGCACCTTAGGATTGTTCTTCTAGAAACTAGGTCAAAAAACCTTCCTAAAGGGCTAGAAACAAGCTAAAATGATAACTACAACCCCTATTATGCTATAGGCACCTATTCTAGCCTATCTTTGCTATTTGGACCCCTAAAATGAGTCCAAATTTATTTACATAACTTTTCTCTTTTGGAAAGACCAGAAGGAAGAACTTCTGATATTCTTTTTTATAACTTTTTCTTCTTCTGCTGATGCTTTCTAGAGGTTTGGTGGGGTCCGACTTTGTATACTGAGATGACTTACCTTTTTGTGAAGTGCTTGATGTGTCCTTAGTCATTTGTTGGTTGCTTTGGTTTGTATCACGCTCTGATGCATTTGATATAAACCAGCGTGTTCATGCAAACTTTCCAAAGCTAAAACAAAGAGAACTATCAAAGCTCTGGTAAGGTATGAATACACAAAGTTTATATATACTCCTTAATAGTTGCTAGTGAGGTGTTAGAAGATGAACCTTCTAGTGTATCATTTACATTAACAAGTAAGAAGAAGACTCAATGGTTAGACGTTATAAAAAAAGAGATGAAGTAACTTCATCTGAATAATACCTAGACTCTTATTTGTAAACTTGTAGCTTCTAGGTCAGTTAGTTATAAATGGATTTTCAAACGTAAAAATGGCAATCTAAAAACTCGTCAACAAAAATTCAAGGCAAGATTTGTAGTTAGAGGTTTTACTTAGAAAGAAGGGGTTTATTATATTGATGTTTTCTCTCCCATTGTAAAGGAATCAACCATACAAATGTTGTTAGCCATAGTTGTTGAGCTTAACCTTGAGTTGAAACAAATGGACGTTAAGAATCCATCTTTATAGAGTAGTCAAAAAGATTTGATGTTATAGAAGAGAATGATTGTGCTTGTACACTACACAAATCCTTGCATGGTCTGAAACAATCTCCAAGAAAATGGAACAAGTGGTTTGATGAGTTCATTGTTAGTGTGGTTTTGAACGTAGTAAGTAAGGTACTTGCGTCTACTTCAAGTTTATAGCAAAACATCACTTCATAGTATTGATGTTGTATGTTGATGACTTTCTAAATTAGCTAGCAATAGTAAGCTTGAGGATACGAAGGTTAAGAGGAGGTTGAATAATAAATTTGATAAGAATGATATTAGAGTTGCTAGGAAGATTCAAGGGATTGAGATGATCAGACAACGTGATTTTAAGTCTTTTTATGTATCTCAAAAGACCTGCCTCAGGAAAGTTCTTGAAAACTTTAGGATGACAACCTTGAAAATTGTGTCCTTACCTCTTGTTTCTCATTATAAGTTGAGTGTTGAATAGTCTCCTAAGATAGTGGAGGAGGAAAAAAATTTTATGGATGGTATTTTATATGCAAACATTGTTGGTTTTGTGATGCACGCGATGGTTTATACTTGCCTCGCCATAGTCTATGATGTTAGTGTTGTAAATAGGTTCATGTTAAATCTTGGGTGAGCTCACTGGCAAACTCTTAAGTGGATGTTTCATTATCTAAAATGATTGCTTGGAATAATTTTAGTTTATAGTGGAGCTAGATTATGTGCCACTGATGCTCTCATAAAAGGTTACGTTGACTCAGACTACGTTAGGTGTTTGGACACCATAAAATCTCTCAAAGATTATGTGTTTGTTGCATATTATACTACAATCAAATGGAAGGCTATTTTATAGAAGGTTGTGAATTTGTTAACTATTGAAGCAAAGTAAATTGTTGCCATGACAAAAGTAGTGAAGGAAGCCTTATGGCTAAGGGGTCTAACTAGAGAGTTGAATGTGCAAAATCAGGTTGTCACAAACAATAACAGTGTTATACAATTATCTAAGAACCAAGTTTATCATGAAAAAACTAAATATGTTTACATCAAGCTGCATTTCATGAGAAAGGAGATTTCTTGAGGGTCTATGAAGGTAATGAAGGTCTCAATATATTATAATTCCTTTGATATGATTATGAATGTTCTACTAGATAGCAAGTACTTTCATTGCTTGAATTTGATTCAACTGATCAGTGATTAAACTTGTTATGGGCTTAGTAGTAGATAGTGATTCTTGTTCAAAAGATACGTTGAACTAATGTGGAGATTTGAAAATTGGTTTAGTAAAATCTTGTTAAGGTTCATAGATCGTTTGGCTGCTTCAATCTGTCTGATGATTTGTGATTGTTTGATGGCCCCAATGCATATGTCTTCATCAAAGTGTTTATCTTATACTAGAGCGTTTGATGGCAACAGATCATCTGCCTTTGCTAACTTTGAGATAAATATTGATTAAAGAAAATCTTCTATAGTCTTGTACATATATGTGCATATCTTCTATACTGAAAGTAACTGTTACATAAGTTGATCAACTTTTGTAGAAGTAACTAAAATCACAGAAAACATGAAAAAGCTCTAACACATGCTTACCTAGGAAGAAAGGCTCAAAAGCCACAAAAAGAACACATGTTACCTCCAACAGTCATGTTTTTAAAGATCCCTATAAAGTTATAAGCTTAGATCCATGCAATAAAAATGAATCTTGCTCTTTTTTATGCAAAAATAAAAAATAAAAAATATGCATGTATAAAATACAAGATCAAACAGTAAACATGATAGATGATCCATTGTCATCCATCTAGACTTAAAAGAGTGCTTTGATTTATAAATATTTCAATTAGTGATATTCTTTTTCAAAAGTGTTTATATTGTAAATTCCCTTTATGAGAGTTTACTTGTAATCTACCAATTATAATTATTTGTTTATGGTTAGGAGAGACAATAATGAAATATTCGGAAAAGTCAGGAATAGCTTAATAATAAAAGGATACATGTGTTTATTTTATCTTAAAGAGAGATCAAAAGAGATTGCAAGAGTATCATATAAGTTAAAAAAATGAAATTAAACAATATTTACTTGTAATCTATTGATTATATTGAAACTTTTCAAAAGTCTACTTGAAAGATAATTAAACGTAGCTTAGTAAGAGTAAACTAGGAAAAAAAATAATTTATCTTTCCTTCTATTAAATGTGTATACTATATATCATGTTTAAGTCCTTCCACACAAGATTTACAAAATAAATATATTTTAACACATCTTATAAATTCATAGATGATAGTCATTACACCGTCTAACCAGTTCATTTGTTTTCTAGCTCCTTTAAAAATATACATAATTCTAATCAACTTTAAACTAGGTTAACCTCACATTTCAGCTTTCACTATGCATACGAATATGACCATTGTAATCTATGACAATCTTCATAATAATAGTTACAACTTCCACCATCGCTACTATACTACATGTCAATACCACCACTATTATCATGACCACTAATATCACAATAATCACCATCACAGCTTCAACCTTTATTATCATCATTTTCTCTTCCACCTTGTTTGTAAATATATATTCTATTAAAAATTAAAAAAAATAAAAAATCTCATTAATATTAAGTCTATGGATTTGATTCATTTTCCTCTAACATTTTTTTTGAATTAGAATAACAAAACACCTTCTCTAAAACTTGCACCATAGCACAATCTCATACCTCATTGAAGAACAACAATAAAAAAACAAATTTAAAACACTAATAAAAAACAAATTTAAAACATTGCAACCATATAAATTAATTATCAATATGAGATAAATTAAAAATGACTTGCAAAAAAGTTATAATTATGAAAAAAAAGAAAAAAAATCAAATCCCAATCAAATAAAGCATATAAATGCAATATTGTTAGAAGTGATAAGATAAAGCTAAATTAACTTCTTGTTTTACAATGTGTTTCCATCCAAGTGAGTATTGTTCACCATGATAGTAGGTATTGATTCTTGCTCAAAAGATTTATGTTGAACTAATGTAGAGATTTATAAAAATTAGTTTAGTAAAATCTTGTCAAGATTCCTAGATTATTTGACTACTTCAAATTGTCTTATGATTTAGGATTGTTTGATGGTCCCAATGCATATGTCTTCATCAAAGTGTTTGATGGCATCAAACCACCTGCCTTACATAAGACATTAACTTCCTCTTCGACTAGATCATTTGAAGAGTCTATCAAAATGAAGTTTCAAGTTCAGTAATAAAAGCATTGTTCATGTTTCACTAGTTTAAGCATGATTTATGAAAGTTAGTTATAGTAGTTATGTCGTATAAATAGAAACTTGTATTAATAGTTTTGTTCACAATAAAAAATATTGTTAGTTGAATAAGAGAAAAATTACAAGTTGTAACCTCTATTTAATAATAAATTGTCGTAATTATATATCAAAGTTGGTTCACATTTTAATTGAGTTATGTTGTTTTTATATGTAATTTTGCTATATCCTTTCGTCATTTACCTTCTATTAGTCTTTTTTGTGAACTTCTCAATTATTATTTTATTTTTTATGATACACTATAACAAAAATAAATATAAAAAAGTAGAGGTACTATATTGATTATATAAAAAAAATAATGTAGCATTTCTACATTGGTAACAAAGACAACAATCATGATTTGCACAAAATATTGAGATCTATTAATGAGTGAAACAATGTAGTATTTACATAAATTTTCGTAATGGAAATGTAAATATTATTATTATATATAAACTTGAAGAACTCTAATGAATTTGACTAAATAAACCAACAGTAATCCGATATTTATTATAATTTATGTTATTAACTGACTCGTTAAATTATTGTTCAATTAATATAAGTAATAATTTTTGCATTTGTTGACCAATTTATATTGTAACGGATACCGGTATGTTACAGTATTCAATGCAATTAGTATTCAACCTCGAATGCGAAATTTTGATTTTAATTTTCTTTAATATTTTATCTCTATTCCACTTTTGTATTTACATTGAAGAAAATTAATACATATAATATTACCTCTTAAAAATAATACAATATTTAATCATATTATAAAATTTGATATATGTCTATATAGTATATTTAGTAAATATTAATTAATCTATTTTTAATTGTGTTTTCGCCGGTTGACTCAATCGTTGTTGACTTTGAGGTAGACAGTGGCTCCTTCTATCTCGTGGTGGATCTGTGGCTCCGTTGAAACAGAGGAGGCCCTACCTGTAATTGCACTCCGACGCTCAAGTCAGTACAGGGCAAGAACATCAAACAATTAAGATATCTCAATTAAAGACAAGATCCCTTAATATGTGGATTCCAATGGTTGTCTTTGATTGTGTCAATCCTTGTAATTATTGTAATTATCAATCAATGATTATCAGCATTGATTGTTACCTTATTTGCTGTAGTGTCATGATACTGGGTATTAATTGTAGGATTATATACTGTCAGGTTTTGACTATATATGTATATTGTAATCAATAAATTAAATACAATATTCTTTCACCTTTCATTACCCTTTTCTCACTTGGTATCAGAGCTATAAAGCTCTGAAGGCTTTTTTGATCCAATTCAAATCATGGCATCCGCTACAGATTCAAAATCCCAAAATTGTCTTCCATTCACTTTATCTATCAAGTTGGACAGAGACAACTATCTATTATGGAAATCCTTGGTGATTTCTATAGTCAAAGGTTGCAGGCTCGATGGCCACATGCTAGGGACAAAGGAGTGTCATGAAGAATTCATAGTTTCTGCGGATTCAAGCAAGAAACCAAATCCTGCATTTGGAGATTGGCAGGCTCATGATTCACAACTCCTTGGATGGTTGATTAATTCAATGACGGTTAAAATAGCAACACAATTGTTGCATTGTGAAACCTCAAAACAACTTTGGGATGAAGCCCAAAGCCTAGCCGGTGCACACATAAGATCTCGAATCACTTACCTTAAATTTGAGTTTCACAGCATCAGGAAAGGAGAAATGAATATGGAGGAATATTTGGTCAAGATGAAGAATCTTGTTGACAGACTTAAACTTGCAGGGAGTCCCGTTTCCAACTCAAATCTAATCATTCAAACCCTAAATGGTTTAGATTCTGAATACAACCCTGTGGTGGTCAAACTATCTGATCAAACTAGTCTCACTTGGGTTGATCTACAGGCCCAATTACTAACCTTTGAGAGTATACTTGATCAACTGAATGGTCTTACCAAACTCTCTCTTGATGCATCAACAAATGTTGCTAATAAAACCGATTACAAAGGTAACAAATTCAACACAAATAACTGTTGGGTCTATTAGTGTCTAAGTTCAAGAGGGGAGGGGTGAATTAAGCTTATAAAATTTTCGCAAGAACACACAATTTTCAGTATTCCAGAGGCAAAAAGAACAGATTGTTTTTACATGAAACAGATTGATTCTTTAGAGCAGTCTTAGCACAATTTGAATTTGTTCAATATAAAATTGTGATCAACAGAGAATTATAACAGAATCAGATCAACTGAATATTATGAGAATGAAGGATACAGCTATGCTTAGAAATTAAACAAAATTACTCAACACAAGGTTTTGTGGAGAACGATTCTTTCTCAGATTTTAATGAATAGACTGTTTGTTCACAGATCACTTAAACCATCATATACAACTGCCTTGTTTGTGATTAGAGTGCTTTAACAAATCAGGAAGAACAGTTTTTACTTAGCCCAGAATTAACAGATTCAACTTCAAAAGAACAGATTTAGTTCTTGACAGAATTAAGCAAAAACCAGAAATGAGTGCAGGGATGAGAAGAAAAGGCACACAAGTTTTTATATTGGTTCACTCATACAGAGCTACGTCCAGTCACACCTTACCCCAAGGTGGAATCCACTAAAAATAGTACCAATTACTTACAAACACAGCAGTTCTTGAACACTACAAGAACAACACAATCAATGCTGAAAAACCCTATTTCAGCACACCTTGCACTCCAAGAAACCCTATCAAGGAGTGACTAACACATACAACTTTACAAACTAGAATAAAGGAAAGATTACACTTGAAAAGAAGATGCAAGAACTCAAAACCAGTAGTTCAATTTGCTGCAGAACTGCACCAGCACCTTCACCAAGATCAAAGGTTTCCTAAAACAAGCACACTTGAAAATCTCTTTGGAAAACCTTTCAAAAAATCTTTCAATCCTTCTTCTCACATTGAAAATGTTTGATCTCTGTCAAAAACGTAATTGCTCAGCACTTTTTCATGTGAGAGAGGCTTTTCTTTTTATAGAAAAAAGTTTCTAACTTCTTTTCAAAAAATAGTTGAAAAGCAGTTATGAAAACAACAGATTCATTTTTGAACTTAACAGATTTATTTTGTGAAAACTGCCAACTCAGCTAACTGAAATAACTGTCTAAGTTGTACCTTTGGTGCCCTAACTAACTTGTGAAAAACCTTTCAACTGACCAAAGAATAAACCTGTTCTTTCACAGTGAAACAGATTAAAATATAGCAAACAGGCCAGCTCAGCATTAACTGAAATAACTAACTAAGCTTTACCTGTGGTGCCCTAACAAAATTTTGGAAAAGCCTTTTAATAGAGAAGAAATAAACCGATTATTTTTCCATGAAACAGATTTATTTTTTTTTGTACTGATTTAAATCTTTTAAGAGCACTTTCAAAAGCTTTTCAAAAACCATTTAACCACATCATGTGCTTGATCTAGGCTTGGCTAGGCATCTAGGATAGATCATACAGCAAAAGGCAACCTTACACAATTACAAGCCTACATACAAGATCATCTAAACCTATTACAGACTTTACACCAAAACTAGCTATTTTCTACATCAAACACACACAACACAAGGTAGAGAAGAGGCTTCATCCATCTTCAACAATAACAACTGGAGAGGCTCTAACTTCAGAAGTTGGAGAGGAGGCAGAGGAAAAGGAAGAATGTCTAACCCAGCATGCCAAGTTTGCAACAAGGTTGGGCACACAGCTGTAAACTGTTGGTACAGGTTTGATAAGTCTTATTCAAACTCAAATTATTCAGCAAACAGTGACAAACAAGGAGCACACAATGCCAACCTAGCCTCACAAAGCGATGCTCAAGATTATGATTGGTACTTTAACAGTGGTGCAAGCAATCATGTGACACACCAAACTGAAAAATTTGAGGATCTAGCCGAACATCATGGTAAGAACTCATTAATAGTTGGAAGTGGTGAGAAATTACAGATTGTTGCCACAGGTTCCTCAAAACTAAACTCACTCAACTTACATGATGTCTTATATGTGCCTAACATTACCAAAAAATTTATTAAGTGTGTCAAAATTAACGGCTGACAATAACATTCTTGTTGAGTTTGATGCAAATTGTTGCTTTGTGAAGGATAAGTTAATAGGGAAGGCAATTCTAAAAGGGACACTTAAAGATGGCTTATATCAGCTCTCAAGGACTGAAAGGGACTCGTGTGCTTATGTATCTGTCAAGGAGAGTTGGCATAGAAGGCTTGGTCATCCAAATAATACAGTCCTAGATAAAGTCTTGAAAAGTTGTAATGTGAAACTATCACCTAGAGATCATTTTAACTTTTGTGAGGCTTGTCAATATGGCAAAATGCATTTTTTACCCTTCAAAACATCTTCCTCTCATGCTAAGGAAATCCTTGAATTAGTTCATACTGATGTCTGGAGTCCTGCACCAATAATATCTTCTTTTGGTTTCAAATATTATGTTCACTTTATTGATGATTTTAGTAGATTTACTTGGATTTATCCTCTGAAACAGAAATCAGATACTGTACAAGCCTTTATTCAGTTTAAAAATATGGCAGAAAATTTTTTTAACAAGAGAATTAAGACAATGTGATGGTGGTGGTGAATACAAAGCTGTGCAAAACCGTGCAATAGAAGCAGTGATACAATTTAGAATGTCATGCCCTTACACATCACAACAAAATGGTAGGGCTGAGAGAAAACACATGCACATTGCTGAATTTGGCTTGACATTGCTAGCACAAGCCAAAATGCCCTTACATTTTTTGTGGGAAGCTTTCTCCACAGCAGTTTATCTCATAAACAGATTGCCCTCTCTAGTCATTCAAAATGAAAGCCCTTACTCATTGGTTTTTCAAAAGGAACCTGACTACAATTCCTTAAAACCCTTTGGGTGTGCTTGCTATCCCTGTCTTAAACCCTATAATCAACACAAACTACAATTCCACACAACCAGATGTGTGTTCTTGGGATATAGTAACTCTCACAAAGGATACAAATGCATAAATTCTCATGGAAGAATCTTCACTTCAAGACATGTTGTTTTCAATAAAGAATATTTTCCATTTCATGATGGATTTCTCAATACAAGAAGTCCCTTGAAAACACTAACTGAGAGTTCATCTCTCCCTTTTTCTTTGCCTACTGCAGGTAACCCACATATTGGAGCCACCACACTTCCAGATGATAACAATCTTGGTGATGAACAAGAACCAACCAATCCAACTGAGAGTGTTGTAGTTAATTTTAGCAGAGATCGGGCTACAAATAATTCAACAAGGAGCAGTCCAATTTCTGAAAATAATTCACCAAGCAACATTCAAATTTCTGATCTCACAGAAACCGTTGTTGGAGATCACCAAGATCTTGTTGAACCAAACATCAACACTCATTGGACCAGGAGCAAAGCTAGAATTCATAAGCCAAAGATTCCATATGTTGGGTTTGTTGAAACTACCATAGATGAGAAGGAACTAGAAAATGTCACAGAAGCACTCACAAGGCCATAGTGGAAAGAAGCTATGGAAAAAGAGTATCAAGCACTCATGTCAAATCAAACTTGGCTCTTGGTACCATATCAAGGCCAAGAAAACATCATTGATTCTAAATGGGTCTTCAAGACCAAGTACAAAGCAGATGGGACAGTTGAAAGGAGAAAGGCAAGACTAGTAGCAAAAGGATTTCAACAAACAGCTGGATTGGACTATGAAGAGACTTTCAGTCCAGTTGTCAAGGCCAATACAGTTCGGATCATACTCTCAATTGCAGTACACCTCAATTGGGAGGTTAAACAGCTGGACATAAACAATGCATTTCTTAATGGCTATCTCAAAGAAACTGTGTTTATGCATCAACCAAAAGGATTTGTAGACTCAGTTAAATCTGAACATGTTTGCAAGCTATCCAAGGCAATTTATGGATTGAAACAGGCCCCAAGAGCTTGGTTTGTCAACCTAAAAAATGCCTTAGCCAGCTGGGGTTTCAAGAACACAAAAAGTGATTCCTCACTATTCACTCTAAGAGGTACAAATCACATTACCTTCCTACTTATATATGTGGATGATATAATTGTCACAGGGAACAACACCAAGTTCTTGGAATCCTTCATCAAACAACTCAATGATGTGTTTTCACTTAAGGATCTTGGTCCACTGCACTACTTCTTAGGCATAGAAGTCTAAAGAGATGCATCTGGCATGTACTTGAAGCAATCAAAATACATAGGAGATATCCTAAGAAAATTCAAAATGGAAAATACTTCATCTTGTCCAACACCTATGATAACTGACAAGCAGTTTACAGCTAAAGGGGAGAAATTACAAGACCCAACCATATTCAGACAAGCTATAGGAGCTTTGCAATACTTAACAAACACAAGGCCCGATATAGCATTCTCAATTAACAAGCTCAGCCAATTCATGAGCTCTCCCACTATAGATCACTGGCGAGGCGTAAAAAGAATATTGAGATATCTTCAAGGTACCATTCAACACTGCCTACACATCAAACCATCAACTGACTTGGACTTAGTAAGATTCTCAGATGCAGACTGGGCAACAAGTGTGGATGATAGAAAATCCATGGCTGGTCAATGTGTCTTCCTTGATGAAACACTTGTTTCTTGGTCTTCGAGGAAGCAAAAGGTAGTCTCAAGATCCAGTACAGAGTCAGAATATAGAGCATTGGCTGACTTAGCTGCTGAAATAGCATGGACCTGTTCACTTCTTGATGAATTGAAACTCCCTCTGCAAAGAAAACCAACATTGTGGTGTGATAACTTGAGTGCTAAGGCGCTAGCTTCAAATCCAGTTATGTATACTCAATCCAAACACATTGAAATTGATGTGCACTATATCAGAGACCAAGTATTGCAAAATGAGATTATTGTAGCCTATGTTCCATCAGCTGATCAAATAGTTTATTGTCTCACTAAAGCATTAACTCATACACGATTCAACCAACTCAGAGACAAACTTGGGGTGACTCCCTCACCCATCAGTTTGAAAGGGGGAATTAGAGACAAGATCCCTTAATATGTGGATTCCAATGATTGTGTTTGATTGTGTCAATCCTTGTAATTATTGTAATTATCAATCAATGATTATCAGCATTGATTGTTACCTTATTTGTTGTAGTGTCATGATACTGGTATTAATTGTAGGATTATATACTGTCAGGTTTTGACTATATATGTATATTGTAATCAACAAATTAAATACAATATTCTTTCACCTTTCATTACCCTTTTCTCACTATCTCAAGCCAAGAGTGTGTAAGAAACTCTAAGCTTGCAAAGAACTGTGTCTGTGTGTGAACTTGTATTTACCTTGGGCGTTATCCCATTATATAGCTGTTTTTAGGTTACTTGCGGTATACATGCTCCTGTCCAAGCGTTGCCTCTAGCGAATTTAGGGTTACCCTTTTTGGGATTCTAACGCACAATCTTAGTGCAATCCCATTTCAACCTTCCTTTCATAGAGTGCAACTCCCGTGGTGACATTCCTTTCCAGGAGTGCGTAACTTAAGGTGTGGCCACTAGGGTTTCAGCGCCTACCCCAGCATCGCCAACCCAAACTTGTCTAATAACTTAACATCTCACGTGCCTCACATGCGTTTCTAAGGATAGTTCTATTGTGTCAGAACCTTACGTCTTAAACACATTCTACATGCATGACGTATCTGTGAATCTGATTTTGCACCTGGACACATGTAATTCTATGGGCCCCTCCGTGGGCCCTACCATGCCAACCTCTCTTGTGCTAACCTTTCACTCATGTGCCAACGTCCGAGGTTTGGCCATTACAAATTGTATACTATGTTTAATATACAATTAAAAATATATACCATATTTAATATGCATAATTTTTTTTTGACAGCCAATTTTACTTATGTGTTAATTATAGTATATATTCAATAATATAATATAGAATTGATTAAACAGTGTTAATATATTTTATTATTCAATAGCGGTCAAAATATATATATATATATATAATATGAGATAAAAAATTAATTAAGACAGCAATATATATATATATATATATATATATATATATATATATGTAAATGTATATATGAAAATAAATTAAAATACCCGTTAAGAATTTTATTATTAGTATTACTGTTTAAAAAATATATAATAAACTGATAAATAAATATATAAAGATAATAATATATCTCTTATAATTTATATTTGAACATTTATCCAAATATGAAATTTAGTAAATATAGTGTTTAAGTTTTCGGAAAATTTGTAACTATTGACTATTTCAGAAGGAAAGAGTGAAAACAAAAAAGAAAGGAAAAAATAAAAATTTATAGATAGATTTTATGACTTTTTTGATGAAACATAATTTAAACGAGATTCCTTTAAAGAAATTGAATCTGTTGGTAAAATTGAATTTGAATAAATATGGGTTAGAAGATAATAACAGAGGGTGTCATACAAAAGACGCAATATTAGAAAGGAAACCAAAATAAATATTTAAGGAAACAAGTAATTAAGATAAGTAAAGATTATATTAAATATTATCATAACTATAATTTTGTTATTATAAGGAAATAAAATAAATACAATAATAAAGCTTTAATAATAGATGATAAATGATAGAAAGTATATGTTACACAAAATCCGTGTATAAATGAATGTATTGAAGACACGGTAAAAGATAAGATGAGAGGAAAAAAGAAAAGCAAAAGATTATGAAAAATTAGATTTTGATGAACAAAATTTAGAATGAAGAGTTGTTATATTAAAGATAATCTATTTTTAAATGTATACTATGTTTAATATAAAATATAAAATATTAAAAATATACCATATTTAATATGCATAATATTTTATTTGACAGCCAATTTTACTTATGTGTTAATTATAGTATATATTCAATAATATAATTGATTAAATATATTTTATTATTTAAGATTCTGCAGAAGCGTTCACAATATATATATATATATATATATATATATATATATATATATATATATAATTATAATGAGATAAAAATTAATTAAGACAGCAATTACATATATGTAAATGTATATATGAAATACCCGTTAAGAATTTTATTATTTGTATTACTGTTCAAAAACTATATAATAAACAAAGATAATAATATATCTCTTATGATTTATATTTGAACATTTATCTATATGATATTTAGTAAATATATATATATATATATATATATATATGTGTGTGTGTGTGATATTTAGTAAATATAGCGTTTAAGTTTTCGAAAAATTTGTTAACTATTGATCTTTAGAAGGAAAGAGTGAAAAAAAAAGGAAAAATAAAGATTTATAGTATATTTACATCTTCTTTTTCTATATCTATATATAAAAGGGATTCCCCACTTTAACTATTTTAAATTATTTTTTTATTTTATTATTGCTTAATATTTTGTTTTATTAATTTATTTAGGTTATTTTGACATTTTATAATTTTAGAAGTTAATAAAGCAGTTTTTTAATTTTAAAATATTTGGTATAAGTGGTTTTAAAATTTTAAAATTTCATTCTTTCTCTTTCCTACTTGTAACATTTTTTTTAATTACCATTCTCACTTCTTCATTAACCTCATATATATTTTTTTTTAACTTCTCATTTTAACGTTTTGAAATTATTTTTGAAGAATAAAAAAAATTAAAGAAAGAAAAATAAAAAATATGAGAAAAATTAATTTTTAAAAAATAAAAAAAAAGACTTAAAAAAGAGAAATAAAAATTGTGAATACACAGACACACTGACGTGTTGTGTTCCCACTAATATTCAATAATATAATTGATTAAACAATGTCAATATATTTTATTATTCAATGTAAGATTTTCCACAAACGTGTATGTATTCCCACTAATATTCAATAATATAATTAATTAAATAATGCCAATATATTTTATTATTCAATGTAAAATTCTGTTCAAGCGCTCAATATAAATATATATATATATATATATATATATATATATAAAATGAGATAAAAATTAATTAAGGCATTAATTATATATATGTAAAAGTATATATGAAAATAAATTAAAATACCTGTTAAGAATTTTATTATTTCGATTACTGTTTAAATACTATATATATATAATAAACTGATAAATATATAAAGATAATAATATATCCTTATGATTTATATTTGAACATTTATCTATATATCATATTTAGTAAATATAGTGTGTAAATTTTTGGGAAATTGGTTAACTATTGACTCTTTCAAAAGGAATCAAAAGGAAAGAGAGAAGGAAAGAGTGAAAACGAAAAAGAAAGGAAAAATTTATAGATAGATTTTATGACATTTTGTTTGATGAAACATAATTTAAACGAATTCCTTTAAAGAAATTGAATCTGTTGTAAAATTGAATTTGAATAAATATGGGTGCAATATAAAAAAGAAACCAAAATAAATATTTAAGAAAAACAAGTAATTAAGAAAGTAAAGATTATATTAAATATTATCATAATATTATAAGGAAATATATATATATATATATATATATATATATATATAATAAAGGCAGTAATAGAAGTTTTTATAATAAATGATAAATGATAGAAAGTATATTTTAGACTAAATCCGTGTATAATGTATTGAATAGGGATGATAACATGGGTGAACTATGCGGGTTGGTCTGCAGCCTGCCACTAAAAAGTGCAGGACGGACTCACTAATTTAGTCTGCGTATTCATTTAGGTTTGTTTCTCATAACCCGCAACACGCGCGGACCAAGAGCGAAATGGGATGGGATGGACTGACCCGCATAAATAAATAAATAAAAAATTATTATTTTATATTTTTTGCAAAAAAAAAAAAAAAAAACATACCTCACTCATAATGTGACATTTATTTTATTTTATTTTAAAAAAATTGAATTTAATGTACTAAAAAAATGAATGCTTTATTTTAATAGTAGTTAATATTAAGAGTGACAATGAATTTAATTTTAAGTAAAGTCTTATATTTAAAATTTGTTAATAAAAAAATAAAAAAGAAAAGATCGTAATAAGATAGTTAAAAAATTAGTTATCTTCATTAAAATATTTTGTAACAAAACTTTGATAAGATATTCTTATATATTCGTATACATATACATATATTTATATAGGAAAAATATATGCAAAATAAAATTTTAATTATTTTTTATCAAGTCTTCTAACAATCTTAATACTTGTATTCATATTTTTATTTTAATTAAATGAATTAAAACATAAATAAAACTTTAATATTTCAGTAGTAGGAATAAGTTTTTTTTTTATAATTAATGAAATTTTAATTTTTGAAAAAAATAATAATTTTTTATGTGGATTGACCTGTAGGTCTGCATGTTTCCTTTTAGGCAGGGCAAGCCAGTCAAATGAACCTGCACTCTTTGCGCGGAATGAACTAACCCGTCCCACATTTTGTGGACCAAACGCGGAACAAACCTATGTGAAAGAGACTCATGCGGGACGGACTTATGTGAGACAAGTCCATGCGAGACGGACTTATGTGAGACGAGTCCATGCGAGACGGACCTATGTGAGACAGGCCGGACGGTCCAGCTCGCATTAACACCCAAAGATATGATCCGAAGATATGGTAATGTAATATAAGATAAGATAAGAGGAAAAAAGAAAAGCAAAAGATTATGGAGAATTAGTTTTTGATGATCGAAATTTATAAAGAAGAGTTGTTATATTAAAGAGGTCTTCTCAGTTTCACACTCTCGTCTTTCTTATCTTTGGCCTGTTCATCCATGGATTCCAGTGCCAGACAAAGCTTGAAGCGCAAGTTAGCGGAAGAGGTGAAGGATTCTCTCTGCAAGCGACTTCGTCCAACTTTCACTTCTATCATTCTCAAGACTCTCTCTCTCCTCAGCTCTTTCGATCACGCTCTTCTCAACAAACTCATCGCCGTCTTTGTCAAACTCTGCAAAACCACAAAGCATCGTACATATTTTCTCTCACCCCTTTTACGTAAACATGCGGACATGAACACCCTTTTTCGCCTTCTCACCAAATTTGCTTTCTTTGGCAGAACTCCATGAGGATTTTATGGATATTTTGGTGAAGAACGGCGCTATCCAGATTCTGGTGAGCCTACTTCATCTACCGGACGAGGTTGTGGAAGATTGCAGTGACCGAGTTATCCAGACTCGTCTTCTCCAACTGAAGAAAGGGTGCGCGTTCATCCTTGGAACTCTTGCCAGAAAAGTAATTAACTAACTCTCTGCTGTTAAAAAAAAAATCAGAATTTTCATCTTTTTTTCTTGTTGTGTGAATCACAAAGCATCTTAACTTTTTGTCTTTATCATCCAGCCGGTGTATCAGCAACTTATCATAGATGCTGGAGCCTTCTTGTGTCTTCTGCGCTTGTTAAAGAGGCACAAGACGATTCCAAAATCTCCATCAGTTGCTGGTTTTCTGAGGAGAGTGGTTGATGCAATATCCAAGCTTGCTTACAAAAATAACAATGCTAAAAGGCTTATCAGGTTTTTCTCTTCTTCTTTTCTTTTCTATTTTTAAAGATATATTTTCTTTAACTATTGTACTCATTGTGCTTGTTTAAAATTTGCCATCATGTTTAGAAAGGAAGATGGCATCCCTCCTCTAATTGAATTGCTCGATTTCAAGGTGAAAAAGGTGCAGGTCGCGGCTACAATGGCCTTAGGAACATTGGCATTTAATAATGCTCACCATGCAACTAAGGTACTTGAATTTATCTAGTAAATTGGTTTGATGAAGGCTTCAGTGGTTACATTTGTTTACTAAGAGTGAAAATTTCTTGCAGATGGTTGAATGCAACGCATTACCCAGTCTTGTGCTAATGCTTCAATCAGAGGATTCTGTAACACAATTCATGGCGGTAATATGATTTTATATGTATTTTGCATAGTTCTAAACTACTAGCACCAGCTGCTGAAATAGCGCTATTTTGTAGGTGCAACTGATTAAAATAATGGTAGACTCTTCACCGGATATTGGAAGAGAAGTTCTTCTAGCTGGAGCTTTAACACCTGTCATCTGTTTACTTAGGTAAAACATTATACTTTGGTGGTGGTTTTCTGTAAGAAAATCATAGAAGAATGATATGTTTATTGAACATTTTAGAAGTTTTGTTCCCCGAGTAGACTTTCAATGTTTGTAATTTCAATGACAGTTCCTCCTTTTCGGAGAGCCAAGGATTAGCAGCCCTTCTACTTGGTCACTTTCTCGCGACTGATTCAGTTTTGAAGGTGATTCAATTTGTGTTGCATACTTGTAATATGGTAAATCTGAGTCATTAAACCCTGATATTAAGTTGCATACTTTTCTTGTGTTTCATGCATGCAGGTTCATATTCCCCAAAGAGGGGCTATTCCACCATTAGTTCACATGCTTCAGTCCCAAAATACTAACCTTCGGAAAGCATCAGCTTTTGTACTTGTGATCTTAGCACAGGTGATTATTACCAGCAAGTACCAACCATCATTTGGCCCTATGCTTACATAAGCAATACAATTCAAACTGATTTCTTTTATCATCATTCTCTACCATAACCATAAACCTTTTTTGCATGAAAAATTCAAATGGTAGGACTCACATAATCAAGTTAATATTGCTCATAGTGGAGGTATAGAGCCTATGCTCAATCTTTTTCATTCGGACAATCCAACAGTTCAACAATATGCTGCTCGTGTTCTCTATTGTCTTGCTGATAATGAGGTGAAGTTAGCTCCCCTTGTTCTTTATTTTGGTCAACTTTGTATGTTGCCCTTGAGAAACAACATTGATGTGCATTGATATTGTCATAACATAAAAAGTTGTGTGTGTAACAGGACATTGTTGCAAACATTATTAAAGTTGGAGGGTTTCAAAAGCTAAAGGATTTACATTTCTTCGACGAAGTATGTTGATTTACTCTTCTTTGTAATTGAAGAAATAAATTTTCATTTCAACATATTTACTCCCATTTCTTCCTCTTGATAGTTATTTGTAATAAATGCTTGCTAACAGAACACTTTTCTCTCCCCAAATTTCCTTGTGATTTGCAGCCTATCAGAGAGTATGTAGCAATCACGTTATTAAGATTAGAACGAAACATGAGAGGGCGAGTAAGTTTTCTTGAAAATTCTGTCTCAATGAAAAGTCATAGATGACAATCATAATCTGTTTAAACTTTGCTCTTTCCTTTTTGGCAGACACTGAAATACCTAATCTATCTTATGTGCTCTGCGGAAGAACGGGTTAGAAGACATGTAGTTATTGCTCTTGCTCATTTATGTTCTCCTCCAGATCATGAAACTGTATTCATTCACAATCAAGGTAATAAACGTTCTATAAAGTTTTGTTTCCTAATTTCTCACTCACTTTATTCGGAGTGCATTTTCAAACAAGAAGCTGCTAAATCTTCAGGATTAGAATTGCTGCTGAATATTCTTCAATCTCAATGCGCAATACAGAAGCGCGAGGCTTCAATGGCTCTTAGCATGTTGGCTAGTAGAGCCAATTTCATTTCCTCTCTCATTCAGACTATTTCTCCATCACCAACTTCCCAGGTTTTTTTTCACTCTTTATGAGTGGCCATGCCACGTTTGTTTACTTTGATTTGTTTTCCTTAATCATTGAATCATTTGTCTTACCCTATTCTCTTTGAAATTGAATTGTTTATTTACTGCCTTCACAGTAATGATGTTGTTGCTTTTGATGTAGATGGACCTGGGCGAGGAATTTGTAAACAATCCAAAGCTTTCTGATATCACATTCCTGGTTGAAGGTGGAGCATCTGCTGCAATTAATTTCGGTTAATGCACACTGATTTCAATATATGTACTGATTTACTGTGTTTTGCTTCATTCAGGAAAAATATTTTATGCTCATAAAGATCGTTTAGTTTCTTCAAGTGTATTTCAGACCATGTTTGAGGCAGAGTATTGGGTAAGCATTACTTAATCAAAATTGTTTGTCCTTTCCTTCTCATTGAATTTATTACCCTAAACACACTATGCAAATATCTCAATCAAATAGAAACTAATGTTGTAATTGGTTGTCCATTCACTTGCTATCTTCGAACTAATCCACAACAATAATTTGCAATTAGAAAGGGACATGTACAGAACTTAAGACTTATGAGTGTGTTATGATGTGTGGTGCAGGAAAAGGAAACCAAACAAGCAGTGATTCCAAATATTAAATGGGATGTCTTTCAATTAATGATGAGGTACATTTTCTGTTATCCCTTTCTTTCGTGTTTCTGTAACATCAAAATTGGTCCTCTGTTTGACCTGGTTTTGGTTACACTTGCAGATTTATATACACTGGAACAGTAGATGTCAAATTGGATGATGCTGAAGACCTCCTAAGAGCTTCAGATCAATATCTTCTTGAAGACCTTAAGCTTATTTGTGAACGTGTTATTGCTAAAGTACACTAAAAACTGTTTTTCACTTTTCATTTCTTTTGCTTTTGTAGAAAGCTTTTTCAGTGAACTCCATGACTCATCAACCTTTTCTTTCAGAGTATTTCACCAGAAAATGTTTCGCTATTGTTGGAGCTCTCAGAAGATTTCAGTGCAAATACATTGAAACATGCATGCATACTGTATATGCTAGAGAAGTTTGATAGATTGCATTCAAAACGATGGTATGTTCCTTCTTTACTACTTCAACTTGAATGGCATCAAAGTTAACCTTCATCAATCATTTGATCATGTTTGTGTTTCTTCATCTTTTCAACCTGCAGGTATTATGCCATGCTTCATCGCATTGTACCAGACATACATACTCTCTTCTCAACTTTACTTATTATGGATCAAAGCAATGAAGATGCTTCTGTTGCATACTTGTTTCAATAGATAGACAAGTTTATTCATCACGAATAAAATTGCTATTAGCCACATATCTCATTCTTTGATTATTTGAAGTTGGAAAAAAATGTAACATTACTTTATTATATGAATCTCTGTCCTTTTTTCAAAAAATGGTAGCTGTGAGGGAAAGTTATTGTTTTTGAAAAATATCTGAATAAAACAGCTTTTAAAACCAAATTTGATTACAATTTTGAAAACAATGAATTAGGTATATCCAAGCATAATAGATTAACTGCAATGATATAAATGAACAAATTAATCAACATCATTATATCATACAAAACATCTTAAGTAGTTATGATAAAAGAAAATATCGAGAGAACAAAAGAAAAACAAAAAAAAAAAAAAATCGTGGACCTAAACAAAAGTAAATACAATTAAATATTTTATTTAGAGATTTAAAATAAAATATTTAATTTATTGGATACCCAATTTAAAAGAAGACTTATTAGGTACTCAAAACAAAAATTGATAGTATATTAGATACTTGAAACTTATTTAAACCAAATTTAATAACATATTTATGAAAAATTCATATAAATACTTTCAATAATATTTTTGACAAACCAAATGTTTTGTTAAGAGTAGATAATAATTGCTTTATTATGTAAGAATCATCCTTGGTGTATTGGCAAAATATAGTGTACTTATCTTATTGTGTATTATACCTTATTATTGGTACAACATTCTTCTAATCCTAAGAAGGAAATTAGGTTATAAACCAACAAGGTAGGATAATTGTAATCTTTCTTCCTTATCTTTTAATCCTAGTTCTACCATTATCCTATCATTCTTTTTTTTAATATTAGACTCCAACAATCTAGTCTAAATAATGGAGAACCTAACACTTAGTGTTTTATAATAACAAATAAAAATAAGCTTTGATGTATTAATATTTCACTAAGATATATTATAAATCTAAGTTTTAAGCAACAATTTACATAGCAAAAGAAGAACATCTAGTTTCATAAGACCATTTAAAGCTTGAGAACATAAGGTCATTTATTTTTTATATATACATGACAGCTTCAAGTGTGATCAGATAACAATTAGTACTAGATATGTCTACATGTTCTACCTACAACCTTTTATGGATGACATAGGTTAACTCACTAATTTTGAGATAAATATTGATAAAAGAAAATCTTCTATAATCTTGTATGTATCCATTCACATCTTATATATTGAAAGTAAGTATTTTTCTTAATAAGTTGATCAAATTTTTTATAAGTAACTAAAACCACAAAAAACATGAAAAAAAAAAAAAAACTCTAACACATGCTTACCTAAAAGGAAAAAAATGCTCAAAAGCTACCAAAAGAACACATGTTACCTCTCCTTCAATTAATTAGATGTGTATTGTATATTGTATATTGTATATCATTATCTCTTCTTCAATTATATGTGTATTGTATATTATATCTCTTCTTCAATTATATGTGTATTGTATATTATATATCATTTTTCTTATCAGATAATTTTACCGATTCATTATTTCTTAATTTCTTTAAGAAAAATTATAACTCTAATAAACTTCTAATGCACATTAGAGTAAATCTCACATTTTCTTTCACTATTTATATATGAGTGAGTGTGACCATTGTCACCTATGAAAATCTTCACAGTAATAGTTATCACTTCAACCATTACTACAATACAATTTGTGAATATCATCAGTATTATCACCACTAATGTCATAATAATTATCATCAAAGTTTCAATCTTTATTATCATCATTATCTCTTCCATCTTGTTTGTAAATATATTTTTTATTAAGAATAAATAAATAAAAAAAGTATCATTAATAATAAGTCTATGATTTGATTCCCTTTCTTCTCACAGTATTTTTAAATAAGAATAACAAAACACCTTCTCTGCACCTTACCAGAGTTTCATACCTAATTGAAGAACAGCAATTGAAAAAACTAAATTAAAACAATGCAACCATATAAATTAATTATCATATTATATGAGATAAATTAGAAAAGGACTTGCCAAAAAATGATAATTATGAAAAACAAGAAAACAAAGTTTCAAACCCCAATCAACATGTGACCATCGATTTTCAACATTAATCACATGTTATGTCTTCGAAATTCTATTTTAATGTTATAATATTATACGTAACTGTACAAAAATCCACTTGAAATTTTGTTATCTTCATTCTAATTTCAACTCTTATAAATAATTATTTCTATTTTATAAATAAACGTAATCAGGGACGTTCCATCACACGCAAATCTATAACAAATTGAGGAGAAGAATTATTAGAAGAAAAATTAGGAGGTTTAAAGAGAAGTTAAGGAAACTGATAATATACTTAGAAAATAAGTTAAGGAGAAAGTTTTGACCTATTTTTGAACATTTTGAAAATAAGCTTTTTGTTTGGAAATTAAGATAGCACGAGGTTTGTTTGGACATACTACTAGTGTGAGGAGTGTTTGGTTAGTAGGTTTTTTTTTTTGAGTATTATGCTAAAATAGGAAGCAATTAGAAACAACAGTCAATTTTAGAAATTTAAAAAGAAATAGGCGATTGAGAATTTAGGATTTAGGTTTAGAATTTAGTGATTGATGAAGAATTTGGGTGAAGTTTTGAATTGATGAAGTAGAAAGTGATTATTAGGAGTGATAGCAGTGAAAGGGATTAGTCAAATTGGAAGATTTTGAAAAGATCAAAATAAAAGGGTGGGCAACTGAAGCAAAGGCAACGCTGCCGTGTAGCTCTTTTCTTTTCCTTTACCCAAACCCAATTGTTTGTTTACCTCTTAAACCACACCTACTTTTCTTCCCTTCAATTCTCCCCAACTTCCACATTCATTTCTTCTCTTAATCAATCCCATTCTTCCCTGTTTGCTTTCGCATCAACCTTTTCGTTTCCTCCTCTGCCACGGAACCCAACCACGGTAATAATCCAAACACAACTTTCGCTCTTCGCTTTTCTTTCCTGGTTTCAGTTGCTGTATGATAATTAGAATGAAGAAATCATTGCTAGGCTTTGAGCTGGTGTATGTATTGTTGTAAATTTTGATTTTTTTCACTTCTTATGGATTCATTTTTTTACTGGATTTTTGTTTAATATTTGTTGTTATTGTTGTGAATAGATTGGCGATTGAATTTGGGTTTGTTGAGGTAACAGGAGGAAAGTATGAGCGAGAAGCTGAGGAATGGAAGTGGGAGTTCGAGCTCAAGTTTGAACAGCATATTTCTTGAAACAGAGGATGACCAAGCAATCGCAAGCATATTGGCAGAGGACGAAAATCTGAAGGCAGACAACAGGCTTGGAAAGAGGCTTTCACATTTAGATTCCATTCCAGTAAGATGCCACAATCATGATTTTCTTTCTTTCTTTTTTTCCTGTTTTTTCTTTGCATATCAGAAACATGCTTTGCGTGTTGTTGTTAATATTCATGAGATTGATTTGTCACTATGCTGGAATTTTAAGACACTAAATTGTATTTTTTTAGGAGTAATATGATATTAAGGTGTTAAGTTCATGGACGAATTCATACTTTTCTATACATCCACTACTAAGTCAATTATTTATCAATTATGCATTACTATTTGTCTTTTTTTTCGTGTAAATTACCAATTTGGTCCTTGAACTTTTAACTAGTGGCAATTTGGTTATTGAAAGAAAAAAAATATGATTTAGTCCCTAATTTTGTAAAAAAATACAAATTGGTCATTGGACTTTGCCACTTAATATTAAACTGGTCCTCAAAAAATACAATTTAGTGTGAACTTGATCATTAAACATTAAAACTTAAAGACAAAATTGTCTTAATATGGTGATTTTGTACACATTCAATGACTAACTAAGAATTTTCGTTCTTCTAGATAGGGCCTAATTTAACACCGGTCTACTCAAATGATTACTTACCCATTTATTTATTTTAGTTCTTATAAATCTTTATTTATTTTTTATTTCAAATAAATAACGTAGTTTTAGTCTCTCCCAACAAAACTAAAAACTTGAATGAAAGCTTGTATGATGAAATATTAAATCATATCATATCATATTATTAGATACATCAGCTAAAAATAAAGAAAAAATTTAAGGAGACCTGAGTAAAGAATCAGAAATCAGAATGCCAACTCCTTTACACTAGCTGGATTCAATTCTCAAATTTCTCCTTTGATTAGTGTCATGTATATTTTTCTAGTTTAAACTTTTCTGCACGAAAATAAAAAATCAGAATAAAAATATGTTTAAACCTTGTAATCACCCTTAATTATATGGTTTTTTGTTTTTTTAATTTGCTAAAGAGATAGGCGAGAAACTACTCTTTCGATATAGAGTCAATGCCAATCTCCTAATTTGTTTTTCCTTTTCATGGGAAATTTTAAATTGAATGTGGACCATACCACATGCTTAAGGGACCATAGTCCCTTCCATATGGACCAAAATACAGCAATCTCTTTTTCCCCTTAATCATGACTCATGAGAAAAGTAATGAATAAAGTCTTGTCAAACTGAATGTCTAATGCACAAAAACTACCTACAAACTTGACCCTGACCAAGATTTGGAATATGCAATGTTTGGTTTTTCCGTGGAAATAATTTATGAAGGGATAATGTTGAATAATTTTAAAGATATAGAACACTGCACCTTCTTTGTTTATATCCATGACCGAATTAAAAAAATGAATTTGAAGCATAATTTCCTTTTACTATATATGACAAATGCTGTTGAAGGGGTTCCACGTTTACCGTTTAAATTCTTGTTGGATTTCTCCTGATTGCTTAAGCATATATCAAAACCTATTCTTTGTAATGAAGAAGTCAGGAAGCGTTTTATTTTATGCCAATGTAACATGCGGAAAAATATGCCGTTACAGATTAATAGTTCTCAGAGCTTTATATATCAATTGTCACTAGGGTGTTCTCACCCAATATCTTAATTTTTTTTAATTTATATTCATTATTTATACCTATTAGAAAATTTTCATGTAATCCACTCATACAAATATCCCAAGTTAACTACTCTAACCTACCCTTTGTTATGTCATTTCTCCTATTCGTATACTACTATCTGCATTGGGATGAAAATACTAATTCAGTATGTTGGCAGCACACTCCCCGCGTTAATGGAGAAATTCCTGATGTAAACGACGCAACAGTAGACCACGAGAGGCTGTCTGAAAGGTTGCATAGACTAGCTTAATGTACAACTATTTATTTTAGTTTTATTACCACACCAATTATCTGTTTGATTTACACATTTGCTTTGTCCTTTTGATGAAATTCAATATTGCGCTCCTTGTACTTTGTGTTGAAATTGAAATTAATCAGGTTCTTATGTTTAAAGCAAACATGTTCAATCTTCTCAACATTGTTACTGTCATAATGAGAAGGAGTAGATGATATGCTCTTTGGGAATTCTATCACAGTTCTATTTTTCAACTTCCATGAGGCATTTGTATTTGTCTTCTCGTTTTTTGAAAAAGGAAGCGCAAGTTGAATTCAAGTTATAACTTGATTGACAAGTTTGTGCGTATTAGGTGTCAATTATAATGGTTTAGAAGCGTGGGACAGAGCCTAGTTTGTGTGGACCAAATTATTTGCTTTGTATCTCTCATGCATAAGGTATTTTTGTTTCACTTAAGAATTATGCTCCATCATTTTCTACAGGTTACTTACATATGGTTTGGCAGAACTACAGATGGAAGGTGATGGGAATTGCCAGGTTTTTTTCTCTTCTGGAAAAAATAAATTATATGCCACCTTACAGTTTCCCTGTCATTTGATACTTTTGTTAATGTTCCTTTCCTCTGATAACATTGTGTCTAATATAATATCTGCAAAATCTTACCGGACAGTTTAGAGCATTAGCAGATCAGATGTTCCGCAAGCCCGATTATCACAAGTATGTTAGGAGGCAGGTTATAAAGCAGGTGTGTTTGTTGCATAGTTCTTCTAGTGCATCTTATTCTCTGTTTTCCTGTTGGTAGAGCTGAACAGTGTAGTTAGCTATAAAAAGGATGTTGTAAGGTTGTTTTTTAGAACAGACTCAATTTGTAATTCCTTATATCTTTCTCCTAATTCAATATATTCTGAATCCATTCATTCTTTGGAATTTCCTCTTCCAATTCTTTGAGTTTCCTATTCTCCTAGAATTGTCTACATCAGTGGTATCATCAGCTAGGCGCCTTCCTGTCACGAGTATGGCAGATAACACTGCATGGCTCTCACTCTTGGCTCTTTTTCTTCCCTTCATGCTATGTGTAATCGTGTATTCATAGTTGGGCAGTGTTTAATAGTATTCTGCTTGATCAAAGTCTGTTTCTTAACTAATCTTATATTCTTATTCATCTGTCTTGTTTGGATTCTTTTGTTTTCTCCAGCTAAAGCATCACAAAAAATTGTATGAAGGTTATGTACCAATGGAGTACAAAAGCTACTTGAAGAAGATGAAAAAGTTAGATATGAGTTGCTAATCAATTTTGCTTTGATTTTAGAGAGCATTTAGCATTTATGGTAAAAACTAATTCAATATTTGCATATTGTCTGCCAATAGATCAGGTGAGTGGGGAGATCATGTTACACTACAAGCAGCTGCAGACCGTGTAAGTTATCTAAATTCTATAGATATTTTATGTGAAATCATAACAACTTTCATATTTTTCCCTCTTAATTAAATATTTGTTGCCAATTGGTCATTCTGAGAACTATGATGGACCATCAGGAGAACAGTGATATACCTAGACAAAAAGAAAAAGCAAATTTTGTGTGATTTCTCAAGCCAAAAATCATTTTAACGTTTCATTATGTTCTACTATACCCAAAGAAAGTTATTTTAAATCATGTCTTCTTTGATATCCCATTGTAGTTATCGCCAAAAACGTTTTTCTCACCTATTATGTTCCTGACCCAAATTTAAGGCTCATGACTGGCTAGAACTGGAGATGACTTCCAGCTCTAAATCTTATTCTTTTTCAACCAAGTTCAATTATCAAAATGAGTTTTCTTTATCAAAATAAGGTGTTTCACCAAGCAAAGGTCTTCGTCTATTTCCAAAAGTGTAAAATTTAAAAATTCAGAACGTAAGATTTACGAAGAACACTTACAACAGCTCCAGATTGTCATGCCACAGCAAGTAGGTCCTTGAAGAACTAGTATTGGTTATTACTCGAATTGTTAAATTAAAGATGACTTAGAAGATAGATTCCTATCACTGCTCCACTTCTCCTGGCCCATACGGAGAATCACAATTCTACTATTGGTCATAATTCTTACTTCTTCATGAGTAGGGCTTTCACTCCTATACATGAGCTAATAATTACTGCCTTGCAAAGTTCCCATGTGATCTAGAGTAGTTTAGGGTGCACTTATTGCCAAGATTGTGCACCCATTCCTCCTTTGCTGAAAGAGAGAAAAATATATGCAAGAGATACTGAAAACTATGTCTATGGACTACAATGGAGTCCGTACATCAATCCCCAAAAATTACGTCAATCCAAATTCTGTTTTGTATGAAATGGATAGCTTTGTTGTACTTTATACCCATTAGGCTCTCACCACTTTGTTGTAACTTTTTGTGTGGGATACAATGTTCTTATGCCCACGTTGAGTAAATTTGGAAGTTCATGTTACTATTAGCCTTGTTAGGTAGGCCGTCTCGGTTAAGAGTAGGACCATGACAAATAAGCTGTTAGAAAATGTTTAGTTGCTATAATAGAGCAGAAGATAATACAGGAAGGCTCTCCACCCAACAAGGCTTGTGGTTTGGGGTTGGCCTCTGCACAACAACACACATGTTGTGTAGTAACAATTCGTTATTCTCCTCCTTGGTAATTTCCCACTTTTAGGGTGTTCATTTTGGTTTACAATTTATTGTCTATTTTAGTTTCTGCATTTATTTATTTAAAATCTCAATATTTGGATTTGTTTGCTGTTTATGGTTAAAAATGATTTCTGATTACTCATGGAATTTTCTTCAGTTTGACGCCAAAGTTTGTTTAGTCACCTCTTTTAGAGACACATGCTATGTTGAGATCCTTCCAACTGACAAAAATCCCACTAGAGGCAAGTACTGTTAATGTTGATCGGTGTAACGTTTTGTTTCATTTGCCCTTATTTAGAATTCTCATTTAGCAACTCTGTAGTGGTGTTTATTATCAAAAGAGATCTTAAAATAGGGAATGCCTATTGTCACTAAATTGTATCTTTTCCCGTTCCCATTGGAGTAAATTTTATAACATTTTTCTAAATTAGTTTGATTAATGAAAATAGAAGTGTATTTAAGTATATAAAAATTTAATTGGAGTGGAAATCATAAAAATTCAGAGCACAAGAATTATTTTCGTCCTTAGCTTTTATGTTTTTTTTAGTTATGTGATTATGATTCTTGTTTGAACTGTAGAGCTATGGATAAGCTTTTGGAGTGAAGTGCACTATAACTCATTGTACACTACTGGAGGTAATGATATATGCCTAATAAATTTGAAATGGATTCTTGTTCTTTCTACCCCTATCTTCTTTTCATACCTTCAGAACTGATATCAAACAACAAGCTAATTTTTTTATTTGTCGAATGAATTTACAGATGTTCCTCCTCGAGTGCCAAAGAAAAAGTTTTGGCTCTTCTAGATTGATGACAGATTATGGAATCGTGTTAAAAAACAGTTTATGCATATTATTTAGCAATTACCATACTTGTACAAATCATAGAAGTATATCTAAACTCTCAATTTATCATTGTACAGTTCTTTTACTTTTTTATTATCAAAATTTGATTGACATAGAAAAAGAGAAATAGTAGAGATATCATATTTAAAAAGACAATATACAATATAATTTACAAAAATAAATCTTCATATGTCTAATACAATTCAATCTATTAGCATAAGACAAAGTAGTAATAAACTAATTAATTGTAACTCCAAAAGTATTAAAGTGAAGAATATCCATATCATACAAATTAAGTGAGATGAAACTACAAAATATTCAATTATTATTAATTACAAAATACAGGCAACCTCATAATTAATAGTTAGTGATCTTTAAACATGATATGTTTGTATTCGTCAATTAAATATATTGTTTGTATGATATAGTCTTTCAAAAGCTTCTTGTACTTGAACTTAATAGAAAAAAAATATGTGCCTTACCAGTGGTATTGTAGTCTTTGGAACAACATATGAAATGTTTTCAATTCGTGATAAGAAATAATTTAGGATAGTTATGTTTATTCAGTTTAATTAGATTTTTTATGAATTGCATATTTATTCTTAATCCTTATAGTTTCAACAATTATATTTGTATTATACTATATTTTATATTTACATTTTTTTTTATGATGTATTAAGCACTAGACTCAGATGCAGATGCTTAGTCTAATAACTCATAGACAGAATATAAGATATGTAGTATTTTTATCTTTTTAAAAAAAATATGTATATTGATTTCATAAAATATGTGCATCAAGAAATTTCAAAATAAATATATATTGAAGTGAAATGAATGTGTTTAGAAAATAATCTTTGGAGACCCAAAGAATTGTTTTAAGATAGATATACTGAAATAAAAAATATCAAAAATTTATTCTTAAACCTTATAATTTCAATAATTATTTGATATTATATTATATTTTATATTTTTTCTGTGATATATTAAGCATCTCATCATATGTAATTGCGTGAGTGTGTACATAAATAAAAAATTAAAGTTTAAAAATATTTATTCATCAATCTTGACTCTCTTTTCTTCTGTTGTTTAAGGTTTTCACGTGCTCTTTACTTTCTTTTCATATCTTTTCTAGTTGTTTACATAATTTCATGTAAAAAAAATCTAATTAAAAATATATTTTTATATAATAGTTAGTATGTTAAGATGTACTTGTTATTATTAATTGATGATCAAATAGTTTGTATAAATATAAGTGTACTAATAATGTGCATCAAACAAAAATTTATACAATTTCATAAATTATTTTTTAAATAAAATTTAAACATAAAATCATAAACAAACTGCTAATTATTGTTTTTGGAATCAAATTTTACATAAAAAAAAGGGTCATTGAGTAAGCCAAACTATAATTTATAATTTATGATAAATTTTCGTCCATTGAAAAAAAAAATTTCTATTTCGTAATAATGGCTGTAGTTTTGAAATTTGGTAAAGAGATTAAGAAAAAAAAACTAGCAGTTAAAATAATCTCTTTCAATATGTTATTTTATATGCTATAAATACAAATATTAATGTTATTATTTAGAGATAAACTAAAAAAGAAAAAATTAATATTCATTCCAAATTTAAAAATATCATTGCATTTGTTTTTAAAAAACTAAAAATACAATTATTTAAACTTAAGGAAGCTTTAATATGTATTTGAACCAACTTCTTCCTACATATTTTTAAAATAAAAATTAAAAATAAATTAATTAATATTTGTTTATACATGTACTTATCATAAAGGAGGGTGGTTCTTTTAGGTGAAAAAATGGTATTCCTAAAAAGTTTAAAAGAAATTATAACTATATAAGTATATAAGTGAATATATAAGTGAATTTGAAAATTGAGTGATAACTTCCATCATGATATTAATCTATATTTATTATAAAAAAATTTAAGTCATGATTGAACATTCAAAATATATTTAATAAGAAATAGAAAAATATGATTAATTATTGAATATTTATCATTAATAACATATTATACGGTGTATTTGATTGATTTTATTAGATTACATCTTATTTGATTGAATTATATTATTATACATACCTATGTATATATTGGATACAAGTAAATTGTGATATTCCTAATGTTGTGGTTGTTTAAACAACCTAGGATAATGATGGTTATAACCTGCTTACTTTTAAAAAATGAATTATTTTATCTTTATTCTAAAATAAGAGTTAAAAAATAAATCATACGTTTTCTCTTGTGTTTATATTTCTATAAAAAAAAAAGTATTTTATCTAAATAAAGTCTAAATATTGAAAAATAAATAAAATAGTTTTTACATTGTAGCTAAATAATAATACAAATAAATAATTAATTAATTATTAAAACATATATTTAATTATAAAAATAATTATTTAAAAGAACAACATAAGAAAGAATAAAAAATAAATAAAAGATAAGAAGATAAGATTAAGTTTAATTACGACTTTTACAATAAAATTAAAATAAAATAAAATGAAATGAAATTAACCTAATGAAAGTGAAAGAAATATAAGGTAAGATACGATAGAGAAAGGAGATTTGGAGCAATGAAATTTTAAATATTCTAAAAATATTTGTAGGTTTAATATTCTATTGTCTTACTTCAATAAAAGGTAAAAGGTAAATAATAGTGATATTAAACTCTTTTTATATTAATTTTAATAAATTTATGTATGTTTTATTAATTTTTTATTATATATTAATTTTTTCTTTTATATATATATATATATATAGTAATAATAAAAATAAAGTAAAAATAATAATTATTTTTATTTCATTTTTAAAACTGTTTGAATGATGTATATAGATTATTGGTTAAGATAAATATGTCGTTTCTAAATAGACATCATGTTATATGATTTTTGAAAATGTAAATGAATATGCTAGTTGAGAAAAAAAGTCATTCCTTTGCATTGAGTTAAGATCATGTTAATGTATGAGTTTTAGTTTTTGTATTTGAAAAGTCACAATTTGATACATAACGAGATAGAAGGTAAAGACTATGAAGTCTAAGGAATTAGGTGAATATTTCTACTTGTGGAGGTATTTTCCGAGGGAATATGGGGGAATTTATTGGTGCTTTTTCTGCGTTTCTTGATGTTCAAACTGCTATTGTTGCTGAGTTTTATGGTGTTATACATGCTATGGAGGAAGCTCAAAAGATGGGGCTTACTAATGTCTGGCTGGAATGTGATTCTTCGTTAGTTTGTGCTGCATTTTCTGATAGGACTAATGTTCCGTGGTTGATTCGTAATCGATGGAATACTTGTCTTAATTACTGTGGGAAAATTAGGTTTAGGATTACTCATATCTTTCGTGAAGGGAATGTGTGTGCTGATAAGTTGGCTAATTTAGGATTTATTCATAGAGAATCATTTCATTGGTATAATAGACTTCCATCTAGTCTGTTATTAGAATTCTTTATGAATAGGTATGGTCTGCCTATGTATCGTTTTTGTTAACATATAGGTTTTGGTCTAGTCCCCCCATATTTTTGTATTTTCTTTCTTTTTTTATTTTTTTTAATAATACTTTTTTCATGTAATGGCAGATGATTGTTGTTACTTGAGGTGTCAGCCTAGCTGAGATGTCAGGTTGCATAGTGATGCCTACCATGAAAGCTTATATAAAAAAAAATAATAATAATAATTTCAAGGTTAGGGTTTAAGGTGTTGTGTTTTAAAAAAAATAATTAGGTGAATATTTGGATTGTCGAAAATAATGTCTCAGACTATGATATTTATAGGCCAAAATTGACTCAACATCGTCAAGGTTATTAGTGAGTATATCTCTTTTTGTGGATTGAAAAATGACCGATATTATTGAGAAAAATAATTATAATTGACTAATGTTTTTAATACTACCTGATCACTCTCAAGTAACTTTTGATATTTATAGTAAATCATCATAAGTGGAATATAGGTTCATATGTTTGATAAAGTGAAATTGAGTTTTATGGTTGTAGGTCAAGTCATAGGTCTCTATTGTTTGTATGATATGTTAAAAATTGATATTTAAGACTTACATAAACCCAATAAAAAAAATAATGAAATAGTAACTAATTCTAGAAATAAAAAATAATTAATAATTAATTACTATATTGACTAAGTTAAATATTATTTTATATACTAAAACAACTATTGGTATTAAAGTAATTTTTATTATTAATAAAAATTTATAAAATTATTTTTAAATTATTATCTAACATCAAAATTTTATTTATATTATTAATTGGTGATGAAATAGTATTATATAAGTGGAGTAATAATGTGCACAAAGCATAAATTTATACAATTTTAGAAATTTCTTTTTAAATAAAATTTAAACAAAAATATAAATTGACAATTAAATAAATTTAGAACCACATTTTATATCATAGAGTCATTGAATAAATGCAAACTAAAAAAATTATAATTTATAATAAATTTCCGTCAGTTTTAAAAAAACTATTTTCTAATAATGCATGTAGTTTAAAATTTGCTAAAGAGATTAAGAAAAAAAATCTAGCGGTTAAAATAATCTCTTTCAATATGTTATACTTATATGTAGAGATAAATTAAAAAACAAAAGTTTAATATTCATTCAAAATTAAAAAAGTCACTGCATTTATTTTTGAAAAACTAAAAATACAATTATTTAAAATTAAGGAAGTTTTAATATATATTTTGGGCAACTTCTTCCTACATATTTTTAAAAGAAAAATTTAAAATAAAGAAATTAATTCTTTGTACATAAATTAATGTTAGCAAATTTTCTTAACTAATGTAAAAGAAAATTGTTTTAAAATTATACCTAAACAAAGTTGACGAGTTGGTCTAGAAAAGAAAGACCTACACATCTCCAAAAATGTGGACCACAAATTGTAGACCACTTGATGACTCAAGGAAATAATAGGGAGACTAACAGTAGACCCAGACAACAATTATTTTTTAAATTTAGGTTTAATTAAGTTTTAAATTACTCATAAATTTAGTTAATATATTAAATATTTAAATCTATTTAATTTTTTAATTGAATATTTGGTATTTATTTTTTTCATTAATTGAATAATGTGTATCTTTTTGTTTTCTTGTCTTCCCCTATTAAAAAGAAATTGTGAAGTTTTACGATTAATTATAAAATAATATTGTAATATTTCAAAAATAATATCAAATCAAATATAAATTTTATTAATTCACTTAATATATATACTAAATTACTTATTTACAAAAAGAAGGAAATAAGAAAAATTATTATCCCTATATTTCTTTCCAAATCTCGTTTCTACAATTGCACAAATATAAATATATATATATATATATATATATATATATATATATTCATGTACAAGTTGTTGCATTTCATACATAAACAAACATGTGAAATGGTACGTTATCGAGATAAAATTCTGACATACGAAAATATAAGTAAGAACTAACTTGATTAATAATTCATAATTAATTTAGTTTTCTTTTTACTCAAACACAATCATACAAAATTCAAATATTAATCACAATAATTTCATTTCATTTCAATCTACAATACTTTGATCTCATTTCAATCATACTACTTGACATAGATTCATTTGTCTTACCTTGATTTCCTTTCAACCCTCGGTGCCTTTGTGGCCACATAAATCCATTTGTCTCACGCTACCTTGATTTCCTTTCAATCTCCAATATCCTTTTGATTTCATTTCAATTAGTAATGGCATATGGATTTATTCTCTTCCAGAAGATTCATTAAGCATGCCCCTAGCAGAGACTAACATTTAATCCACTCCAATCGAATAAGGGTAAGTCCAAACATCCATACCGTGTGACTACAAGTGGTCACGGTGTGTATGAACTCCCTCTTCAGTTTCTCACCAATTGATACCTTAGTTTATGTGACTTAGATCATCAGTGAAGTCGGAAGATCTCTGCTCGTAGACTTTTTCATACTTAATATACCAAAACACAACATCTCATACATTACCCCGAATGTATGACATCAAGTTCTTGCAAGCTTTCATCATCACATACAACACATATCATTCACATACAATGCATATCAATCACTGTACCACCTAAGCCTTCTCTCTGCCACTTAGAGGAGTGGAACCCTAAACCCTATACCCACATCTCTTTGCCACCTAAGCCTTCTCTCTGCCACACAAGTCACTCTCTTTGGATACATTTTAAAAACCATAAAGGCCAAATTAAATTTTTTTTAAATCACTATACTAAATTGAATATTAACCCTAAATATAGAGACACAGAAGATAATTAAATATAATAATAACAATACTAATTAGTCACAAAAAAATATAACTACATGTTATTAGAGTGTCTTTATTAAAAATTTATTAGATAAAAAAATGTTTTCACCTACACTAATGGTGATAATAATAACAATATTAATTTTAGTAGTCCAGATGGTGATATGAAACTCACTAAAAATGTCATTTTATATTAATTCAATATAATTTTATATTAACTATAAATTTTTTATATATTTTAATAAAAAAAAAGACAAACAAGCAAGATGAAATAGAAGATAATATTATGTCTTCCAAATAAAAAATTAAATAACAACAATTAAAAATATAAAAAATTTAAATACTCAAATAGACAAATAAATTTAAATTTAATAACAACTTAATTAAAAATATTTAGATTTATTATAAGGAACTTTAAACTTATATTTAAATTATTTAAAAAATTGTATAATGCCTCAAAAGAATTTAAATAATTCATAATTTTTTCTAGGAGAATCTTGACTACCCGAATTCCAGTGTACTTTAGAGACGCGTGTTGAGGAAAGAAGGAGGGAGTTTCAGTCACTTAATATATTTGTATTGGTTTATATTTTAAATATGTTAAAAAAGTTGGTTGATTTGTTCTTATACCGAGATAATGAGTCATTTTTATTCATTTAGAAAATAATAAATAAAATGTATTTTTAAAATCTAATTCATATCTATAAAACTAAATTGATTTTAAATATAAGAATTTGATATTTAAGATATACATATATATGTATATGTTTTAATAGAATATTTTTTAATATTTTTATTATGATATTCTTATTTTTTTAATATAATTATTATTTCATAAAATAGGTTTATATATAAACTTAGATGTTGACTCCACTTAACTTCATTTGAGTTAGGAGAAAAATAGGTAGGACAATAAAATAACCTAATTCAGTAATTGTTTTACTTGATCTGATCCCTTTTATAAGTTTTTGGGGTTTGTTATTTCTTATTTTCACATTTAAACAGATCGTTCACACACCAACAACTAATACTTTTCAAAATAGAAGTAGACGATGAATTTTCAAAACAACGCAGTTTTTTCAAACAAACGTATTAAATAAGTTTCTTTTATATTTAATCATTTATGTTTTTTAATTTAAAGTTAAGAATTAAATTTTAAATTATAAAGTTGTGTTTTTTTTATATGTTTAAAATAATATTGAAATGTTTAAACCTTTTAAAGATGTAATTATGTTGTTTTAGAAAATAAATTTTGAATAAAGTTTTTATAACTTAGGTTAAACTGATTTTTTTATTGAATGATGAAATTATAACTTTTAAAACCATTTTTATGGTATTATTATTAAAATTATATTTTTTTGGAGGACCAAATTTAACTTATATATATTATATAAATTTGATAAATTCAATTTAATGTGAAAACAACATTTGAATGAACCAAATTGTGGTTCGTTGAATAAGACATAAAAATAGAATGCATGTTACCCCGAGAAAATAAGTACCTTGGTCAAGCAAAACCAATAATGATATGTCACGTGTCATGTATAATAGTATAGTTTAGAAAATCTTTATAATTTGAAAACTTTTAAATTAAAAACCTAAATTACTATCTCATTTAGTACAAACGTAAAAAAGAGAAGTATTAAGGATTTACTTGACGATCATATACATTTTTAAAAGAAAATTTGAAACTATTAATTTACGTGTAAATTAATTTATGAAAGCTTTCTTATATAATTGCTTTATATTTTCATTATTAAATAATATATAAACTAATTTTAGTTTATTGAAAAACATATTTTATTTTTTCTTATTTTTTATTCTAAAATTATTTATAAATGTCATCATTGAATTAAGCATACGTTATCCCACTTTTATTACTCGGAAGAAAATATAGATGAGTTAAGTTGAGGAGGAATTCCGAGAAGATAGACTTATGACTTGGAAAAAATTGGAACACAAATTGTAGACTTGTAATTTAGGTTTACAAATTTTGCTAATTTTCATGTTCAGAACAATTGAGGATACAATCAAATTAATAATGGATATTATATAAAACAATTATTTAATTTTTCTTTCAACCCGTTAACAAATGCTACTTAATATTAAAAATAAAAGCAACTAATTTCCATTTTTAAAAAATAGAAACTGAAATAGCTACAAAGACTGAAATTAAAATACACAGAAGTATATTTTAAACAATTATTTTCCATAATTTTCTTACTTTAATAATTTAGAAAAAACATTGTATTATATCTTGAAAAAAGTTAAATAATTATCGAGTGTATTTTCGAATCATCTATGCAAACTTGTAAGTTTATAGAAACGTTAAAACAAATATATTTATAGAAAGAATGAAGTTTTTTTAGTAAAACTATTTAACAGATAACATATATTGTTTGGATAGCTCTGGTTATTTGGTTGCTGAGTTTTATGAAGTTATACGTATTATGGAGGAAACTTAAAAGTTGAGGTTTACTAATGATTTTAGTTTGTGTTACGTTTGCTGCTAGGACAAATGTTTCTTGGGTGCTTCGGAATCGATGAAATACTTGTCTTAATTATTGTGAGAAAATCAAGTTTAGGGTTACTCATATTTTCCGTGAAGAAAATGTGTGTGCTGATAAGTTGGCTAATTTATGATTTATTCATAAAGAATCTTTTCATTGGTATAATAGGTTTCTATCTGGTCTATTCTTAGAATTTTTTATGAATAGGTATAGTCTACCTATGTATCGCTTTTGTTAGCATATGAGTTTCGGTCTAGTTCCCTATATTTTTGCATTTTTTTTTTTATAATATTTTTTTCATGTGATGATAGATGATTGTTGTTGTTTGAAGTGTCAGCTTAGCTGAGATGTCAGGTTGCATAGTAATGTCTAACATGGAAATTTTTATTTTAAAAAAATATATATATTGTTCTACTTAATATTTGTAAAAAAATTCTTAAATCATAATCACTTTAAAATGAAATTATTAGGCGTAAAGAGCACAACTTTTCTTTCGAATACCTAAACCAAACATAAGTCACTGAATATTTTATATTCAACTTTTGATGTGTGTGTATATATATGTAGAGAGAGTGACCAGCAAGCACAAGTAGAAAACAACGTTGTTAACATTGAGTTCTCATTTCCCAAGTAAAGCAATCAACCATGGTTTGCTTCTCGTCACAATTTTATGTTTTACTACTTTTGCTGTATGCAGTAACGTTTCACAAAGGTGCCTGTAGTACAAATATGAAGCTTAGTTGCAATGAAAAAGACAGATCTCCATTGCTGCTCTTCAAACACAGTGTCAAAGATCATTCCAACAAGCTCTCCTCTTGGTCCAATGGAGAAGATTGTTGTGCATGGAAAGGAGTGTTGTGTGATAACACCACAGGGAGAGTCACAGGACTTGATCTGAACCAACAATACTTGGAAGGTGAAATCAGCCTATCTCTACTTCAAATTGAATTTTTGAACTACTTGGACTTGAGCTTGAATGACTTTACAGGTTTAACTCTTCCACCTATCCTTAATGAATCACTACCCACACCTTCTACTCTACATTTCAACTCCTCTAACCTTGAATACTTGGACTTATCCTTCAATGAAGATCTTCATTTGGACAATCTTCAATGGCTTTCTCAACTTTCTTCATTGAAATGTCTCAATCTCAGTGAGATTAATCTTGAAAATGAAACAAACTGGCTTCAAACCATGGCCATGCATCCTTCTTTGTTAGAGTTGAGATTGGCAAGTTGTGATTTAGTCAACATGAGCCCTTTTGTCAAGTTTGTGAATTTTACATCACTTCTCACTCTTGACTTGTCTGGGAATTACTTTGACTCTGAGTTGCCTTATTGGTTGTCTAATATCAGTAGCATTTTTCACATTGACCTTAGCTTCAACCATTTGAAGGGTAGAATCCCCAAGAGCATGCTAAATCTTCCAAATCTTAAATCTTTGAGATTGGCAAACAACGCACTTACTGGACCAATTCCGGAATGGTTAGGGGAACATGAAGGTCTGCAACAACTTGTTCTTTCTGAAAATTTGTTTGAGGGTCCCTTTCCTTCAACTCTTGGAAACCTTTCATCCTTAACCGAATTAGATGTTAGCTCCAACTTCTTGAGTGGTAATCTTACAGACAACATTGGCCAACTCTTCAACTTGAGGACTTTGTTCATTGGAGGTTCGTTGTCTGGTGTTCTATCTGAGAAACACTTCTCCAAACTCTTTAACTTAGAATTACTTGCCTTGAATTCAGGCTTTTCTTTTGACATTGATCCTAAATGGATTCCTCCTTTTCAACTTCGTGAAATTAGCTTGAAAAATACAAATCTAGGTCCTACTTTTCCAGAATGGCTATACACACAAAGGACACTAGGAGCTCTAGATGTTTCTTCTTCCAGACTTTCTTCCATAAATGAAGACAAATTTTGGAGTTTTGTAGCCAAAATCAGAGCCATTAACTTGTCCTTCAACGCAATTAGTGCTGACTTGTCAAATGTCACTCTAAAATCTGATTATATAATGTTGGTTAGCAACAACTTCACAGGAATACTCCCACGTATATCAGCAAATGTCTTCTATATTAATATGGCAGGCAATTTCTTGTCTGGACCCATCTCTCCCTTTCTGTGCCATAAATTTAGCAGGAAAAGTGCATTGGGTTACTTGGATATATCATATAATTCCTTGACTGGAGTAATTCCCGATTGCTGGGAGAATTGGAGAGGTTTAACTTTCCTTTTCATTGGCAGCAATAAGCTAGAAGGTGAGATTCCTCCATCAATTGGGCTGTTAAATGAAATCATTGTCATGGACTTTAAAAAGAACAACTTGTCTGGGGAGTTTTCACTGGACTTGTCAAACATGAAATCGTTGGTATTCATCAACCTTGGACACAATTGTTTTTCTGGAGTTGTACCAACGAAGATGCCAGAGAGTATGCAAGTGATGATATTGGGATCCAACCAATTTAGTAGCAACTTTCCGCAACAACTATGCAACCTCCCCTCTCTAATACAACTTGATCTCTCACAAAATAAACTTTTTGGATCTATTCCTCCTTGTGTCTTCAACATTTCTTCCAAGGATGGTGAAAGAAGAATAAGACATTTCGGGTTTAGTATCGAATTGTTTTGGAAAGGTCGAGAGTTGGGGTATACAGACATTGGGCTGCTGAGAAATTTGGATCTCTCATCAAACAATCTTTCTGGAGAGATCCCGAGAGAACTCTTTGGCCTCACTCAGTTGTTGTTCTTAAACTTGTCTAGAAATCATTTAACGGGAAATATACCAATGAAGATTGGTGGCATGAAAAATTTGGAGTCTCTTGATCTCTCCAACAATCACCTTTCAGGCACAATTCCCGAAGCAGTCTCTAATCTAACTTTTCTGAGTTATCTCAATCTGTCATACAATGATTTCACTGGACAAATCCCATTGGGGACTCAACTTCAGAGTTTTGATGCATGGAGCTATGTTGGGAATTCCAAACTCTGTGGACTTCCTTTGCCAAAAAATTGTTCGATCCTTGATGTTGGTGACAGGAGAGTGCAAGGTGGTGCAAACAAGTCACAAATTGAGTCACTCTATCTTGGTATGGGAGTTGGATTCGCTGTTGGCTTATGGGGAGTGTGGGGTTCTTTGTTCCTCAGTAGAGCATGGAGACACAAATATTTTCTGCTCTTGGATCATGTTGCAGATTGGCTTTATGTGTTTATAGTTCTCAAGATCAATAAATTTGTTTGATGAATAAAAGACAAATATTTCCTTCAAGAATTTTTGTCATTATTAGGAAGTGCACAATATTAATAAAATATTAATTCCATAGGATTTATACATGATATGATATGTTGGAATTATATTACTTAGTTCACATACCTAGAGATGGTATAATATCATAATTTGTAGTATGTATTAAGTAAATGAATCTATAATTAATAAATATATGTTTGATTTACTGACTCTTTAAATGATATACATTGAGTATTTATTTATTATTAATTGAATCTTTTATTGTATGATTTTGCCATCATTTGGATGTGATATGACTTTTTTTTATTATAATTACTTATGTGTCTGTAATAAAAAATAGAAAATCACTTAATTAAAGTTTTAAGTATCAATTTAAGTATTTTTAATTAAATTTTCACTATATTTATATTTTAAAATTGAATTCTTGTTATAAATTGGGTTATCATTTAATTTCATAATCTCCAATAGAACGTCATCAACCTGAACCATAAGTAGAATACCATCAATTATTTCTGTAATTTTTTTTTCGTCCAAAAATACTTAAACAATGATAATTAAAAGTAAGAGCCATGTTATCTCATAATAAAATTAAATAATAATAACTTAATTGAAAAAATATAAAATTTTAATTATGTTAATAAAAAAAATTTTAATAAAAATTTAATTAAAAATATCTAATTTATAATAAACTTAACATTAATTAAACTTCTTTTATATACACATATATTATTTTGGTTAATTTACCTTTTTGTGTTATTTATATTCGACGACCATAGACACCGAATTTTTTGCTTAAGATGTTTTTACATTTTTCCATATTTAAGTGCATAATATATATATATATATATATATATACACACATTTTAAAATTTTCTTTATTTTGTAAATCCTCTTTTGATATTTGAAAATTAAATTTTATAAATATAGTAAAATAAATTTTATATATTGTAATTTGGTTATTTGAAATGTTACAACAAAAAACTTTAACACTGTGTTTGTTTCTGGGGGTGGTACTGTAGCGAAGACGACGGATGAGAGGGTGCCACCCCCGTTTGCTTCCGTGAGAGAGTGAGGGTGAGGGTGAGAATGAGTGAAAAGATGGGGGAAGTTTTGGTTCTCTCATAAGTGAAGAGAAAGGAGAGTGGAAGGAAGGGAAAGCCACGTAGGATTTAGATAAATACGTTTCTGCCCTCACTTAACCTTACACAGTTTCCATAGCTCCATGCATGACAACCATAGGCACTGGCACGCACTGAATGACAACACACAACTCTGCACATGAGATTCCTGACTTTGGTTCAGGAATCTCTTTGACCATCTTGAATGCAAATTGAATGCATGTGAGTGTGTTGGTGAGAGGTAGCTGCGATCCAGGAGTGTATAAGAGAGGTGTGTGCGAAGGAAACCAAGCAGAACATATTGAATTCTTCACACACAGAGTTGCATTGGTATAAGGTGTTGGAGAAGGTCTGTAGTAAGCACAGAGGTAAGACACTGAGTATGCTTGAGTGTGGTAGTTGATATGTGGTCTTAGGTTACATTTTCTTCATTTTGGTTTCTGAGATAATCGATTATCACTCTAAAAGCATGCAGGCCATAACCGATTATGTTGTTGAAAGTAGTTAGTAATCGATTAAGCTCATCACATAATCGATCATCTGAACTTTTTATTGTGACATAATCGATTATGGAGGATGTGGTTTTTTCAATATAATCGATTATCTCTGACCATAATCGATTATGTGAGATTTTGAACAGGAACCATAATCGATTATGGTTCTTAAAACTGTGGATAATCGATTATGTGCTTTTTTGAAGGGAAGTGATAATCGATTATGTAATTGGTTTTCTAGATTTTTTGATTTTCTGAATTTTTTTGAATATTTTCCAGGCACACTTTGATCTTGCTTGGCACTTGCATTGTGGTTTTGTTCTGCTCTCTTGAGGTATGTGTGGTTTATTTAAAAATATATGTTTTATTTATCTTTAAATTTTGTTTGAATGTTTATTATGTTTGGAATGAAATTTGTTTAAATCATGTTAAAATAGTTATTTTTATTAATTAGTTTGTAAATTTAGATATGAGAAATCTATTAATTATTGTGTTAAGTTGGTTATGTATTTTCTGTGAAGTGAATTGAAAATGTAGATATCAAATATTATTATTAAAAAATTATATAAATATTGTAGTAATTTAGGGTTTAGGTAGAAAAGGCTGAGAAGAAATTTGAATTTTTAATAATTTATTTATTTTTTTGAATATTTAATTGTTTATAAAAAACATTTATTTATTTAACAATATATTTTTACAAAGTGGAAATAGAAATTTATAATGTTTGTTGTTATTTTTGTTTTAGATTTTACATACGTTATTAATCTTAAAATTTAAAGGCTGAACATAATATGTTGTAGTAATTAAAAGAATAGAAAAAGTTTAAGAAATTTGAGTTTTTAATAATATATGTAGATAGTTTTTTTTTCTGTTTTGAACATTTAATTATTTATTAAAAATGGTATTATTTATTTAAAATAAAAAATTTTACAAAATTTACATAGAAATTTGTAATGTTAAAGGTTTTTTCCTTGTACATTTTAAAAAAAAAATTATTAATCTTATCATTGAAAACAGTATAATATTTTAACAATTTAAAAAAACAGAAGTTTACAGAAGAAATTGGAATTCTTAATAATATGTAATAAGTACCTAATTTCCGTAATATTTCATATTAAAATATAGACACTTATGAGTATTAATTGCTAATTTACATATAAAATAATCCCTAATTTATGAATTTATACCTTTTTACATTTTTTATAATCTTTAATTGAATAATAGCATTTTATTCCTAAATTTGGTGTTAATTGCAGGTTTTTATGGAAGAATGAAGATTTGGACTAAAGAAGAAAGCTGGAAGGCCCAGAACATGCAAAAGAGAGAGAGAAAAGTTCAACTCAATAGCAAGAATGTGTTAAATTAATTGGACTATTTTTATATTTTTATTATTAAGTCCATAAGTGTGACCCAGGAAGTCACTCAACCCTAGCAAATTAGGTTAAATAGGGGACTAGAGGCATAATCCTAGGTGTGCCAGATTGAGAGGAAAACAGCAAAGAGTAAATTGTAACCCAATTGGGAGAATGGAAGGTGCTAGAAGTATGCGTGGCTAATTCTACCCTTTGAAATTGGGAGTAATCTGCTCGAACTCTTATGTATTGAAGTGATATCTTATATTAAAATATTCAGTTCTTGATTGATTATTGGTATTGTTGTTTTACTTTTAATTTTCCGTGACAAATTGAGAATCTTAAATCTTACTGGAAAGTATTTTTAGGGTTCTGACCTAAACAACAATACTTAACATATTTGAGTGCTAGGAATAGACTTGAAATGTTAATTGCTATTAACGTCTGAGCTTCGTCGTTCTAAGTTGTTCTTATAATTATGCGAGGGATCAATAGTTAGGGAACATTCTTAAGGATTTTATATGCGAGGAATCGATATAAATGATTTTTATACGGGCATCAATTTCAATCAAATAACTTAATATTGACATGCTAATCAAAATACATGAGAGTGAGACCGATGAAACCTAATCCCCATTTTTCCAATTGACGCAATTACTCTTTGATTTGTTTTCTTGTTAATTCTTGCCATTATAACAATTTCCAAACAACTTTTTATTGTTTTATTTCATATTTAGAAAATATTGTACTTGATAATTCAACTGTTCCTTGTGGGATCGATATCCGTCCTTAGGGACAAATTATTACTTCTGACAATGCGGTGCACTTGTCGTAAAAAGTCATCAATATACTTACATAGTTATTATTTTTTTAAGATTTAATTGTTTAGGGCTTAGGATTAAATTTTTGTTATTTTAAATTTTTTTACATAATGGAAATAGAAAATTTTAATGTTTGACTGTTTATTTTGTTTTACATTTTGTTGTTTAGAGAAGGAATTTGAATTTTTAATTATATGTAGATAGTTCTTATATTTTAAGTATTTAATTGGTTATTTAAATTAGATTATTTTTATTGAGAATATAATATTTTTACATAATGGAAATAGAAATTTGTAATGTTTACGGTTTTTTCTTTAACATTTTATTTAATTATTAATCTGATAATTAAAAAAATTATCAAAAAATGTTGTAGTAATTAAAAAAATAAAAAACGTTTAGAGAAAAAATTTGAAATTTTAATAATATGTGTACATAGTTATTATTTTTTAATATTTAATTGTTTATTAAAAAGATATTATTTTTATTTTAAAATATAATTTTAGAGGAAATAGAACTTTTTAATGTTTACTGTTTTTATTTTTTGTTTTATATTTTCCATAAATTATGAATGTTATAATTCAAAAAATATATAAAATATGTTGTAGTATTTTATAAGACAAAGAGATAGAATAAATTCTAATTTTTAATTATATGTAGATAGTTCTGATATTTTTAATATTTAATTGGTTATTTAAATTAGATTTTTTTATTGAGAATATAATATTTTGACATAATGGAAATAGAAATTTGTAATGTTTAAGGTTTTTTCTTTAACATTTTACATAAATTATTAATCTGATAATTAAAAAAATTATCAAAAAATGTTGTAGTAATTAAAAAAACAAAAAAAGTTTAGAGAAGAAATTTGAAATTTTAATAATATGTGTACATAGTTATTATTTTTTAATATTTAATTTTTTATTAAAAAGATATTATTTGTATGTTAAAATATAATTTTAGAGGAAATAGAACTTTTTAATGTTTACTGTTTTTATTTTTTGTTTTAGATTTTCTATAAATTATGAATGTTATAATTCAAAAAATATATAAAATATGTTGTAGTATTTTATAAGACAAAAAGTATACTAATTTTTAATTATATGTAGATAGTTCTTATATTTTTAATATTTAATTGGTTATTTAAATTAGATTTTTTTTATTGAGAATATAAATGTATAAATAGTTCTTATTTTTTTTAAATGTAATTCGTTTTAAAAAAAAATTATTAGTATAGTAAAAAATATTTGTATAGAATGGAAATACAAATTTGTAATGTTTATTGTTTTTTAGTTTTTAGATTTTCCATAAATTATGAATGTTATAATTACTAAGAATATAAAATATGTTGTAGTAATTTATAAGACATAAAAAGCTTACCCATGTTGAATATTTGTACGTAGTTATTATAGTTATTAATTTTTATGTAATTGTTAATTTAAGTTTGTTTATGTTTATTTGTTTTTTTATTAAATTGTAATATTGAAAATTTTAATTAATGTATATATTTATATTATTTTTCTGTTATTATAGAAATTAAATTATATCATCATTTAGATTTGTAATGTTTATTAAAATTAATTAAAATTAGGTTTTAAGTCACTGTATCGGTATAGTTTTACACCGAAACAGTAACCGCATTCGGTATGTTGTATTGACACTTACCCGTAATGATGGTTCTGGATGAAACTTAAAGATTAGATGGATACCATTATGAATTTGGTAAGGCATTATGACGAGAAAAAGATGTTTAATTTTGAGGAAACAATTGCAATTTATGATGATCTTGTTGCGGCGAACATGAATTTAATTTCACGAATCCAAGAACAAATTAAGAGAAATAGTCAAGGTGCATCAGTGATGATCCTTTGTTTGATTGGTTTTGGATTGAATTTGTTACGCACGGTGCGTACTAGAAGCAATTGTATGAGTGACTTCCAACCACTAAAAGAGCGTCGCAGACAAGAATTGATGGAGTACTTGGTTCACACTGAACAGTCTCATGATATTATTCACATGGGACTGGAAGCTTTCCTTGAATTATGTCAACGAATACGGGGAACTGGACTTGTTAAAGATGCATATCGATCAACCGTTGAAGAACAAGTTGCGAAATTTCTACACATTATTGGGCATAATGTGAAGAATCGTAGTGTGTCATTCTTTTTCCATCGGTTTGGAGAAACAGTTTCCCGTCACTTTCATAATGCTCTAAGTGCAATTTTAAGGTTGGAGGGGGAATTTTTAATTTAATCAAATGGAATGGTTGTAAAACCGCAGATCCTTAACAACAGTCGATTTTATCCCTACTTCAAGGTTTGTTTATGATAATATCATTTTAAATCATGTATCATTTATTTTATTTATTTTGTGTTTAATTAAAGTTATGAAATTTGGTTTACATTAGGATTGTTTAGGGGCCATAGATGGGACTGATGTACGTGTTAAGGTTGCATGTGCTGATGCACCTCGTTTTCGAGGGAGAAAAGATTGGCCAACCCAAAACATATTTGCAGCTTGTGACTTTGACATGAAGTTCACATATGTCCTGGCCGGTTGGGAAGGAATTGCCTCGGATTCAAGGATATTGAAAGACGCTTTGGTGTGACACGATCCTTTGGTTATTCCAGAAGGTTAGTTTTAGGGGATTAGGTGTGCATAACAATAAATAGGTTATAGTACTATATACTAATGCAGGTTTCCACAATCTTTGTAGGAAAATACTATTTTGGTGATGCAGGTTTTATGTTAAAACCAAATATAATAACACCTTACCAAGGGTTTGATACCATTTGAAAGAGTATTCGCGAAGAGGGCCACAAAATGCTAAAGAGTTGTTTAATCTTCGACATTCATCACTTAGAAATGTAATTGAAAGAACATTTCGGGTGTTGAAAAAACGATTTCCAATTATAGGCAGTGGGACTGAGCCACATTATGATGTTGATAGTATGTCAAAAATTGTTTTAGCTTGTTGTATTCTGCATAACTTTCTTCGTGGGGTCGACAATGATGAGGCTCTGATTCAAGAAGTAGATAATGAATTGTTACAAGAAAATGTACAACCAACCCCTACCCATGGTCGTGAGCATAGATTATAGGCTAGGGTGTCATATTAGGGATACTATAGCAAACCAAATGTAGCAAGACTATGTAAATAATTAATTTGATGAAATAATATATTTTATGTTTTCTTTCAATGTTTGTTATCCTAACTTTATTTAAGTAATTTAGATGGATCGCGGGAAGAATGTTGCTAAAAATTCATCAGGTAGTTTTCGAGAGTTCACTAAGTGGACAACGAAGATGGACCTACTTCTGCTAAATGCAATGATAGAAGAGGTACGTCGAGGATGCATAATTGACGGTAGCTGGACCACTCAGGGATATACCAACATTGTCATGTCTCTACACGAGGCTGGATTATCAGGTATTAAGAAAAACCATGTCAAAAATCGTCAAAAAAGCCTAAAGGACAGGTGGAGGGAAGTGCATGATGTTTGGTGCATTGAGTGGTTTTGCATGAAACCAAACCACCAATCGTTTTGAAGCGTAGGACGAAGTCTAGAATGACTTGATAAAGGTACGTTCATAACTATATTTCAAAAAAATTACATTGGACTTCACATTCTTCATAATGTAGTAATATGTGAGTTGTATTTAGGCCAAACCATATGCGGAAAAATGGCGTGTGAATCCCATTCGCCATTATAACCTAATGGAGGAGTTGTGGTGTAGTGACAGAGCCAATGGAAGTCAGGTCAGGACAGCCCGTGACTTCAATTCACCTCCTGACATAAGTAATTTCAGTGTTAACCTTGACGACAATAATATGGATTATATCCCCTAACATCCCAACTTTGAAGAGGCAGGTGACTACGTCCCATGGTCACCTGCACCTCATATTCAATCAAGTGACACTCCTTCTGACACTCCCTCAAACACTCCTTCTATGCCTTCTGCGGGCTCTACGGGCACATCCTCATCTCGAGGATCAAAAAGAAAAGGGCTCACCATGGACAGAATTGATGAACATTTTGCTTTGTTGAATACAAATCTTCAAGAATGTGTTTCCTCAATGAAGGATGCAAATAAGAATGGCTCTGAGTTGGTTGACATTGCTCGTGCACAAGCAACAACAGCACAAGATATAGTTGTGGAAATTAGACGAAGAAACGACTTATATGCTGAGCATGTACACCATCATCGTCGCCATGCATCCTACCAATTCTCTGAGTTTGATATTTGGACAATGCTGGTGGAGCTTAACATCCAGGATGAACAGGTCATGGATCAATGTTTCAAGTTTTTATGTGAGCATCCAGGAAGAGTTAAACAACTATTTGGGATGCCATATGAGCGTCGCATGACAAAGTTGTTTGCATTTATGACTAGGCGTTGATTTCATACCTCTGCATCCACGTTACCTTTGTTTGTTTCACTTTCATGTTGTCCTTTTATTTAATTTGACTTCTTGTGTAATCTGTCAGTGTATGTTTGTTCTAGCAAAATTATTATCAGAACTTTTAATATTGTAGTTCAGGAATTCTAGTATTGTCTTTTCATTGGTCATGTAATATTCTGTTTATGAACTTCTACTATTGTGTTTGATAAGTTCTAGTATTATGTTTATGATATTTTCATAAGTTTCGTTTACTTCAGTTTAAGTTTTACTATTTTGTTTATCATATTGTCATTTTGTTATACAAGGTTATAATTACATTATACATGGCATCAGCATCCCACAAACGCCACCGAACCCGTAAGGGTAAAGCTCCAACAAAAGAGCATGTTGTTCCTCCTCCCCCAGCAACGCATATTGCAGAAGTTCTTGATTATTCAAGATACTTTAGTACAAAACATCAAATGACGATGTTTGAAAATCTGTTTCACGGAGGAGCAGTCTTATCACTAAAAGCTATGCATGCTCCATATTTTGCTACTGCAGGGTTTGAATTCCAAAACCTTCTGAATTTCCAAGGTGTACAAGCTTTCCTTGGAATGAAATTTCCGTATTATGAAGACTTGGTTACAGTATTTTATACAAATCTCAAGATCACACCTATTGGTCACCTTTTTGTTGAGATTTGCGGAAAGCGAATAAACATTACTGAATTGGATTGGATGAACATTCTGGGACGATCCCTGAGGAAGTCAACTTTGATCGAGCACTAGCATTATCGTCTATGATTCGTGAAGATGTTCAAGGCCAAAATGTCAGAAATGCCGGTAGTCTGAAAATGAATGACCGACTATTACATTGCACATGGGTCCACATCTTGTGCCCTCGTGAGAGCAACTTCGCACAATTATTGAATGAGGATATTTTCATGCTTTGGTGCATCAAAAATAATATAATGATTAATTGGCCTCATTACATCATGCAACACATGATTAAATGTAGGGATAACAATATGCCTTTGCCGTATGCAATTTTGATAACACGGATCTTACACGTGTATGGCTTCGACTTGTCAAATGAGTCAGCAATAATGCTAGGATGGAATCATTATTTTGGGAAAAAGAGTATGATGAAATTAAATATATTCCATGTTAATGGCGTATGACAGCTTGGTAGGCCTCACCAGCAAGATGAAGAAGATGATGAAGAGGATGAATTGCCACAAGAAGCTGTTGGGGGTGGTGAACCTCAGCCCGCAATCCCCAACCAAATGAAATTGTTAACCCAAATTATGACTGACATACAGAACTTGAATACCAGGATGGACCAGGTTCAAGATACTCTTGCTGCCATTCGACGTCATCAAGGCCATTGATGGTCTTATCATTATGTTATTGTCATTACTATTTTTATTTCTATTTTTCATGTTGAACATTAATGACTTCTTTGTTATTGTTATTTAATATTAAGAATTTATGGTAGTTTTCATGGAACTTATTTAGATAATGATATTGTTTTCAATGCAGCTTTTATAACATTTCATTTCTATTATGCATAAATAAAATTTGGGCTCGATGACATAATACGGAACTTCAACAACATTGCTTAAGTCGTCTTGAATGTCAGCGTATTAGAGCACATCGTCGTCTAGTTGTACAGGGTGTGGTGTGCAAAAACCTCATACTTTTACCCATTCTACTACGAACACAAGTGCTTTCGTTCCTCCTATGTGATTGTGGAGAGTTTGCTATTTTGAGAACAGCAAAAACAGAAAAAAATGCTGGAAAACGATTTTGGGGTTGTCCCAAGTACAAGGTAAAATTTGTTAAATTAGGTTTCATAATCAATTAAGAATGTTATTTTTAACTTAGTCATTGTTCAATTTTATTCTTTTCTTCAAAACAGATTACAAGTGACATGGTCCTAGGTTGTACTTTTTTCAAATGGTGCATTGAAGACGTTGCTGATGAAAAAAATGCACTTATTGTCAAACAACAGAAGCAAATATATCTTCTAGAAAATCGTTTGAAGGTCTCCATAAGAAGGATTAAAATGTTATTAGTGGGGATATGTTTTCTTTTTCTAATTAACATTAGTATGTTCTTCATTTTCACATAATTCTAAAACTACAAACAAATTAACATGTCTTTATCTCTTTTCGAATAAAATGTAATGACTTTAAATTATATATTTTGAGAACTACTTAATATTCATGTTGTGTTCTAAATATCCATTTATTTTTAAAATATATTGATTTTGTTAATGATAATAATGAAAATCATTATTACTAATTATTTTGTATATATATATACAAATTAATTGAAAGAATCATAAATAATATTAAAATTATCTACATAAATTAACTTAAGTAACAAAATCAATTTCAAATAATAAAATGAAAAATAATAAATTATACTTACATTTATAATTATATTTAATTATTTTGTTGAATTTTACATTTTTTTTCTTTTATTTATAAATTAAACTTTAAATTATTTTAATTAACTAAAATATGCACAAAATTAATAGTTACCTATTTTTTATATACAAGGATAAATCTGTAATCTTACAATTTACTATTCAAAATAATTTAAAATACTTTTACAACCATCACTTCACTCATGCATTTCAATAAACTTTCCTCACACATCTACTCTAAGGTAGTGTTTGTTTCTGGAGGTGGCACTATAGCGAAGACAGATGAGAGGGTGCCACCCCCGTTTGTTTCAATGGAGCATTGAGGGTGAGGGTGAGGGAGGAGTGAAAGTCGTGGGTGTCACTCGTCCTCTCACCAATGAAGAGAAAAGAGAGGATGGTAAGGGGAAAGCCACGTCAGACACGTTGAATGTCATTGTTACCCTTTGTTCATTTCTTTGAAACGGTTACACTGCCATTGCATGCACAACGAGAAGAGGAACACACATGCCATGCACAACACGGTTTTCACAGATTCCATCAACATGTTGAATGCAATGAATGTAATCGTTCATAGTAGATAGGTTATTAATATACAATGCTCCTTCATTGTCGTTCAGGTTAGCATTCAACGGTTTTGTAGCGTGCCTAATCGATTAGCACTAAAAAATCACAGCACTTAATCGATTATGTTATTGAAAATAGTTGATAATCAATTATGTGTTATTTTCTGGGAGCATAATCGATTATCTGGTGTGAGTAAATATGAGCTTAATCGATTATGATGCAGCATAATCGATTATGTGTAATTTCTAACTGAAGGCATAATCGAATTATGCATCTGAAAACTTTGGATAATCGATTATGTTGTATTTTGAAGGCAGTAGATAATCGATTATGTTCATAATTTTTTAAGATTTTTGCATTTTTGTTTTGCATGATTTATGTTTTTTGTTTTTAGATTATTCTTTTATTTTTTAGATTCTTTTGTTTACAAAAGTATTTTTTATTATTTAATTTGTTTATGAAAAAAAAATATTTTATTTAAAATTAATAATTATTTTCCTATCCAATCATTCAATATTTATGCGTATTAAAATAATTTGTGCATATTAATTATTGTTTCTATTTTATTCTCAAACGTTTGTTACAATCAAATTTAAAAATTAGTCTACTTATATTTATTGTTATTATAATTGTTACCGATATTATTATTTTTTTTTCTATTTTATTAGCTCAAATGTCTTTTACAAGCAAATTTAAATTTTGATTTATTAATAAGAATAGAAAATCTATTTAAATATTTAAATTCTAAAAATAATAGAATTTAATTATATATTATAATAATCTAAATTTTGATTTATTAACGAGAATACAAAATTCATTTAAATAGTTAAATTTTATGTATATAAATAATGAAATTTAATTGATATATTATAGGAATGTAAATTTGATTTTATTAATAAGAATTTGATTTTAAATACTCAAATTACATTTTAAAATATATTTTAACTTTTTTATAATAATAATAATAATTATGAAAATCATCATTAATATTAATATTTTTATGTGAATAAAATTATATACTTGATATATATAACATAATATAATATAAATTAAATAATATTATTTTAATTAACTAAAATATGCTTTAAATTTATTAATATTTTATTTTTATATTTTTTTATATATAAGGGTAATTTTGTAATATTACAATTTATACCATTAAAAATAATTCAAAATACCCTTATAACAATCAAATCACTGACTTATTTTAATAAACTTTCTTCACACATCCACTCTAACATATCCCAATCCAAACAATTTCAACTTTCTTCACACTTCCACTCCCCCAAATCCTCAACTTTTCACTCCCCCACACCCTTTAATCCAAACAAAACATAATATATCCCAATCCAAATAACCTCAACTTTCTTCATACTTCCACTTCCCCACACTCTCAACTTTCCACTCCCCCCACATCCTCTAATCCAAACAAAGCATTAAAAACATTTCAAACTGATAAAATGTGAATTTTTAAGATCAGCTTGTGATTTTCAAGTTACATATTAACTACGGTATACAAGGTTAGAAGCGTCATTTCCTACACTCTTGACTCAGCGAGAACCTTCAGGCATGCAGGAGTCAATAACAACACTACACACCATTTCAATTCCCGCCACGTGTACATTTTGCCACGTGTTTTGTATTCAGTGGTTAAACACACTTCACTCCGTCACACTTTCTTCCGTAAAATAAATGCACTGCAAGCATAGCAAAGCACTGGCTCACCACTACCTTTACTTACAATTTTATTATTATTATTATTATTATTATTCATATTATTAATTATTAAACTCACTTCACCGCCACCACCAAGATCTCGCTTCCGTTTTCTCCAAAACATATTCACATAATTTTCCCTCGCTTTCTCGGCGGCCAAACGCCGCATTCCGTCGGAAAAATGGCGTGGAAGGTGGCGCTAACTGTGCTCTTCTCCATTGCGCTCTTGTTCTCTCCGACGCAAGCCGCGGTTTTCAGCGTAGATCTAGGTTCTGAATCGTTGAAGGTGGCTGTGGTGAACCTGAAGCCCGGTCAATCTCCAATCTCGATCGCGATCAACGAGATGTCCAAACGGAAATCGCCGGGGCTAGTCTCCTTCCACGACGGCCACCGCCTTCTCGGCGAGGAGGCGGCCGGCCTCGCTGCACGCTACCCGCAGAAGGTCTATTCCCAAACGCGCGATCTCCTCGGGAAGCCCTACGCCTCCGCGCAGAAGATTCTTAACTCAATGTACCTCCCTTTCGAGACGAAGGAAAACTTCCGAGGCGGCATGAGTTTAGTCGCGGACGGCGGAAACGAAAACGACAGCGTTTACTCCCCCGAGGAGCTCGTTGCCATGGTGTTAGGTTATGCGGCGAATTTGGCGGAGTTTCACGCGAAGATTCCGATTAAGGACGCGGTAATCGCGGTGCCGCCGTACATGGGACAGGCCGAGCGGAGAGGGCTGCTTGCGGCGGCGCAGTTGGCGGGGATTAATGTGTTGTCTCTGATAAACGAGCATTCCGGTGCGGCGCTGCAGTACGGGATCGATAAGGACTTCTCGAACGAGACAAGACACGTGATTTTCTATGACATGGGTGCTAGCAGTACCTACGCGGCGCTTGTGTACTTCTCGGCGTACAAGAGTAAGGAGTATGGCAAGAGCGTGTCCGTGAACCAGTTTCAGGTGAAGGATGTGCGCTGGAACCCGGAGCTTGGTGGTCAGCACATGGAGTTGCGATTGGTGGAGTATTTTGCGGATCAGTTCAACGCGCAAGTTGGTGGTGGAGTTGATGTGAGGAAGTTTCCCAAGGCCATGGCTAAATTGAAGAAACAGGTTAAGCGGACTAAAGAGATTCTTAGTGCGAATACCGCTGCTCCTATTTCCGTTGAATCGCTTCATAATGATGTCGACTTCAGGTAGCTGGAATTTGAAATTACTCATTCTATGAAATTATATATTATTATTCTCTATACTTGTGTTCAAAAGTTTCTGCTTTGTGCTGTGTAGATCATGGTTCAACCTTATTTGTACAGTGTACTTTAGCACCCTCTTTAATTGATTTTTATTACCTAGTATGAACAAGAACAGCTAGGAAAACGACAACCAATCTTTATCCTATATATTATGATGGCAAACTAATATGGGAAATATTTGATCCAAAGAGTTTTGTATTTTTCTTTTTTGGAAAAACCAATTCAGTTGATAATGTTTCTAGGAATACATTTTCATGTATTTGTTTTTTTTGGGGGGATAGAGTGTTGTCTATTCAAAATGATTTTTTAAGAGTGAAGTTACATTTTGTCTCATTTAGTAGCAAACTGAACTCCTAATAACAAGACTCGGTGTTTTTGTGTGGACTTAGTATTACATGAGTGGTAAGGTTATTGGGTATGCTTGCATATGTATTCAATAAGTACTGGTATTGGAAACATCCAGTATGGGTATTAGAACTATATGGGAACATCATAACTTTCCTGTGAAATAATTACAGTAGCAAAAAGACTGGTAGAAAGAACACAGTTTTCTTTCTTCATTTGTCTGAGTAAATTGTAACCTGAACTGCTCCAACCCTTCAGCATGTCCTAGATTTCCTTTGGGTAAAATTTAGTTGGAAAAATCGGAGAAAAATGAGTTGTTTATAGCAGTATTTTCCATTAACAAAGTGGTTAAGCTTGCAAATAGCTGATTGAGTCAATAACTAGTTGCTTAAGTGGTTAGTTATTTGCAATTAACTAGCCTTAGGTTTTACTGGCTGGCTAAGGTTGAGAAAGGGGCATCAGTCTTGGGAGTTATGCCTTGCTTGAATACAGCAGTAAAAACATGTTCTCACTATTTGTTTCAGATAAAAATAATTGGGAAACAAAATAATCAAATTCTGGATATTGTATTTCATGTTTTTGGAACAATTAACTACATGGTCAGTTCTGTCAGTGGTTTACACATTTGTCCGTCATTAGCCATGATTTTCACATTATTAATTAGTGGGGTGGTTAATTGTTCCTAATAGAATATGTAATAGAGGCATCATATCTTCATTATATCTTCTAAACAAATATTGTATGTTTATGTGGGATGATCTGTTTGAAGTGTTTTTTCTTTTCATATTTCTTTATACATCATGATTTGTTTCCTTAATTATTAAGATAATAAGTCTAATATTAGTATGAATAGGTGTATGCTATGTATTTTGTTTCACATCAAGACAAAAGAAAATATTCATCTTTGTTTTGATTCTGTCTTTCCTTCACTTAAGTCTATCATTTCAGCAGTTCCTAAACTGAAAATATTTTTTTTATCAAGATTTCCTTTCTTATAATCTCCCAAAATAATTTGCTAATCTAAAATAAAAATTACTACCATAATCATGAATTTACATAATATCAATCCAGCTCTTTGTAATATCTGTTGTCAAGGAGGTGCCAATCTTAACGAGATGACCATGGGAGAATTCTTTACTAGTAATGCTAAAGAAAGTAAAACACAATTGGTTGATTGAAAGGTTAGGTTGGCATATTATATCTTAGAATATAGTAATATGCTTAGCTTTATCTTGGTTAAGGAGTTACATGTAACCTAAGGACCGCATATTGGTTAATAGACAGGCTAGGTTGGTATCTTCTTAATGAAAGAGATCAATTTGAAGATAGCTTCTAAAGGGGAATTCAAGAAATACTGTGAAGAATGAAATTCTCTTATATTCTCAAGATTGTCAACAGAAATAAATAGACTAGTCAAAATAAAATGCAAATAATGACAAGGAAAGTAAAATTATAGTTTATTATGAAGTTGATATTCTTACACTACATATAATGCTTAAGGGTCCTTAATACATGGCTTGTTTTCTTACAGGAGCACTATAACCCGTGAGAAATTTGAAGAGCTCTGTGAAGACATTTGGGAAAAATCACTTTCACCTGTGAAAGAGGTGCTTGAGCATTCTGGCCTTTCATTGGAAGAAATATATGCGGTGGAGTTAATTGGAGGTGCCACCAGAGTGCCAAAATTACAGGTGTGAATAATTTTTTTTCCTTTCTTTGACAATTATTTTGACAGTGTGCACTCTGGCTAGGGTGGGGTTTGATCTCTGCGTACAATATTGTAGTCCATGCTTGATAGTCGTCAGCAACATTTGTTTACCATATATATTATCTGTTATGTAAAGGATAAACCTAGTTATACAATTGTCTCTGTATCCTGGAGTTGTATGTTGTCTTTATGCTGCAGTTGCTCTGCTAGTATATTATTAGATGTTAAATGCAGCATGTGCATGCTAATCTGATTTAACAGAAGCAACTAACCTGGTTAATTGTTAGTTAGATATTGTGTCAGAATGTTTTGTTACAACACTGTTCAACCAAACTGATTCAGTTGCTAAAGTTTTTTCCTCACAATTTCCTGTATTTTAGAGTTGCACTTGGCATCCAAGGCTAATTCTTTTTTTTTAACCAGAAAACAATCATACTGAGAGAGCATTTCAGTCCCTTTCCTTCTCAGTTTTATGTCCTTTGCTCTCACATTTTGTTCACTTGAACTTCAACATTTCTGTAATCTATATTGTCAATCATGGTAATTCATGCTGTCCAAGCTTGACCCTATTTTATGTTAACCTGTACTTGCTACTTTTTTCTATTGATTTGAATAATGAAGACAAAGGAAGAGCACAGCTGATGCCTCAGATGTTGGCATAAAGATTTCAATGGAGAAGACTGACTGCGTATATAATTCACTTGCATTATCACTTTTTATTTCAAATATGAATATAACCGAGTTTGAATGTCTAGAATCTATGGAATTGCAGCACTTTATTTTCAATGTATTGTTGGATACAGTCTTTGAACTTTAGTTTCACAGATGAAGTATTTTTACTTGCTGTGCATTAGTGTAGAGCTTTGTTTATTAATATTCTGTTAATATTATTGCAGGCTAAGCTTCAAGAATTCCTTGGGAGAAAAGAGCTTGATAGGCATCTTGATGCTGATGAAGCAATAGTTCTTGGTGCAGCTCTGCATGCTGCAAATTTAAGTGATGGGATTAAATTAAACCGCAAACTAGGAATGGTTGATGGTTCCTTGTACGGATTTGTGGTTGAGTTGAATGGTCCTGAACTTTTAAAAGATGAAAGCTCTAGGCAGTTACTTGTACCACGAATGAAGAAAGTCCCGAGTAAGGTAAATTGGTTGATGATTCAATGCTGATTGTGACTAAATATCATATGAAGAATGAATTGATTAATTATATCCTCCAACTTTATTAATTCATTATATCATTGTTAACTTACCAGATGTTTAGATCCGTTAATCATAACAAAGATTTTGAAGTTTCACTAGCTTATGAAAGTGGGCATCATTTGCCTCCTGGTGCTACCTCTCCTGAAATTGCTCGATACCAGATATCTGGTTTGACAGATGCAAGTGAGAAGTAAGGATAAAAATCTTGCTGAAGTTGTGGGCATATTGCTTATTTAAGCCCCTTGAGGAATAGCTCTTCAAGTAAAATTCTAAACTCTAATGCCCTCATATCTTTGTTCCTTCTCTGTTCTTCTAGATACTCATCTCGGAATCTGTCATCCCCCATCAAGGCAAGCATACATTTTTCTCTTAGTAGAAGTGGAATTCTTTCTCTGGATAGGGCAGATGCTGTTATTGAAATAACAGAGTGGGTGGAAGTTCCTAAGAAGAATTTGACCATTGAGAATTCAACCATTTCATCAAATGGTTCAGCTGAATCTGCTGCTGGAAATAGTTCTGAGGGAAGCAATGGAAGCATCAAAACTGACAGTGGGATTAGTGAGACATCCAACACTAGTGCAGAGGAGCAAGCTGCCGCTGAGCTTGCTACAGAGAAGAAGCTGAAAAAGCGGACCTTTAGGGTGCCATTAAAGGTGAATGTCAACTGGCCACCCTTATTTTGTGATTATTTAAACTAGGTGGTGAATTTTTGAAAAAATTGAAACAAGATCTAATATACTTTCTTGCTTCATTTCTGTTTTTGCTTTTCGCTCATTACAGATTGTTGAGAAGATAACTGGATTTGGAATGTCTCTGTCAGAAGATTTTCTCACTGATGTCAAAAAGAAATTACAAGTACTAGACCAAAAAGACACAGACAGAAAAAGAACAGCCGAGTTAAAAAATAATTTGGAAGGATATATATATACTACTAAAGAAAAGGTTTGTAGAAAGTAATATGCTTATAGTTTTCACTGTGTTAACAGCCTTCATCTATTATGTAATGGGTAATCTCTATAAAGATTTCTAATTTTCTTTCAGGGATTCATACAAAACATTGACATTTAAGTAGTTGACTTAGTCTAAGTTTATACTGAGGAATTTAACTTTTGGTCTTGATTATTGCTTTTGAGAAAAAAATTCATCAAAAGAGAATTGTGAAATGAAGGATGAGCATTTTTGAAACCCAAAATACACTAGCCTCCAGCCAAATTAACTTAGAATGCCTGTCCATTGATCATCCTTTTATTCTTTTCCTTACATTCAATATCTGCATTTGTTTGGAGAGTTTTTCTGATTGCCTTGTGTTTGTATTGGGAGGGTGGGATCTAGGAATGATGCTTCTACAATTACTTCATAGGTTGACTGAATGTATAAACATAGGCTGTTGTTTTCATTTAGAGTGTTTAAAATGGACTAATTTAACTAGTTTTATCTACTTATTAATTGTTCAAATGAACTGTTATTTTATTATTATTTCTTTTGTAATGTTATTTTTTTATTTCTTTTGTGTGGACCCAACTTTAGGGTTAGTTAAGGCAAGTGCCTTTTTGTTTTGTAACTTACACACACACACACACACACACTAAAATACTAGCAGAACAATGTAGGTTGAATACACTATTTTCTCTATCTTATTTATTCAAGTTAGTACTAGAGCGTCTTCTTCTTCATTGTCTCCAGCAACATTTTTCGTTTTCACTGTCATCGTTGATGTCACCGCCATTCTTTGTTGTGGTCACCACTGCCCACCATCTCTCTTTTGTTGGAAGAAGTCAAGGTTAGGTGTGCCTCGAGGGGTGCAACCCAACCCCAGTGATTGTGTGACCAACTGATCTCCAACGCACTGATCTATGTGTGGTCAATTTTCGGAGCGTGTGCTTCACGTGCTGCCTTCCCGTTGATGGAATCACTTTGCGATATTGTTGTCTGGCTCGTTAACATTGTTTGCATCCATTTCAAACCCTGATTCTCTATTTCAACATACTTTGGTGTTGGGACACATCCCCCTCTCACAGTCTTAGGGTTCTTCTATCTCCGTTGTTGTTCTTCATCTTTGAGATGAATTTAGTAGGTTTTGCTTCTCCCTTTTGTGCTACTCCTACCATTACAAGTGCAAAACTCAGTAGGAAGAATTAGTTGTCTTAGTCTGCCTCCGTGGAATTGTGTTGTGGTTTCTTGGTCAAGGATATCATGATCATTTGGAAACTATATTTATGATGCAAAGAGAGATATAGGAGATTAGTGGGAAAACTCATTTGTCTCACTATAACTAGACTTGATATTTCTTATAAAGTGGTAGTTGTTGTGAGTCAATTTATGCAAAATCCTCACATCACATTGATCACTAGAATGTTGTGATTCACATTCTCAGATATGTAAAAGGGACCCAAGATAGGGATTGTTGTATGAGTACATGGGAAATACTCTAGACGTAAGGTATTGAGATGATTGTCCTATGAACAAGAGATCTACCATGGGATACTATGTATTCCTTAGAAGCTAAATATAGATATGTGACCCTAGCTACATGTGAACTTGTGGATTAAACAACTCCTTCAAGAGTTGAAATTTTGTTAAAAAAATGAGTTGATGAAGTTGTGCTGTGACAATCAAGCAACTCTTCATGTAGTCTCTCCAATCCAGTGTTTCATGAGAGAACTAAACATATAGAGATTGATTCTCATATTGTTAGAAACAAGTTGTTGTCCAAGAACCATTTTACTGAGTTTGCAATTTTAATGAACAACTCGCAGACATTCTAACTAAATCTTTAAGAGGACCTAGGATTCAACATATATGTTTCAAGCTTGGTGCATATGATCCGTATGCTCCAGCTTGAAGGGATTGTTAAAATAAAATGTTATTTTATTATTATTTCTCTTGTATGTACCCAGCTTTAGGGTCAAGGTTAAGGAAAGTGCCCTACCTTTGTTTTGTAACACACACAGACACGTGTGTGTGTGTGTATACACAAAGAGCGAGAGACTCTCACATCAATACAAGCACAATAGTGTGGGTTTAATACACTGTTTTCTCTCTATATATACATCATTATAGCACATCAATATAACTGTTTTATTCTACTTGTTCTTAATGCTTCTCATGTCTTTGTCAGATTGAAACTCTTGAGGATTTTGAAAAAGTTTCTACAAGTGAGGAACGACAGTCTTTCATTGAGAAGCTTGATCAGGTTTAACCCTTTTCCTTGGGTAACTTAATAAGAAGTGTTATTGATAAGAATATTGACTAAAGCCTTTTGCATTCTGTCAGGTGCAAGATTGGTTGTATACAGATGGTGAAGATGCCAATGCCACAGAGTTTCAAGAGCGTCTAGATCAGTTAAAAGCTGTTGGAGATCCAATTTTCTTAAGGTTTGTTATAGTTAGCCCAATTATATCAATTTTAATCTATACGGTTTTATATTTGCTAGAGTTTTTCTGAATACCTGAAAATCTGTTTCAGGTTAAAAGAGCTTACAGCTCGACCAGCAGCAGTTGAGCAAGGTCGTAAGTATATTGATGAGTTGAAACAGGTACATCTCATGTGAAGTGCTTTAGAGCTTTTTACTTTCTTCATGATCTTTTTGAAGCTGATTTTTTTTTGGGTGGGGTTGAATTATGTCAATTGATCCTCAGCTAATCACTCCTAGATCATGTTTGGATGAGGAATTAGAGAATTTGAAATATCTGAAATTTGAATTGCTTTAATTTAAATTTCTTTCATTTTTAATCCTTTGTTTAGATAAATCAATTCATTTTTTAAAATTTCAAACTCTTGGTTTGGATAGGGTCACCATATTGCAATTTTGCTGTTTTTGACGAGAGGGAGAAAGAGAGGAGAGAGAAACAGGAGAGCAGAGAGAAAGAGAGCGCAAAGCGAGGAAATAGAAATGGGAATGGGGTAGAAGTGAGAAGATGGTAAAGAGAGAAAAGGGGGAAAGGAGAAAGAAAGAGGGGGGAGAGAGAGAGAGCATGAATTCAAATGCTTGTTGAATTTGATATAATTTATATAATCTAAATACTTTCACAAATACTTTTTACATTAATTCAGCATATTTCACAAATTCTTCTTACATTAATTCAGCATATTTCACAAATTCTATAGTTTTTGCTAATCACTTTGATGCATGTGTATGTTCTTGTTGTAAACTTATGTTGGATCAGTAGAGGCTGTAATATGACAAACAAGATGATTTTCTCTATTATTCTATTACATTAATTCCATATATTTCATTAAAAAGAATGTAGAGATTGGTTATCTGTTATTTATCCAGTTTTCACATATCAGCACTTATGTACTAATTTCTATAAAATCATTTGGACACATTCATACCACTTCAGGAAATCATGATCAGAATAAAATGCATTGAAAAAGGCATTAGTTAGGTGAATGAAAAATGTACCTCAAGCAATTGCTTGGGTGACTGATGTCTGAAGCATATATTGTATATTTTGTGAATTTGTGACTTATAAGTTCTTATATTCAACTGCTGCTAGCTATTTTGTGATGTAACTTTATACACTTATGACTTATGCAGATTGTTGAAGAGTGGAAAGTAAAGAAACCTTGGCTTCCGCAAGAAAGAGTAGATGAGGTATGGTTTAACTTAATTTTGATGACTTAGAATCTATTAAAGCTGATGTGTTACCTTCAGAAAATTCATTGTTTTTTGGTTCTTAACTTGCAAGGTTATAAAAAGTTCTGAAAAATTAAAGAATTGGTTGGACGAAAAAGAATCTGAGCAAAAGAAGTAAGTTCTTGTTGTAGTACTTTAGTTGTTATTGAAGCTACAATTAGTTGTTTACCTTGTCATTTCAATATTTTGTCATGTCGCAAGTGGATGCCTGAATAAACATTTACCTCTACATTTCTTTATTTAGAAATAATATTCCATGAAAAAGTTCATCCATAACATGATTGGAACAAATACCGATTAAAGGAAATCAAACTAGAAATCAAATAATTGCCAGAGATAAATGAATATTTTTAAGAGGATGAAGATACTACGAAGGATGTTTAAAGTTCACTTGCTCAGAGCCAAACTCCAATAGAGAAAAAAATCCTCTGCCTAATAACAACCCAATGATCAAACGATATCCCCCAGTCTCCTCTCGGTTCTCACTGTAACAGAATTCACACACACAAACCCTGTGCTTCTGTCTCTGCCACCTAATCATTTATTCCTTGCCCCTTCTTTTTCTGAGTGTAGACACCCCAAATTGTGGGCTTGGTCATCTGTTGTGTTGCTGGACTTTGAGAGCCCAAGTAGGTTCTATCGTATTGTTATGAATCTAATAAGTTATCTTGGAAAATGGAAGTTATCTTTGAAAATGGCTCCCTTTCATCTGCTACAGTTAGCTTGTATGGCACAAAATATGATCAATGACAATGGGCTACATAATGAATTAGTTTGGGTTAAATTAAGCTTATTTGTGTCAGTATGGAAGTTGCTTCTGCTAACAGAATATGTATGTAATGTGCAGCGTATTGTGCTACTTAGTATCTGTGGAATTCTTGAAGAATAAAAATTCAGTGCTTTAAATATTCAAATAACTAAATTCTACTTCTTTTGAGATTTTAGATTGTTCTCTGCGAGGTCTCTTTGCCTGTTGTTTATTCATTTTCTAGATAAAATTTTCCTAAGATTTTACATTTGAGGGTGAGCCTCCCTCCCTTTACTGTTCATAAAGGCCGTGTGATGGATTCTTCTGAATCATATCATTGACGGCTTCATTGTTTTAGATCACTCCCCTTTTTTTTAGATCATATTGTACTTTTTCCATTATGCGCTTCCAAATATTTAAGAAAACGGACTAGTCTAGCTTTGTAAAGTATTCACTTTTTCCATTTTACTGACTGCCAAAAAGAGTTTGTCCATTGAGGAAATTGCAAATATGCTCATAACATTTTTAATGTAATTGATTATGACATTCCTATTCTGTACTTGTTTCGAAGGACTTCTGGATTCAGTGAGCCAGCATTTACATCCGAAGAAGTATATCTAAAGGTGCTTGATCTGCAAAACAAGGTAACCTGTCTCTTCTACTTGTCTGAATGAAGACAATGTATTGGCATGTGATTTTACAGGCCTAAGAAAGCAGTGCAATTTTTTGTTAATGACCTTGTTTTCTGTACATCTACAGGTTGCCAGTATTAGCAGAATTACCAAGCCCAAGCCTAAGGTTCAGAAGCCTGTAAAGAATGAAACAGAGAGCAATGAACAGAATACGGATGCTTCCAATTCTACCTCAACAGACAGTTCCTCTTCAAGTGATTCATCTGCTGACAATTCAGAAGAGACAAACGAAGAAGAAACTGTTACTGAGCAACCCGAAGTTCATGATGAGCTATGATTAAATGGAATATGCATGTCAGTCCAGTTTTAATAGTCAGAGATGTAGAATGGTAATGGTAGAATTAATAGGTGAAAAGGAGGCACTGTCAGTTCTCTGCTAGCAGAATAGAGTTGAGGCAACATTTGCTTGCTGGTTGAGTGCTAAATTTTTGAGGTTAGATGAGTCTTACTGTAGAAGATGATTAGTTTCCCTTTTATATTTAAGGGGACAACTTATAATTTACAGCCATATGAAAAATTGTATCTGCCTAAACACAATGTAATAGGAGAAGAGAAAAGACATCACGAGACTTTATTTGTGATATGGACATCAAATACGAATTTTGCTTCAGTATCAAATAATTATAAGCTCTTCTTTTCATCGTATACTAAACTCTATGTGGTTAATGGAGACCACATATTATCACTCGACACATTTAAAATTTTGTTTAATTTTTTCCTTTCAAGTTTAAAAGTAATTCTTTTAATCTCTCAAATTGAAATTTAATATTTTTAATTTCAAGATTTAAAATTTATTTTCTTACTTAGTATCACTTGATGTTATCTAAAATTTTTAGCAATTTTAAAAATACAAGGTATGGTTGTCCTGTAATGTAATCCCAAAATTGTGGATTTTTTAAATCATGTCCATGTTAGAATTAGAGATTTTAAACAAGAGGGAGGTTAGAATTAGAGGTAAGTGAATTGTTTTTGAAAGATTTTTGAAGTACTGAAGGTAGAGTGAAAGATTAAGAAGAACCAATCAATTTAAAAATCTGTTCAACCAATAAAAACTATTTTAATTTTGATTTCAGAAAATCAACCAGTTGTTTTTACGACACAATCAGTTGTTTATATTAGCAGATTTAAAAAATAATGTTAAAAGAGATTAATGAGTACAGGAAGAGAGATTCACACAAGATGTTTATATATATTTATTCTTAACCAAGAGCTACATCTTGGGATAGAGAGAATCATACAAGATGTTTATACATGTTCACTTTTAACAAAAGCTACATCCAGTTCTCAGTTAATCACTAAAAATTCACTATGTAATAAACCCTAGATTATAAAACACACACCAAGACTGATGATCTTGAATCCTTCAAGAACACACCACTTTTGGTAAACAACACAGCTTCCAGAAGCACCTTCTGAAATTGCATCACACAAAAACACACAGAAATACGATGTTCAAAGAAGAAGATAGAATACACCTGAGTAAATCAAAACTTAAAGTTCAGAAGTACAAAAATGAATCTATTCCACACACTTGAGATGATCCAAAGCTCTTTAAATCTTGAACTATTTTTGATAAACTCTCTTTCTTTGATTAAAGCTTAGGAGCGTCAAACAACCTTTATAAGACCTCAATCAAGTGGTCAAAGCAGTTAAATAAAAAATCATAAGCTGTTGGAGTCATTTAAGACAAATTAAAACCTCTTAATATAATTCTGTTAAGGTTTTTCAAAAAAACAACCAGTTGATTTCACGAAACAACCGGTTGATTTTGTTTGACAACAAGCCAAAACAAAGCTAAGCTTTCCAACCCATTTTAAAAATCACTAAGTGTCAAACAAGTAGTTGATTTGACATTTCAACAGGTTGAAATCTCACACCCTTTTAGAAAACCTACCTTTTCAAAAAGATAAAGATTCAATTAAGTTTGGATCATCTTAAGGAGTGAATTAACAAGTTTCAAACAACTAACAACACATACACATATCAACAAGGTCTTAAAGCTTTCCACTTGGATTTGGAGACATCAAAGCATCTTGATCAACAATCTCCCCTTATTTGATGAAGACAAATCCCTGGTTTGCTTACGTTGTAGTTTTTGAACTTGAAAGGTCTTGCAAAATAGAAATGTATAGCATACAGAACATATATAGCAGTAGGATAACAAGGCATACACAACCAGTTTTTTGCATAACTCTAGTGCAAAAAAAAAAAAAAAAAACCTTTGACACCATGTGTAAGTGCAAAATCAATGTGTAGAAACTTGTGGTGTATCAGAGCTTATGGCAGCAACAATAGCAACAGTTTAATCAGAGAATTAACACACCATAGAGTACAGAGATTACAACACATAAACAACAAATTTCTCCCCCTATTTGTCTTCACAAATAGAATAAGAGAATGGATTAAGAAAGATTTTGAGGATCAAGGATATCCAACTCATTTCTTAAGAAGAAACACCTTTCCCGAGGCAGTGGCTTTATGAAGATATTTGCAAGTTGCTTTTCAGTTTCAATAAACTGAATTTCACAATCCTCATTGCTCACATGATCCCTTATAAAGTGGTGGCGAATCTCAATGTGCTTAGTCCTTGAATGCTGAATTTAATTTTTAGTGAGGTTGATTGCACTTGTGTTATCACAAAGCAAAGGCACATTGTTGACCTTCAAGCCAAAGTCTTCTAGTTTTTGTTTGATCCAAAGAATTTGAGCACAACAACTATACACTCAACTTTTGCAGTTGAGAAAGCCACACAAGCTTGCTTCTTGCTATGCCAAGATATGAGGCTTGCTATGCTAAGATATGCCACTTGTTCTCTTTCTATCCAACTTGCACTCCGCAAAATCAAAATCAGAATATTCAACAAAATTTATAGGAGAGTGAGAGGGATACCATAAACCAACACTGATTGTGCCTTTGAGATATTTCAGAATTAGTTTGGTAGCACTTGAAGTGTGATTCTTTTGGATTTGATTGAAATCTAGCACATAGGCAAACTGCAAACATGATGTCAGGTCTACTAGTAGTGAGATAAAGCAAGGAACCAATCAATCCTTTGAATTTGGTTTGATCCACTACTGTTCCATCCAAATCAGCATCCATGTAGCAGCTAGTTGACATTGGTGTGGATGCCTTTTTGCAGTTTTCCATCTCAAACTTTTTGAGAATTTCTCTGCAGTACTTAGTTTGACTCAAGAAGATGTCATCCTTTAATTGCTTGACTTGCAAGCCTAAGAAGAAGGATAAATCTCCCATCATAAACATTTCAAATTCCCCCTACATAGATGTAACAAATTCTTCACTTAGGCAATCATTAGTAGCCCCAAAGATGATATCATCAACATAAATTTGAACCAAGATGATGAAAGATTTTGACTTTTTAATAAAAAGATTCTTACCAATTTTGCTTCTCTCATAGCCATGAGATAAGAGAAGATTGCTAAGCCTCTCATACCACTATCTTGGGGCTTGCTTGAGTTCATACAAAGCCTTTTTCATCTTGTACACATGATTAGGATGTTGGTGATCTTCAAAGTCGGGAGGTTGGGAGACATAGACTTCTTCATTGATGAATCCATTGAAAAATGAACTTTTTGTTAGAAATTATGGCTTTAAACTAGAGGGGGGGTGAATAGTTTAAAGAGGTTTTCACAAACTTTTTGAAGCTAGAATGAGTTTATCTCAGAAACCAATTGATCAAGCAATTCAGTTAGTCAAAACAGTAAGCAAAACTGCACTGTCAGAAAAATAATCGGTTGTTTCTTCGAAACAATCGGTTGTTTTTATCAGCAAACAACAAAAAAACTGAATTTAAAGAGTAAGGGATAGAGAGATTGTACACAGTTGTTTATACTGGTTCACTCCAACCCAGAGCTACATCCAGTCTTTCTTAGAACCCCTGAGGAAATCCACTAAGCAATCACACCTTGATCACTTACACAACAACCAAGAGAATGACCTTGAAAACCTCAAGACACACACTCTCCTTGGCCAACACTAAGATTGCTGATCTTGAACACCTCAAGAACACACAGCCAATCTCAGCAACAATACAGAAAAGAAATGTTTCAGCAGTTACACAGATTACACTTGTTACAGATGAAGATCTGAATTCAATACAAGTAGAATCCTATTCCAGCACTTTGATCAATCTCTCTAGCACTTAAACAATCTCAGCAATTTTTCAAAACTCTCTTAGTAAGTGACTTTTTCAAAAGCATTCCCATCTTTAAAAGGGATTTTCTGAATTATATAAAAGGAAGTTTGTTACCAAATCTTAACAAACCCATAAAAGCTTTCAAAAAGATTGGTCAAAGCATTTAATGACTGGAGCGTATTCAGTTTCAAATCATTTAAAGCTCAATCAAAGAAAACAGTTTTTCTGTTAAGGTTCCAAAACAAACAATCGGTTGTTTCCTCGAATCAATCGGTTGTTTTGTCACTTAACAGTTTTCTCCATTCAAAAACAGTTTTCAAACTTTCTCAAAACATCTAAGTATAAACAATCGGTTGTTTCGATAGAACAATCGGTTGTTTCAACTTAGTTTGAAAAACACTTTGTTTTATCAAAGATTGAGATGCTTTTTGCTTTGAGATTTAATCTAAGGTTGGATTACACTTTAAACTACCCCAGAACAAAACAACAGAGCAGCACAGCAGCAACAAGCAAGCAGAAGCTTCATCATCCTTCAAAGGATTTGGATTCTTCAAAACCTTGAACACCACTTGGTTCAACAATCTCCCCCTATTTGAAGACAAATCCCTGGTGCTTGTGTTGTACTGATTAAATCTGAAGCAGTTCCTGCAGAGAAAACATTTGTACTATCCAAAGCTTCTTACAGCAGCAAGTTAGATTATACCTCTTTTAACATAAAATTCAATCGGTTGTTTACACGAAACAATCGATTGTTTCTATCAGCAGCAGCAGAAAACACTTTTATACTCAGAGATTTAAACATTTTTATGCATATAAGATACAGATATACAAGTACCAATAATTCTCCCCCTATTTGTCTTCACAAATAGATTTTAACATGTACCAAACACATATTTTAAGAGAGATTATTTAGATCAAGAATACCTAACTCATTTCTTAAGAAGAAAAACCTCTCTTTTGGCAAGGGCTTTGTGAAGATGTCAGCTAACTGCAGTTTGGTCTCCACAAACTTCACTTCACAGTTCCCATTTTGCACATGATCTCTGATGAAATGATGTCTTATTTCAATATGTTTGGTCCTTGAGTGCTGGATTTGATTTTTGGTAAGATTGATTGCACTTGTGTTATCACACATCAAAGGAACTTTGCTGATTTGTACACCAAAATCTGCAAGTTGTTGTTTGAGCCATAGGATCTGTGCACAGCAGCTTCCAGCAGCTATATATTCTGCCTCAGCAGTAGAGAGAGCAACACATGCTTGTTTCTTGCTATGCCATGAGATTAGGCTAGAGCCAAGAAGGTGACAAGTGCCACTTGTGCTTTTTCTATCTAGCTTGCAACCTGCGAAATCAGAATCTGAATAACCAATTAAATGTATTGGAGAATGAGAGGGATACCATAATCCTACAGATGATGTTCCTTTGAGATATTTCAGAATCCTCTTTGCAGCTTTGAAGTGTGACTCTTTAGGATTTGCTTGAAATCTTGCACATAGACACACCGCAAACATGATGTCCGGTCTACTTGCTATTAGATAAAGCAATGATCCAATCAATCCTCTGAATTTTGTTTGATCTATACTCTTTCCAGCAGAATCTGCATCCATGTAGCAGCTTGATGGCATTGGAGTGCTTGCCTCTCTGCAATTCTTCATTTCAAACTTTTTGAGAATCTCCTTGCAATACTTTGATTGACTTAAGAAGATCCCATCCTTTGTTTGTTTAACCTGCAATCCAAGAAAGAAAGATAGTTCTCCCATCATAGACATTTCAAACTCACCTTTCATAGCAGCCACAAATTCTTCACACAACCTATCTTGTGTAGCACCAAAGATGATGTCATCAACATATATTTGCACTAGAATTATTTCTGCATGTGACTTCTTGATGAAGAGAGTCTTGTCTATCATTCCTCTTTCATAGCCAAGAGATAGCAGAAAGTTGCTAAGCCTCTCATACCACTGCCTTGGAGCTTGTTTCAGTCCATACAAAGCTTTCTTCAACTTGAGGACATGGTTGGGATACTTGTGGTCTTCAAAACCCGGTGGTTGATCTACATAGATTTCCTCATTGATGTAACCATTCAAGAAGGCACTTTTTACATCCATTTGGAAGAGTTTAAAGCCACTCATACATGCAAAAGCCAGCAGCAGCCTCACAGCCTCCAATCTAGCCACAGGAGCAAAGGTTTCACCATAGTCTAAGCCCTCTTCTTGATTGTAGCCTTTGGCAACTAGCCTTGCTTTGCTTCTTGTGATCACTCCTTCCTCATCTAGCTTGTTCCTGAAAACCCATTTTGCATCGATAATATTCATTTCATTACTTCTAGGAACAAGAAACCATACCTCATTTCTTTTGAATTGATTTAGCTCTTCTTGCATAGCCTCAACCCACTTCTCATCCTTGAGAGCTTCTTCAATTGACTTTGATTCAATTTGAGAGACAAAAGCTGTGTGTCTGCAGTAGTTTGAGATGGAGCTACGTGTGGAGACACCTTCCTTTATCTGCCCTATGATGTTATCCACTGACAGATCTCTGGGAATTCTCCACTCTTTGGGCAGCTCACTCTGTTGCAGAATTTCAATCGGTTGTTTCTACGAATCAACCGGTTGTTTTTCTGCGAATCAACCGGTTGTTTTTCTGCGAATCAACTGGTTGTTTTTCTGCACAGATATCTAGCTTCTCCAAACTGATGCTTTGTTCATCTTCCTCAGCACTGATCTTTGGGTTCTCACTGATTCTGCGATCTACCTCATCAAAGACTACATGAACTGATTCTTCTACAGTCATCAACCTTTTGTTGTAGACTCTATAAGCATGGCTTGTGAGGGAATAACCAATGAAAATGCCAAGGTCAGCTTTCTCATCAAATTTTCCCAAGCTTTCCTTCCCATTGTTGAGAACAAAACAGTTATAGCCAAAGACTTTGAGGTGACTGATGTTAGGCTTTCTTCCATTGAAAAGTTCATATGGAGTTTTCTTCAAAATGGGCCTTATAAGCACCCTATTCATCACATAACAAGAGGTACTCACTACATCTGCCCAAAAATACTTAGGAAGTGAAGATTCACTAAGCATTGTCCTTGCAAGCTCTTCAAGAGACCTGTTCTTCCTCTCTACAACTCCATTTTGCTGTGGTGTTCTTGGAGCAGAGAAATTGTGTAGGATTCCCAACTTCTCACAGAACTTGACAAACTTCTCATTTTGGAATTCTCCTCCATGGTCACTCCTTATTGAGCCAATGTTGCTGTTCTTTGTGTTTTAAAGTCTTCTTGCTAGCTTTTTGAACGCAGCAAGGGCATCACTCTCTTTAGTGTTGGGTAGACAGATTTCACATGTGTTTGCCTTGAACATCACTTGATACCCCTTGTCACACAGTTGGCTAATACTCAGCAGATTATGCTTTAGGCCTTCAACAAAGAGCACATCATGAATCACCAAGATGCTCTCATCTCCTATGGATCCTCTTCCAAGTATTCTTCCTTTGTTGTTATCTCCATAGGTGACATGACCCTCTTGCTTGAAGGATATTCTCAGGAACTTTGATTTGTCCCCTGTCATATGCTTGGAGCATCCACTGTCCAAGTACCAAAGCTACTTTCTTTCCTCCAAGTTTTCCTACAAAGAAAATTCTCAAGTACATAGGTTTGGTCCCCTTATGAATGAGGGTCCATCTGGTGTATACTCATCAACACAAGCTTTATTTTTCTTGGGAATCCACTTCATAAGCCCTTTAGGAACAACATGTTTTCTGATTTTACAGAATTGCACAGAATGACCTCTTTTCATGCAATAGAAGCATGTAACAATCGATTGTTTCGATGGTCCAATCGATTGTTTTTCTGGCTTTTTTGAAAAAGTTTTTGAAAATCTATCTTGCTGGTTTTGTGGATTAAAGCCCAATCCTGATTTTCCAAAAACACACTTTTGAGATGCTAGCACACTTTCAAAGTTGGATTGGCCTTTAGAAAGCTTATCCACAGTTTTAACAAGATAGTGGACCTTCTTTTCAAGATTTTCACAAATTAGAGTGTCACACTTGCAAGAGGAGTTTTTGTAAATGATTTCCAGATTTTCAAAATCCATTTTTGAATTTTCTAAATCCTCCTCCAGTGCTTTTACCCTGTTTTCAAGCCAGCTATTCTTTTCTTTCAATCGATTGTTTAAGAGAGCCAATCGGTTTGCTTCTTCATGTGTTTCTTGAAAGGCTTGAAGCAATTGACCATAGTTTTCAGAGTTTAAAGAGTTTGATGAACTTACACTACATGAGTCATCCTCCCTCCTGGCCATTAAGCAAAGATTGAGGCTTTTCTTATTTTGTCTTTTCTTCCTTCTTGCTTGACTCTTTGTCATTGTTTCCTTTGGTTCATGAGCAGCCTTGAGAGTCTCCCACATTTCCTTAGCAGTTTTGCACTTTGATATCCTGAAAAATTCATTAGTATCTAGTGCAGAAGCTATAATGTTTAGAGCAGACCTATCAAGCTGAGCCATCTTACATTCATCATCTGTCCATTTGGACAAAGGTTTTATAGTAAAGGAATTATTCTTTTTGAACTTTGGAATGTAAGGACCATTCTCAATTGAGTCCCAAATTCTTTGATCAATTGATTCAATAAAGATTTTCATTCTTGCTTCCCAAAACTTATAATTCAATCCACAGAATAAAGGTGGTTTGTAGATTGAAGCACCCTCCTCAAAAGATAGTTTTCCAGCCATAAAAAAAGATTTTAGATCAACTTGAATAACTTTCAAGAACCAAGCTCTTGATGCCAATTTTAGAAATTATGGCTTTAAACTAGAGGGGGGTGAATAGTTTAAAGAGGTTTTCACAAACTTTTTGAAGCTAGAATGAGTTTATCTCAGAAACCAATTGATCAAGCAATTCAGTTAGTCAAAACAGTAAGCAAAACTGCACTGTTAGAAAAACAATCGGTTGTTTCTTCGAAACAATTGGTTGTTTTTATCAGCAAACAACAAACAAACTGAATTTAAAGAGTAAGGGATAGAGAGATTGTACACAGTTGTTTATACTGGTTCACTCCAACCCAGAGCTACATCCAGTCTTCTCAGAACCCCTGAGGAAATCCACTAAGCAATCACACCTTGATCACTTACACAACAACCAAGAGAATGACCTTGAAAACCTCAAGACACACACTCTCCTTGGCCAACACTAAGATTGCTGATCTTGAACACCTCAAGAACACACAGCCAATCTCAGCAACAATACAGAAAAGAAATGTTTCAGTAGTTACACAGATTACACTTGTTACAGATGAAGATATGAAATCAATACAAGTAGAATCCTATTCCAGCACTTTGATCAATCTCTCTAGCACTTAAACAATCTCAGCAATTTTTCAAAACTCTCTTAGTAAGTGACTTTTTCAAAAGCATTCCCATCTTTAAAAGGGATTTTCTGAATTATATAAAAGGAAGTTTGTTACCAAATCTTAACAAACCCATAAAAGCTTTCGAAAAGATTGGTCAAAGCATTTAATGACTGGAGCGTATTCAGTTCCAAATCATTTAAAGCTCAGTCAAAGAAAACAGTTTTTTTGTTAAGGTTCCAAAACAAACAATCGGTTGTTTCCTCGAATCAATCGGTTGTTTTGTCACTTAACAGTTTTCTCCATTCAAAAACAGTTTTCAAACTTTCTCAAAACATCTAAGTATAAACAATCGGTTGTTTCGATAGAACAATCGGTTGTTTCAACTTAGTTTGAAAAACACTTTGTTTTATCAAAGATTGAGATGCTTTTTGCTTTGAGATTTAATCTAAGGTTGGATTACACTTTAAACTACCCTAGAACAAAACAACAGAGCAGCACAGTAGCAGCAAGCAAGCAGAAGCTTCATCATCCTTCAAAGGATTTGGATTCTTCAAAACCTTGAACACCACTTGGTTCAACACTTTTCACATCCATCTGAAAAAGTTTGAATCCACTCATACAAGCAAATGCAAGTAATAATATCACAACTTCTAATCTAGCCACAGGTGCAAAGATTTCATCATAGTCAATGCCTTCTTCTTGATTATACCCTTTAGCAACCAACCTAGCTTTGTTTCTAGTTATTACACCAGATTCATCCAATTTATTTTTAAACACCCACTTAATTCCAATGATATTCATGCAATCAGTTTTAGGAACAAGAAACAACACATCATTTCTTGTAAATTGGTTCAGCACATCATGCATGGCAGCAACCCAATTTTCATCTTTAAGTGCATCACAAATAGTTTTAGATTCAATTTGAGATACAAAAGCCATGTGTTTGCAGTAATTAGAGATAAAGTTTTGAGTAGACACTACCTTATCAATATGTCCAATCCACAGAAAGGTCTCTAGGAATTTTCCATTCTTTAGGAAGATTATTCTGTTTCAGAATTTGTTGTTTTTCTGGACAGGATTCCAGCTTCTATAGAATGGTGTTGTGATCATCTTCTTTTGCATAATTCTTCATAGATTCTTGTTCTGTTTGGTTAGTATCATAAAAAACAACCTGAATGGACTCTTCCACATTCATAAGCCTTTTGTTATACACTCTATAAGCATGGTTACTTAAGGAATAACCAAGAAAGATACCACTATCCGCTTTTTCATCAAACTTGCTAAGGTTTTCCTTTCCATTATTTAAAATATAACATTTGCAGCCAAACACTTTTAGATAACCAATGTTGGGGTTTCTCCCATTAAATTGTTCATAAGGGATTTTCTTCAAAATTGGTCTAATAAGGACCTTATTCATCACATAGCAAGTTGTGCTAACAACATCAACCTAAAAATATTTTGGCAATGAAGACTCACTCAAAATGGTTCTAGCAAGTTCCTCAAAAGACCTGTTCTTCCTTTCCACAATCCCATTTTGTTGGGGAGTTCTAGGAATAGAAAAATTATGGAAAATACCAAGTTTTTCACAAAAGCTACTGAATTTTTCATTTTGAAATTCTTCCCTATGATCACTACGAATGGCACAAATTTTATTGCAACACTTGTTTTGTAATCTTTTGGGAAGCTTTTTAAATGCAAAAAATGCATCACTCTTGGATTCCAAAAATAGTGTCCATGTGAACCTAGAGAAATGATCAACAATTACAAGTGCATAGTAGTTTCCACCAAGACTCATAGTTCTCGAAGGACCAAACAAATCCATGTGTAGCAGTTCAAGGGGTTCGGAAGTTGAAACAATATTTTTCATTTTGAAAGAGTGTTTGATTTGCTTTCCCTTTTGACATGCTTCACATATGTGGTCTTTTTCAAACTTGAGTTTGGGTAAACCTAACACAAGATCTCTTGAAATCAATTTATTTAGATGATGCATGTGGATGTGTGCTATCCTTCTATGCGATAACCATGATTCCTCATGTTTGGTTAGAAGGCATCTAATAGATGTAGAATGTGAGATATCAAGTAAGTAAGCATTGTTGATCCTTTCACCAATCAACAAAACTTCCTATGATTTAGGTAGCCGTATCTTACATGTGTTAGGCTTGAAGGTTATTTGATAACCTTTGTCACATAGTTGGCTTATGCTTAGGAGGCTATGCTTTAGACCTTCCACAAACAACACATCATGGATCAAGAAGGTATTTTTGTCTCCAATGGTTCCTCTTCCAAGAATTTTCGCTTTGTTGTTGTCCCCATATGTCACATGACCTTCTTGCTTAAGGAGTTGATTGACAAACTTGCTTTTATCTCCTATCATGTGCTTAGAACAACCATGATCTAGGTACCATAAGTGTTGATTTTCCATCAAATAACCCTGTAAGAAACAAGATCAAGAAGCAAGGTTTGATCCCCTTATAAATTTGGGTCCATGGGCATTAACTAGGACAGTATGAACCTTAGAATTCTTAGGAATCCACTTTAAAATACCATTGGAAACAAAAAAGCTTCTTACTTTGCAGAATCTAACAATATGGCCCCTTTTCATGCAGTAAAAACACGTTTCAATCGGTTGTTTCGATAAAACAATTGATTTTTTTTTCAAAAAAACTGGTAAAGGGTTTTGTAAATGTTTTTTTCTTGCTATTTGGATTAAATCCCAATCCAGCTTTGCCAAAAACACATTTTTGAGATGCAAGAACAGTTTCAAGATTGGATTGCCCTTTGGAAAACTTGTCCACAGTCTTTGAAAGATATTCTTTTTGAAACAGTTTTCACAAAAATTTGAATCAACACACTTGCAAGAAGAGTTTTTGTAAATCATTTCCAGGTTTTCAAAATCAGTTTTTGAATTGTTCAACTCTTCTTCTAGGGTTTTGACTTTATTTTCGAAGCAATTATTCATTCCTTTCAACAGGTTATTAGAAAGGGCCAACCTATTAGCTTCTTCATGAGTTTCTTTGAAGACATCAAGAAGTTGGCTATAATTTTCGAAGTTAATGGAAGTTCTGGAACTTACATTACTTGTTTCTGATTCTTCCTTTGCCATCAAACATAGGTTGACTTCTTCATCTTCCTTTGATGATGAGCTAGAGGATGAATCATCATTATCTTGCCAAACAATGTAGGCTCTTCTTGTTTTGCCCTTGTTTTCAAACTTCTTGATTGCTTCTCTTTCTTTGCTCTCATTGTTTGGAAAATCGGCTTTGATATGACCTTGTTTACCACATTCAAAACAAGTATAATTTGTAGAATTGAATTCATTCACTTTCTTACTATTATACCTGTTTTATGGTTGGTTCTTATCCCGACTGTCTTCTTCAAGAACTTGCTAAACTTCCTTGTGAGCAAGTTGAGTCTCACCATCACTGCACTCACTTGAGTCTTGACTATCCTTATGACCAGAAGCTCTTAAATCAATGCTTCTCACATGCTTTTCTTCATGTTCTTGGTCATTTAGCCAGTTCATCTCAAGCTCATGCTCCCTTTGCTTACCAAACAAGGAGATTGTGGTCAATGTGGTCAAATCCTTGGATTTTGAGATTGCAGTGACCTTTGGTTGCCATGATCTATCCAAGCATTTGAGGATCTTGATGTTCAACTCCTCCCTTTCAAAGATCTTGCCAAGGCTAATGAGGTGATTCATAATGTGGGTGAATCTCTTTCGCACATCCGAGATGGTTTCCCTTTTAAGCATCCTAAACATTACATATTCTTGAATCAAGGCATGCTTCCTTTCTCTCTTCACATTAGTTGTGCCTTCATGGGTAACCTCAAGGGTGACCCACATCTCCTTTGCAGAAGCACATTGTGAGATCCTGAAAAACTGATCAGAATTCAAAGCAGAAGTGATAATATTCTTGGCAATGCAAACATATTGGGCTCTTTTAGTTTCACTCTTAGTCCATTGGGACCAAGATTTTTCAATGAAAACATCATCCTTTTCAAGCTTAGGTACAAAAGGCCCATTTACAATAGCATCCCAGATTCCTCTATCAATTAATTCAAAAAATATTTTCATTCTAAGCTTCCAAAATTGATAGTTTAGTCCACAAAACAAAGGTGGCCTATTTATAGAAGCACTATTCTCAAAGGGTAGTTTTTAAGCCATTTTAAAAAGGTTTTAGGATCGAAACTTAAGTAACTTTCAGAAACTCAGCTCCTAATGCCAATTGTTAGAATTAGAGGCCTTAAACAAGAGGGGGTGAATTGTTTTTGAAAGATTTTCGCAAGTATTGAAGGTAGAGTGAAAGGCTAAGAAAAATCAATCAATTTAAAAATTTGTTCAACCAATAAAAATTGTTTTAAGTTTGATTCCAGAAAATCAACCTGTTGTTTTTACAAAATAATCGGTTGTTTATATTAGTAGATTTGAAAAAAAAATGTTAAAACAAATTAATGAGTGTAAGAATAGAGAGGTTCACACAAGATGTTTATATATGTTAACTCTTAACCAAGAACTACATCCAGTCCTCAGCTAACCACTGAGAATTCACTATGTAATCAACCTTAGATTACAAAACACACACCAAGAGTGATGATCTTGAACCCTTCAAGAACACACACCACTTTTGGCAAACAACATAGCTTCCAGAACCACCTTCTGAAACTGCACAACACAAGAACACACAAAAATACAATGTTCAAGGAAGAAGGTAATAGAATACACCTGGGTAAATCAAAGCTTAAAGTTCAAAAGTACAAAACTCAATTCTATTCCACACACTTAAGATGATCCAAAGCTCTTCAAATCTTGAAAATTGTTTTTGATAACCTCCATTTATTTGGTTAAAGCTTAGGAGCGTTAAACAACCTTTATAAGACCCCAATCAAGTGGTCAAAGCAGTTAAATAAAAAACCATAAGTTGTTGGAATCATTTAAGACAAATTAAAACCTCTTAATAGAATTCTGTTAAGAAAAACAACCAGTTGATTTCATGAAACAACCGGTTGATTTTGTTTGACAACAAGCCAAAATAAAGCTAAGCTTTTCCAAGCCATTTTAAAAATCACTAAGTATCAAACAACCAGTTGATTTGACATTTCAATACGTTGAAATGTCACACCCTTTTAGAAAACCTACCTTTTCAAAAAGATAAAGATTCAATTAAACTTGGATCATCTTAAGGAGTGAATTAACACGTTTCAAACAATTAAACAATACACACACACACATCAACAAGGTCTTCAAACTTTCCACTTGGATTTGGAGACATCAAAAGCATATTGATCAACAATCCACACCTTTCAACCTCATAAAACATTTGGCAAAATCTCATTTACAAAACAAGGATAGGACAGAAAATGAGAGATGACAAGGATAAAGCGAGCAAGAGGTATGAATGAGAGAGGAAGAGAGTAGAGCGGGAAGATGAGAAAGATAAGTTGCTATTATTTTTTTTCTTTACTTTTAGGTTAACAACTTCTGAAATTTTGAAATTGTCCTTATGTATTTCAGTGTGATCTAAAATTGAAAATCTAGAATTGAGAAATAGGTTTTGAGTAAAGGATTTTGAAATACAAATAACATATTCACAAAAAAAAAATAGAAAACAAAATTTAAAAACATACTTTAAAAAATGCTATTTCTCAAAGCCCAGAAAGACTAATCCAAAATACAGATAATACATTTTAGAAAAAAAAATTGAAAAAAAAAAATCGAAAACATATTCCATAAAACTAGTTGTTTCCAAAAGTCTAATCCGAAAAGGTGTTTTTTTTTGGGTCTCAAGCCTCTTCTGAGATCCACTAACTTCTCAAGTCTCAGCTCATATTTTAGGAGTCATGAGTAAAACATCTAAGATACATCTCCACAGGCATTTGTTTAGAGCCTCAGACTAGGCAACAGTTGTAATAGGCTAGCTAGTAAGGTATTTTCAGCTTTTGCTTACTGAAAAATTAGGCATTACTGGACAAAGTCTTTCACATGTTTCTGCATTCCCTACCAATAGTATTGAGCCAAAATTCGAGCCAAAATTCGAGCCAAAGTTTTGACCACCCCAACATGTCCTCCCAACAAGGACTTATGAAATTCATGTAATATTTGCTTCACCAAGCTATGTTAGGGAGGTACACTAATCTGCCTTTCCAGTACATCAACTGATCATGGGCTGAATAATGTGAGTCTAATGCCTCTTTCTGCACACATAATTCCATAATATGGTGTAGTTGAGGTTCTTTTTGTATTGCCTCTTTCAATGCTTGAACAATTTGGAATTTTGGCTCAGACCATGCCATGAATAGTGACCTTGAGAGGGCATCTGCAACCACATTTTCTTTTCCAGGCCTGTCCTCAATGGAAAAATCATATCCTAGCAACTTATGCAGCCATTTTTGTTGTTCCGGTGCTTGAATGGCCTGATTAGTGAGTGATTTTAGGCTTTTTTAATCCTTTCTGATCACACACTTATGTCCCAATAAGTAATGTCTAAATTTGGCAATTGCCTCTGTAATAGCATAAAACTCTCTAGTATAAGCTGATTGCCTTTGCATCTGAGGGTTAATTTTTTTTAGAAGAAAGCAATGGGGTGTTGTTCTTAACTGAGTACAACCTAATACCTACATTCGATGCATTCATTTCCAGTGTAAAGGTTTTGGAGAAATTCGGCAGTGCCAGCACCGGTGCATTGGTAAGTGCCACTTTGAGATTTTCAATAGCCTCGGTGGTCTGTTCTGTCCAAAGGATTTTTTCTTTCTTTACCAGGTTAGTTAAAGGTGTTGTAATGGACGCATAGTCTCTGATAAACTTCCTAAAATAACTAGTTAGTCCAAAGAAGCCTCTCAATTAATTAAGATTCATCGGATAAGGCCATTTTAAGACCGCCTGGACCTTCTCTTGATTCATGGAAACTCCATTCCCTGATACTGTATGGCTTAAGTAATCAATCTGCTACAATCCAAAGGAGCATTCAAAAAGTTTGGCATATAACTGATGTTGTTGCAGACGCTGTAGGACTATCTCTAAGTGTCTCAAATGTGATGACAATGGGGAACTATAGATATGTATATTATCAAAGAATACAAGAACAAATTTCCTCAAAAGACACCTAAAAATTTCATTCATGAGGCATTGAAACGTAGCTGGGGGGCATAACCAACCATTCATAGTTGTTGAATTTATAGGAGTCTAAGTTCAAGAAAAAGGGTGAATTGTATTCATAGTTGTTGAATTTATAGGAGTCAAAGTTCAAGAAAAAGGGTGAATTGTACTTGGGATAATTTTTGCTAAAACAAACTTTAAACAATGCTGACAGAAAAGAACAGAATGTTTCAGGAAACAATAGATTCAAATGTCTTAACCAGAGTGCATTTAAAGCAGAATAACATATTAGAATTTAAAACAACATATTGTAATTTCACAGTAACTTTACTGAGACAGAATCAATTTAAACCATTTGAAATCTTGAAGTTATCTTTTAAGAGATTTAAATGGAATTTTTCAGAAAATCCTCACAGTGTAAGAATTGTAAAAATAGTTTTCTTTTCGAAGCTAGATTCTAATCAGTTATATGGCACGATGTCTTAATAGAAAACTTGATTTTTAATTTGTCAAGCAAGATTTAGAATAGTTTGTAATTTTCTATAATGCACTTTCACAGAACCTATTTTAAAACCAGATTAGATATGGTGAGATTAAAACTGTTCTAATTCTATATTGGTTATTGATAGCTTGGTTTTAGTATGAAATAATCAAAGATCAAAGACACCTAACAGTTTTTAAGTTTGGTTGATTTCTTTTCAGAATCTTGATAACAGAATATAGTAAAGATTAATACTGCGGTAAAACAACAAATTTAATTCCAAAACAACAGATTCAATTTATATCAATTTAAAATCAGTGATTATGAGAGAAGAATATCACACAACGATTTATACTGGTTCACTCAATATTGAGCTACATCTAGTCTCATTTCACAGTAAGATGGTTTCCACTAATTCACAATTAATCTTTTACACAAGACTACAAGTTCTTGAACCCTTCAAGAACCAAAGATACACACTTAAAAATACTATTTCAGCAAACCTATACTTCAAGAAACTCTATCTTAGAAGCATATTAACACACCCTTACAAAGAAAAAGATTTAAGGAAAGAATACACCTAGACTTAGAGACACAAACCGGATCTCCACAGCTGCAGGAACTTGAAGAAGCTCCTAATCATCCACCAATGTGAAAATGACATCACAAGAACTTCAAAAGATTTTCAGAAAAACTTTCCAAAAACTAAACTCTCTTGAGAACCAACCTCTAAAAAACTCTTTGAAAACAGTTGGCAAACTGTATTACAAAGGATGATTTGTACTGAAATCAAGCTATCCTTTTATAGGACTCAACATAACAGATTTGCCAAAATTGTTTCAAAAGCTGTTAAAAAAATAGTTGATTAAAAGCTGAGAAAACAGATTGTATTTTGAAAATACACTTGGTGGAAACATAATCAACTTTTGAGAAGTTGAAAGCAGAATGTCGGAATAAAACCAATTTTTGAAAATCAAACTAATTTTTGAAAACAAAACTGTTTTTGGTTCAGAAAAAATTTAAATCAATGGTTTCACCAAAAAAGACAGCCAGACACTTTAAACAATTCTATCTTAACTAAGACTACAAAATTTGTAACATCCCGCCAAATTCCTTTTCATAATAATAAAATGAAATGAAGGTAAAACAAAAATGTTTAAATGAACATATGTATTTATATAAAATGAAGTTGCTCCTCACAGGGAGTTTAATACATAACCAGTATATTTTTCCAAAACTTAAACAAAATACAGTCAATAAATTGAAAACGGCGATCTCCCTACATAAACCGGCGATCTACTATCAGAAGACCCAAAACAACCGATCTGCTATCAGTACAGAAAAACAGGCGATCACCCGATAGAGGCAGAAACAGGCGATCACCCGATGGAGACGGAAACAGGCGATCTCCTTCCGGCGACCACTCACTGAGGAGCTCTACTCCCTGGAAGATCATCTGCTCCCGTGTATAACACACGATCATCACAGTTTTAAGAGAAAACAGCCACAGAGCAATACAAAAGAAAAAGGGGTAAGCTAGATGGTTCAAAAAGGGTTTAAATATGAAACATAAAAATCAGGATAAAACAAATTCCATATACCCACATAAAATTATAAAGTTTCTCATTTCTTACGTCGGACTTCCACTGATTTAACACACATAGACACTTACCATACCACTGTAAAGTCCACACAGGACAGCAAGGAAAGTCCACACAGGACAGCAACCAGAGTCCACACAGGGCAGCAACCAAGGTCCACACAGGACAGCAAGCAAAGTCCACACCGGACAGCAAGGAAAGTCCACACAGGACAGCAACCAGAGTCCACACAGGACAGCAACCAAGGTCCACATAGGACAGCAAGCAAAGTCCACACAGGACAGCAAGGAAATTCCACACAGGACAGTAACCAGAGTCCACACAGGACAGCAAGGAAAGTCCACACAGGACAGTAACCAGAGTCCACACAGGACAGCAACCAAGGTCCACACAGGACAGCAAGCAAAGTCCACACAGGACAGCAAAAGATCATCCATTCACCCAACGCACCATACAATACTTAAATGAACGATCTCAACCACAGCAACAAACGTATCCAGGTTCAGACTTTTTCCAATAACGCGTGCATTTCACATATCAATCTCAAACAAGCTCAAGCGACACTAAAACAGGGGATTTCGAAGACAACATTTAAAACCGGCGATTACGTCGCCCCACGCGTAAAAACAGAGCATCATGAAAAAGGGGTTTAAAACCGGCGACCACGTTGCCCAAACACATAGAACAGAATATCACGAAGGAAAAAAAAATATGAAATTGGCGACCACGTCGCCCTCACTTCAGAAACAGATAATCTACGGCTTTTATTGAGAAAATAAAGCTAGCTTCCCTTACCTGGACTTGTGCAAAACTCCAAGAACTCCGAAATCCACTGAGCTTACAGGATGCCTTGGCTCTGTTTTAGCGTCTGGTTTGTAGAACTTGCAGAGGACCTCCAAGGTGCTCCAAGGGCAGTCGTCGATAGCTAAGCAGGAACGTGATAAGGCCTGAATGGCAGAGTGAAGGAGAGAAAAGAGAAGGATGAAGGTAACTCACTCACTCTATCACTCTTGAACCACCGCACCCTCTTTGCCTCTCAGAAGTGAGTTTTTAAATCTTAAACCAACTTGTCCACAAAAGCCGCTGCCACCACCCACTCTGCAGGAAGCTTGCGTGCACGCTGCCGTGAACAGTACGACCACGCGTGACTCTGCGCATGCCAACCCTCTGATGTCACTATTCTGAACCACCCTTTTTGTCTACGTGTCGCGCGTGCAGTACGTCTGATGTTGAGAGCCTGGGTCCCACCTTATCTGTGTGAAACTCGACATCGCGCGATAACCTTTCGCCGATGACCTCTCGCGCGAAGACTATCCACCGATGGCCTCTCGCGCGAAGACAATCCACCGATGACCTCTCGCGCGAAGGCTATCTGTAAGGACCTAGAAACTTTAATTGGAATGAAAGTGTTATATTTAAATAATTTCAGAAGATGTTATTATTTAAAATACAAAGAGCTGGTAAACGAAGTTTCATAGTAGTCGGACCTCGGACGTCGCCCAAGATCTGGGGTCAGCTGGTAGAGGTCGGTCGGCTTACCATTGCAGTAACATAGTAGTCAGGTGCGATGACTTTATCGGGAGGTAATCACGTGGATGTGCTCGAGGAAGACATGTGGATCAAGAAGAGTAAAGGAAGAAAAGTGTAGCTAAGAAGTCTCCTATGTGATCGCCCTTAGTGTTGCATGCATGGGCGCACGAAGAGTGGTGGTGGTCTACTCTTGGAAATGTGAAGCTACCGACGTCACCAAGTCATGTGGAGATGATACTTTGGACGTAACATAGTGGAATGAAGAACCTTCGGGAAGGCGTGACGATGTGTCGTCGGGCATCGGCAGGACACGATAACTTCGGTCGTCGCCAGGGCGCAAGGCATGCGGGCATCGCCAGACGCGGGACATGCGGGCATCGCCAGGGCGCGAGGCATGTGGACATCGGTCGTCTTCCAGGGAGAGACATCGGTGGTCCACCAGGGTGAGACATCGGTCGTCCTCCAGGATAATCCATCGGTGGAAGGTCATCGCGCGAGATGTCATCAGTGGATAGTCATCGCGCGAGAGGTCATCGGTGGAAGGTTATCGCGCGAGATGTCATCGGTGGATAGTCATCGCGCGAGAGGTCATCGGTGGAAAGTTATCGCGCGAGATGTCATCGGTGGATAGTCATCGCGCGAGAGGTCATCGGTGGAAGGTTATCGCGCGATGTCGAGTTTCACGCAGATAAGGTGGGACCCAGGCTCTCAGCATCAGACGTACTGCACGCGCGACACGTAGACAGAAAGGGTGGTTCAGAATAGTGACCTCAGAGTGTTAGCCTGCGCAGAGGCATGCGTAGTCGTACTGTTCAGGGAAGCGTACACGCAACCTTTCCTGCAGAGTGGGTGGAGGTAGCGGCATTCCTGGGCAAGTTGGCTTAGATTTAAACTCACTCCTGGGAGGTAAGAGACGTTGGTGGTTAGGAAGTGATTTAGAGAATTAGAGTTGGCTCCTTCTCCTTCCTCTCCTTCACGCTGCGATTCAGGCATTCCCCAAGCACCAGTACGACGAGCAACGACTACCCTTAGAGCACTTGGGAGGTTCTCTGCAAGTTCCTCCAGACCGGGACACTAAAACAGAGTGAAAGCATCTTTAAGCTTCGTTGGGTTTCGGAGCTCTTGGAGTTTTGCGCTAGTCCAGGTAAGGGAAGCTAGCCTTCATTTTCAATACAAGCCATAGATTAGCTGTTTCTGAAGTGAGGGCGACGTGGTCGCCGGTTTCGTTTTCATCTTCGTGAATGCTCTGTTCTATGTGTTTGGGCGACGTGGTCGCCGGTTTTGAATACAGACTTCGAAATACCCTGTTTTTGAACCAGATCGCCGGTTTTGGCGTTGTTTTGCGAACTCCCTGTTTTTGATGTTGTTTGAAGCTGCCTTGGATTTAAATGTGAGATAAATGTGATATTCGAAAGTTTGAACCTTTGAAATGATTGTTGCTGTGATTTGAATAATTCATTTGAGTGGTATGATGTTTTGAATGTCGTGAATGTGGGATCAAGACATAGTATTTTCAGGAAAGGAAATACCGTGTTGAGATTTGGTTATGAAGTGTATTGATCTGTGAGTATCCTGTGAATGAGGCGATCCTGACTCTGCTGAGATAATGGAATCATATAGAGGAAGTTATTCAGTTGGTGAGAGTCGAAGGAGGTTCATATGTATGGGTGAGTTGTTCAAGAGGGAACGAGCTCAGCCTGTTATATGGATTAACCCTGTCATACTGTGAAAGTGATGATATTGAGATTATGGTTATGTGCACAGCTGTGGGAACTTTACAGCAATGAAGTATGACAGGTGCAGGTCTCTGGATGCTAAGTTCAATGCATGAGTCTTCCGGAAGTAGTGTCAAGTGTCATGTGTGATGAGTCAGTGGAAGTCTGACGTGAGAAATGAGAAACATTGAAAATTGATAGACACTTGATGGAAGTATGTGAACTGAACGACTCTTGAGGAAATTGGGAAATATGTGATTTCTTGATGGCTGTGTGATATGAATGAGAAATTGATAGTTTTACGTGGGTATCTGGAATTTGTTTTATCTTGATTTTAAAGTTTCATATCTAAATTCTCTTTAAAAATATCTAGCTTACCCTTTATTTTGTATTGCTCTGTGGCTGTTTTCTCTTAAAAACTGTGATGATCGTGTATTTTACACGGGAGCAGATGATCTTCCAGGGAGTAGAGCTCCTCAGTGAGTGGTCGCCGGAAGGAGATCGCCTGTTTCCGTCTCTATCGGGTGATCGCCTGTTTATGCCTCCATCGGGTGATCGCCTGTTTTTCTGTCCTGATAGCAGATCGGCTGTTTTGGGCCTTCTGTTACAGATCGCCGGTTCATGAATGGAGATCGCCGGTCTTGTTGTATTTGGTTGAATTTCGTTTTAAATTTTGAAAACATTTGACCTGGTTATGTATTTAACTCCCTAAGAGGAGCAACTTCATTTCTTATATATATAATATCATGTACTCTTCAATATTATTTGTTTACCTTTATTTTCATTATACATGTATGTATGGTTTTATTTTGCGGGATGTTACACTATCCACCGATGACCTCTCGCGCGAAGGCTATCCACCGATGTCCTCTCGCGCGAAGACTAACTCCGCATGCCTCGCGCCCTGGTGATGCTCGCATGCCCCTCGCGCCCTGGCGATGCCCGCATGCCCCTCGCGCCCTGGCGATGCCTGCATGCCCCTCGCGCCCTGGCGATGCCTGCATGCCCCTCGCGCCCTGGCGATGACCGCATGCCTCTCACCTGGCGATGCCCGATGACACATCGCTACGCCTTCCTGGAGGTTCTTCATTCCACTATGTTACGTCCAAGGTATCATCTCCACATGACTCGGTGACGTCGGTAGCTTCACATTTCCAAGAGTAGATCAGCACCACTCCTCGTGCTCCCATGCATGCAACACTAAGGACGATTTCTTATGCTCAAGCATAGAGCTTCGCATGCACAACGTATCTAAGGCTTAACCCACACCTTGATACGCGTGGTTGTTGGAACCCACTCTAGTTGATCCAGTATCTTGACCACATACTGAGTGCACTTTCGGCGATCATGTGCACCATAGGCGGCAGGCGATCATGTGCAACCTACTCGACAGGCGATCATGCACTAACCAGGCGATCACATAGGAGACTTCTTAGCTACACTTTTTCTTCCTTTACTCTTCTTGATCCACATGTCTTCCTCGAGCACATCCACGTGATTACCTCACGATAAAGTCATCGCACCTGACTACTATGTTACTGCAATGGTAAGCCGACCGACCTCTACCAGCTGACCCCAGACCTTGTGCGACGTCCGAGGTCCGACCACTGAGAAACTTCATTTATTAGTTCTTTGTATTTTAAATAATAACATCTTCTGAAATTATTTAAATGTAACACTTTCATTCCAATTAAAGTTTTCTAGGTCCTTACATTCTCCCCAACAAGAAAAATTTTCGTCCTCGAAAATTGGATTACAAGGGAAAGAAGTAGGGATAGGCTTCTCTCAGGGTTTCTTCAAATTCCCAATTTGTATCACCCGATCTGTCATCCCACACCACCTTCACCATGTTGATGGTCTTGCCTCTGAGCTGCTTACTCTGCTGATCGTCAATCCTTACTGGTTTCGCTCCAACAACAAGTCATCCCTGGTCTGCACGTCGTCTACTTCCAACACGTGACTAGGGTCTGCAAGATACTTCCTTAACTGTGACACGTGAAAGACTTTATGCAGATTTGCTCATTGGAGAGGTAGGGCGATTTCATAAGCCACTAGACCTATCCTCCTTAAGATCTGATATGGCTCGACTAACTTAGGAGACAGCTCCTTTGATCTGATAGCTCGTCCTACACCCTTGGTCGGTGTCACTTTCATAAATGCATGATCTCCAACTACAACTCCAAAGGTCTTCTCCTCATTGTCAACGTCATCACTGCTTCCCCCAGAGTTATTATCCTTGTGTTCATTTAAGGCCAGAAGTGTCTTCACAGCGTTGTCAGCTTCGCCCTCATATCCACCACTAGAGTTGTTACCCTTGTCCTCATGAGCGACATAGGGTGGCTCCCTCCAGGTTATTCCCTTCATATTTTCCAGATCCACAGGGGTTTCCCAACCAAACGATTCTTGCTCACCTTCTTAGTAACTTTAACTTTGGGGATGGATGATGATTCACTTTCTAAGGCAGAGCCATCCGACGAAGATCCCTCTACCACTGTCATTAACTGCAGTTACAACACCTTCCCACCACCCATCATACCACCAGGCATACACTGCTGATTCAAACCCAAGTGGGCGACCTGAATGGCGCTCAGGGGAGCATGGCTTGACTGTTAAGCGCTCTGAACATCGCATACCCAAATTAATCAGTAGCTGCCACTCTAGACGAAAGGACCCATTCCTCTAGTTTCTGTGGTCCCTCTTTATCAAGCCAGTCATCGTACTGGACCTTCAGCAGCGTTGGAGACCCGCTCCAGATTTTGCATCTAACCCAGCGTTTTCTAACGCCACCATCTTGCCATGTTCAGGGGCCTTTAACTTCAACCTTCCATTCCCACACTCACCTTTCAAATCCCGATCAACAAAACAACCCTATTCTGCGTGAAACCTTCCCTCTCAGGAGGTAGTCCAAGTATTTCTTCTGGAAATACATCCATGAAATCTTTCACCCCATGTATCCTGTTTACGTCCGCTTCACTCTTCACTCCCCCCTTCCGCTAGGATCACAAAACACGTCGCCCCTTCTTTCAACTCTGACTTCACATGCTGAGCAGATATCACACCTGACCCTTGGAGATTGGGAAACACCACCTTCTGGCTACTGCAATCTGTGAGAACTCGATTGGCATGTAGCCAATCCATTCCTAGGATAACATCCAGATCCTGAAGAGGTAGACAGATCAAATTCACTTTGAACCTGCGTCCCTCTACTATCACTGGACATTCAGAGCAAACTGGGGAGGTCAAAACCTGTCCTGATGCAGGTGTAGAGACCAACCGTTCAAACGGCAGCTCCTTCACTTGAAGGCCCAGTTCGGTTGCACACCGACTTGACACAAGAGAGTGTGTCACTCCAGAAACAAACAAAACTCTAAAGTATCCACCAGCTATAAACAAGTATCTTGTACTAGGTTACCTGACTGAGATGCCTCCGCTCCAGACATGGCAAACACTCTCCCTGCTGCTTGAGGTCTGCTGCCTTCGTTCCTCAACTGCTGGGAACCACTGGGTTGAGTCGCCCTATTCCCGTTAGGACATTCTCTAGCAAGGTGCCCCGTCTTTCGGCAGATGTAGCATCTTCTCTCTGAATTTCTCTTGGGGCACACATTGGATGTGTGTGGTCCACCACAATGGGGACATCTGAGTTTCCAGGGCTGTTGCTGCTGAAACTGAGGCGGTGCTGCTTCTGCCCCATGCTGTGGAGGTCTCGCATAAGGCTTATTCTGCTGTTGCTGCACCTTGGCCTTCCCACTGGAAGAACCCCCTGGGTGTGGCCTGATCACCCGAGAGTCACTCTTCTCCAGTGTCTCCACCATCATCGCCTTCTCCACTAAGGCGTGAAATTCTCTTAAGCACATAGGTGCTATGGTCCTCTTCAGCTCATGCTTCAGTCCTTCTTCAAATTTCCTACACCTCCAAGCCTCAGAGGTCGCCTGGGTATAGAATCGGGCGAGATACTCAAACCAAGCAGCATAAGCATTCACTGACATCTCTCCCTGCTCCAATCTGAGGAATTCTGCTTCCCTCGCAAATCTTGCACTATCTGGGAAGTATTTTTCCAGAAATCTCACCCTGAAACTCTCCCAGTCTAACACTTCAGCTCTGGCTTCCATCATCTGCTGAGCTCCCATCCACCAGAACTCGGCTTCTCCGGATAGCAGATAGGTAGCGAATACCAATTTCTTCCCTTCAGGGCAGGAGGTCGCCCTAAAGATTTTCTCCAACTCCCTGACCCACTGATCTGCTTGATCAGGGGTAGCATTCCCACTGAACTTGGGTGGGTTGTGCCTCATGAACTCGGTCAGTCCCATCTGATCCTGAGGCTGACCGACGTGGGAAGCTGTTTCAGCCGACCGAGCAGTTTCCCAATGGTGCATTGCCGCCTGATGATTCTGAGCCATTGCTGCATTCTGTTGTTGGATGGCAGTTGCCATCATCTCAATAGCCTTGGCAATTTGGCTCATTTCCGAAGAAGGTTGGGGAGGGGTAGGAGGTCTACGTGCCATCTCTCTTCGTTTCAGATTTTGAAACTATAGGTTGTCTATATTCCCTACAACTACAAGAATGAGATCGATAAGAAATCAATTCATTCAGGAGGTAACATCTAGACCTTACAAAGGTCAGCATCTCAAATTCATTAAGAATTTGAGCTCATCAAAAGAATCGTGATACTTATAATCTCAAGCAAAACACCAGAACAGCTACTGGTATGCAGTCATCAATCCAATCAACCATTTTCAATCAATTACAAAGACACTCCAGGGAATGAAATAGCTCACACCAGAATTTAATATATGCTAAACATCAAACCTTTAGAATTAAGATTTAGAATCATCTTGATCCAGTTATGAGTGTGCACCCTCACTACTTTATCAAGATCCTCTCATTCTTAATACTAAGATTTTCAGTTAGGGCATACATTCACTAAAGCACACACAAAATTTCAATACAAAAACGTTTGAAAACCTTTCACTATAGTTGTTATTTAAAACTCAAATAAATTTTATGAGCAGAAGAAACACAATGGATCCACAGCCCTCAGGTCATCCTAAGGACGAACTGCTCTGATACCATTAATGTAACATCCCGCCAAATTCCTTTTCATAATTATAAAATGAAATGAAGGTAAAACAAAAATGTTTAAATGAACATATGTATTTATATAAAATGAAGTTGCTCCTCACAGGGAGTTTAATACATAACCAGTATATTTTTCCAAAACTTAAACAAAATACAGTCAATAAATTGAAAACGGCGATCTCCCTACATAAACCGGCGATCTACTATCAGAAGACCCAAAACAACCGATCTGCTATCAGTACAGAAAAACAGGCGATCACCCGATAGAGGCAGAAACAGGCGATCACCCGATGGAGACGGAAACAGGCGATCTCCTTCCGGCGACCACTCATTGAGGAGCTCTACTCCCTGGAAGATCATCTGCTCCCGTGTATAACACACGATCATCACAGTTTTAAGAGAAAACAGCCACAGAGCAATACAAAAGAAAAAGGGGTAAGCTAGATGGTTCAAAAAGGGTTTAAATATGAAACATAAAAATCAGGATAAAACAAATTCCATATACCCACATAAAATTATAAAGTTTCTCATTTCTTACGTCGGACTTCCACTGATTTAACACACATAGACACTTACCATACCACTGTAAAGTCCACACAGGACAGCAAGGAAAGTCCACACAGGACAGCAACCAGAGTCCACACAGGGCAGCAACCAAGGTCCACACAGGACAGCAAGCAAAGTCCACACCGGACAGCAAGGAAAGTCCACACAGGACAGTAACCAGAGTCCACACAGGACAGCAACCAAGGTCCACACAGGACAGCAAGCAAAGTCCACACAGGACAGCAAGGAAAGTCCACACAGGACAGTAACCAGAGTCCACACAGGACAGCAACCAAGGTCCACACAGGACAGCAAGCAAAGTCCACACAGGACAGCAAGGAAAGTCCACACAGGACAGCAACCAGAGTCCACACAGGACAGCAACCAAGGTCCACACAGGACAGCAAAAGATCATCCATTCACCCAACGCACCATACAATACTTAAATGAACGATCTCAACCACAGCAACAAACGTATCCAGGTTCAGACTTTTTCCAATAACGCGTGCATTTCACATATCAATCTCAAACAAGCTCAAGCGACACTAAAACAGGGGATTTCGAAGACAACATTTAAAACCGGCGATTACGTCGCCCCACGCGTAAAAACAGAGCATCATGAAAAAGGGGTTTAAAACCGGCGACCACGTTGCCCAAACACATAGAACAGAATATCACGAAGGAAAAAAAAATATGAAATTGGCGACCACGTCGCCCTCACTTCAGAAACAGATAATCTACGGCTTTTATTGAGAAAATAAAGCTAGCTTCCCTTACCTGGACTTGTGCAAAACTCCAAGAACTCCGAAATCCACTGAGCTTACAGGATGCCTTGGCTCTGTTTTAGCGTCTGGTTTGTAGAACTTGCAGAGGACCTCCAAGGTGCTCCAAGGGCAGTCGTCGATAGCTAAGCAGGAACGTGATAAGGCCTGAATGGCAGAGTGAAGGAGAGAAAAGAGAAGGATGAAGGTAACTCACTCACTCTGTCACTCTTGAACCACCGCACCCTCTTTGCCTCTCAGAAGTGAGTTTTTAAATCTTAAACCAACTTGTCCACAAAAGCCGCTGCCACCACCCACTCTGCAGGAAGCTTGCGTGCACGCTGCCGTGAACAGTACGACCACGCGTGACTCTGCGCATGCCAACCCTCTGATGTCACTATTCTGAACCACCCTTTTTGTCTACGTGTCGCGCGTGCAGTACGTCTGATGTTGAGAGCCTGGGTCCCACCTTATCTGTGTGAAACTCGACATCGCGCGATAACCTTCCACCGATGACCGCTGGCGCGAAAACTATCCACCGATGACCTCTCGCACGAAGGCTATCCACCGATGTCCTCTCGCGCGAAGGCTATCCACCGATGTCCTCTCGCGCGAAGGCTATCCACCGATGACCTCTCGCGCGAAGGCTATCCACCGATGTCCTCTCGCGCGAAGGCTATCCACCGATGACCTCTCGCACGAAGGCTATCCACCGATGTCCTCTCGCGCGAAGACTAACTTCGCATGCCTCGCGCCCTGGTGATGCTCGCATGCCCCTCGCGCCCTGGCGATGCCCGCATGCCCCTCGCGCCCTGGCGATGCCTGCATGCCCCTCGCGCCCTGGCAATGCCTGCATGCCCCTCGCGCCCTGGCGATGACCGCATGCCTCTCACCTGGCGATGCCCGATGACACATCGCTACGCCTTCCTGGAGGTTCTTCATTCCACTATGTTACGTCCAAGGTATCATCTCCACATGACTCGGTGACGTCGGTAGCTTCACATTTCCAAGAGTAGATCAGCACCACTCCTCGTGCTCCCATGCATGCAACACTAAGGACGATTTCTTATGCTCAAGCATAGAGCTTCGCATGCACAACGTATCTAAGGCTTAACCCACACCTTGATACGCGTGGTTGTTGGAACCCACTCTAGTTGATCCAGTATCTTGACCACATACTGAGTGCACTTTCGGCGATCATGTGCACCATAGGCGGCAGGCGATCATGTGCAACCTACTCGACAGGCGATCATGCACTAACCAGGCGATCACATAGGAGACTTCTTAGCTACACTTTTTCTTCCTTTACTCTTCTTGATCCACATGTCTTCCTCGAGCACATCCACGTGATTACCTCACGATAAAGTCATCGCACCTGACTACTATGTTACTGCAATGGTAAGCCGACCGACCTCTACCAGCTGACCCCAGACCTTGTGCGACGTCCGAGGTCCGACCACTGAGAAACTTCATTTATCAGTTCTTTGTATTTTAAATAATAACATCTTCTGAAATTATTTAAATGTAACACTTTCATTCCAATTAAAGTTTTCTAGGTCCTTACAAAATTCACTCCATATGAGAGCATCCATACTCACACTTCTTCAAGATTATTTTCTTCATCAAACACATCTTCATCAAGCATAAAAGTTGAGTAGGATCAAGATCTCCAACAATAGTGACCCTGGTGTGTCCTGAATGCAGTTTTGTGCCTTTCCTCTTCATTCACCAAAATCTGGTGATTTCCCACTCGTAAATCCAATTTCGAGAAGTAGGTAGCTCCATATAATTCATCAATTAGCTCAACAACAGTGGGAATAGTAAAACTATCCTTGATTGTGATGGCATCTAATCTAAGGCTCTATAAACTGTGCAAAATCTCCATGTACCATCCTTTTTTTTGACAAGAATGATTGGGGAGGAGAAAGGGCTTGTGCTCGAGATAATGATTCCCTGTTGTAACATGTCAACTATCATTCTTTCTATTTGATCCTTCTTGCTGTGAGGGTATCGATAGGGTTTCACCCTCACTGGCCCAACTCCTTTTGTTAAGGGAATTGGGTGATTTTGAGATCTTTGCGGAGGTAATTCAGATGGGACATAAAAAACTGTTTTATAAGTGTGTAGAAGCAGAACCAATTCTGGTTCCATGTCTGCTGGTAAATCCAGGAAGTGATCATTTGGGCCATCAATAGGCGAGAACTGTAAGGTGAATAATTCAACAATTGCATGAGCGTTTTCCATCCACCAGTTGTGGTTAAATTGAGCAGGTCGGGGTAGGGTCTGTTTGTCACCATGCAATGTAATAAACTGGTTACCCAAGTAAAATTTCAGTGTCAAAGTACTATAATTAGATAGGTGTGGTGCAATTGTAGCAACCAAGAAACACCCAACACCAAATTATACAGGGATTAAATACACTGGTAATTTTAAGGTGTGTGTCCTTGGATTTTCACCTCCAAGTCCGTGATGAATCCTTCTACCACTAATGACTTGCCATTCCCCACTAGCACTGGTAAATTGGGAACTGGTTCAATTGGCAATTTTAGGAACTATGCTATTATCGGTTGAAGAAATTTATTTGAACTTCCAGAGTCTAATAAAACTTGAAATGCAATCCCTTTAATCATTCCATGAAATTTCATTGTCCCTATTCCTGTAGAGCCTTTGAGCGCATGGTAAGATAAGTGATGCCAAGTCAGGTGGTTCAGGCTACAATTCTGGTTCCTCTTCTTAATTGAATTTCTATTGCGGTTAGCCTTTTGACATTCGACGGTTTATAGCTTGGGGTCGGTAAAAGTGAAGGCAAGCTAGTAGATTTTAAAGATTGGGTGCTAGCTTGGTTTGTATTTATTGTTAGTGTTTTGTTGGCGGAGCTGAACGAAAACAATTTTGGTTTGGCTAATGAGAATATTATGAGAAAAGAGTTAGGTGATTGAGCGATCACATCTCGTCGCATGTCAAGTTTTAATAGTGAAAATCAATAGATACTGAAATTCCTCATTACTTTTCCAATTTCCAGTAGCAGTGTACGTAAAATTCAGAGCAAAGATTCAGTACATGAAAGAAAATACAACATTTAAAAGCAAAACATCAGAAGAATTTTAGAACAGAAAATCTGTAGAGAGGAGAATGTTCCACACTTTTTCCCGCCTTCGCTCTCTTATCTAACTGCCTATAAGGCTATTATGGAAATCCTTCAATGACTCTTTATTTCTGCAACTCCATCACTTACACTTCCATATTTTTTTTTAAATTTCAAAATTATCCTTCATATTTTTTTAGACTACGGATTACATAATTTAAAGTAAAAAATTACAACTTTCGGATTATGTAATTCAGAAACTATATAACCATTCACAATACTGAATTATATAATTCAGTCAAAAATTATCATTTCCGAATTATGTAGTCCGAAAATCAAAAAATTCAACTTAATTTTTGTCTTTTGGAGTACATAATTCGGTATTGTAAATAATAGGTTCCAGATTTATGTAATTCAGAATTTATAATTTTTTATTTTCAAATTATATAATCCGTAATATAAAATATGAAGAGTAATTTTGTAAATTTAAAAAGTTATCGAGGTGGCTGAAGAAGTGATGGAGGTGCAGGAAGAAGCGGTCTCCTTCAATTTGGACTTGGTTATTTTGGGCCTCAAGCCTCTCTTGAGATCCACTACCTTTCCCCCCACGTGATTCTCACCCTCTCTCTCAGATGACGACTCATTTTCCCTTTTCTACTTTGTTACACCAAGTGAACCCATTTAATAGTGCCAAATGTTAGATTCCTTTTTTTTTTCTCATTCCCAAGAGACAACCATTGTTTTCCCATCTAACAGGTATAGTTTCTGTTTTGTCCTTTCTCCATGATGATAAATGATTGGAGCTTTTCTCTTACTTTCTGATTGCTATTATAAAAAATATTAGGTTTCATTAAAGTATAGAAAAACAAAAGCAAAAAAAATTGGGGAAATAATCTGACTATTGGGGATTGAAATGAACCAATCACAAATACTAATAGCTAACACTCACTTCACATATAAATTTTCATATACCATTAGGAAGATAAGCAGAAAAGAAATAATAAATCAACACGTAAAAAAGATACAATTAAAAAAACAACTGATGAATTCAAAGCTTAAATATATAAACAAACAAAAGAAAGTTTAAACAGAACTTATATTCCTTTAATGTAAAGTATGCATCAAGTGTAGGATAATTGTCTTCCATGAGTTCCTAGTTTGTATCATACAATTGTGACCATTTTTCATCATCGGTTTATTATATTAGCCTTGATGATTCTAAGAGTAGCAAACATGATAGTTCCAAAAGTATTTGTCGTAATATCATCTACCAATAATAAATTATTAAAGATCAATTCTTGGAGTTGACTATTGACATGACTTTAGAAAGGTCAAACTTAGATTAGACGGTCAAACCTTGATTAGGAAGTCAAAGTTGAACTAGACAGTTAAATATTGACTAGATGGTCAAACCTTTACTAGACGATCAAACTTGGATGACCAACCTTAGACTAGATTGTCAATACCTCAATAGATGGTCAAAGGAGGGTTATATGACCAATAAATTAGACGGTTCTGTCAAGGGTATTAAATGGTCTAAAACAAGAATGATTTTGGAATTAGTTAATATCTCAATATAATCTAATTAATTTTGTCAACTTTAGTTTTAAATTGGTTTGAACAGTGAATTGAATTGAAAAAGAATTATAAATTCTACTCATGGAATTTGTTTGAAATGTTTAAGCTATTGTGATGATTATTTACAAATCAATAAAACCAAATGAAATGAAAATCTTTCCATTCTAAATTGGGAACGTGGATTTAGAGAGTAATAAATATGAGATAAGAGTAAAAATGACTTATCCTTTAAAAGAGAAGATAAATACCTTTTTGTCTCATCATTTCACCATGTCACATCCTTTTTTACTTATCCTTTCAAAGAGAAGATAAGATTAGAAACAAATATCTTCAAGCGTTTAATGTTGTAGATACACTTGAGCCCTTCTCATCATTTTACCATGTTATATAAGCTTTTATCAGCCCCACCTCTGTTGAATAAGGTGCTTTGAAGACTTGAAGAATCTGTTGCTGTGTTTACGTGTGTTGTTTAGTAGATTTTGAGTTGTCAATTCACATCTAATATTGATCCAAGTTCACTAGATTCTTAATCTCTTTTGAAAGAAGTGTTTTCTAAAATCTCTGTTAATTTTAGTTAGTTGTTTCAAGCTTTCAATCAGTTGAAAAAGCTGTTGTTCAAAGTCTGATGACTATAGCAAATTTTTCATCCAGTTGATTTGTCGTGATAACCGATTGAATTGCACTTAGTGTTTTTCAAAGGTTTTGAAAAAGCTTGATTTTCTTTTGTCTTTTTTGTGAGAAAAAAATAATTAGTTATTTCAATAAAAGAACTAGCTATTTTATGTGAAATATTTAAAAAAAAAAGGAATTCAATCAATTATTTTTAAAATCAATCAACTGTTTCTCTAACACAATTCTGTTATGAATTCCAAATTGATTTTAAATGGTTCCAACTACTTTCAATTAATGTTCTAACCATTTTAACCTCTTTATTAAGTCTATATAAAGATTGTTTTATGATCATTTGAAAACTAAGAAAGAGATCTTTATCAAAAACGTTTTCAAGAGAAGATCAAGAGCTTTTGGATCATTGCTTGTGTGTGAACTAGGATCTGGATTTTCTATTCTTTGTTTTACTGCTTTGAAAATCTCAGGTGTATTTTATTTCCTTCTTTGAATACTGTAATTGTATCTAAGTCATTTTCTTTGAACACTGTAATTGTATTTTTTGTGAGAAAAAACAGTCAGTTATTTCGATAAAAGAACTGACTATTTTTTGTGAAATCTTTAACAAAAAAGGAATTCAATCAATTATTTTTAAAATCAATCAACTGTTTCTCTAACAGAATTCTGTTATGAATTCCAAATTGATTTTAAATGGTTCCAACTGCTTTCAATTAATGTTCTAACTCTTTAAACCTCTTTATTAAGTTCATATAAAGATTGTTTTGTGATCATTTGAAAACTAAGAAAGAGAGCTTTATCAAAAGCGTTTTCAAGAGAAGATCAAGAGCTTTTGGATTATTGCTTGTGTGTGAAGTAGGATATGGATTTTCTATTCTTTGTTTTACTACTTTGAAAATCTCAGATGTATTTTATTTCCTTCTTTGAATACTGTAATTGTGTGTAAATCATTTTGAGAAAGGTTTTCTGGAAACTGTGGTGTTGTTAAGAAGTTTTGTGTGTTCTTGAGGGGGTTCAAGATCAACATTCTTGGTGTGTGTTTTGTAATCTAGTTTTGATTGCATTGTGTATTCTCAGTGGTTAGCTAAGGATTAAATGTGGCTCTTGATTAAGAGTAAACCAGTATAAATTTCTCTCTGTGAATTTCTCTTTCCCTACTCTCATATACTACTTTAAATTTCATTCTTTGTTTTCTACTACAAACAGTCAGTTGTTTCAATAAAAAAACCGGTTGATTTTTACTAAAGAACTGTAAATTTAATAATGCATCCAATTGAACAGAAGACTAATTGATTGGTTTTATAGATATTTTCACTCTACTTCCAATCTTTGTGAAAATCTTATAAAAATAATTCACTCACTCTTGCTTTGACCATACATTCTAACAATTGGCATCAGAGTTAAGTTCTTGAAAGTTACTCAAATTTCGATCCTAAATCTTTTTGAAAATGGCTAAAAAACTAGTCATCAAGATCTAATTAAATTTCAAATTAAACAATTCAAATGGAAATATAAGCAATGATTACAAAACACTCTATAAATAAAGGGCATGGGTCACGATCTCAGCATAAGAAAACAATGAGAAAAAGCAAGAAGAGAGAAAGAAGAAAAAAAAGAAAGAAAGACTAAAAGCAAATTTATGAAATTAAGGTAAGAGAAATGAATGTGTATATATATACACTATCTATTTTTGTTTTCTAGTGAGGTACCCCTAAGCCTCACCCATTTTTAAATATTTGAATGGATTAATTTACTATTTTTTATACTGGTTTATTGGATGTATTTTGTTGAATTTACTACATAAAAAATCTTCTTACACTAATTTGTGTCATAATAATTATAATATATGTGTGGGTCACTTGATCATGATGTATCCAATTGGAATACTTGTGGATGGAGGATTAAATCCTTGGGGATTAAGTGAGTAGAAACTATTATCTTGTATAATTAGAAGGTGGTGTTGAGATAACTCATTTATTCTGACTATTCACTATAAATGTTATTCACAATGTTCTCCTAATGTTATTCTAAAGTGTGTTCTCTAATGGTTGTGGGCAAACATGCAAATAGACCCATAACCATTCACTAAGGTCATAATGGATGAACCTATTTCACCCCATTACATGGTCCCCAAGATCACCCCTTTTCAGGATTAGGAGATCCCGAGGCCCACCTTAAAGCTTTTAAGGCTCAGATGCTGATCTCAGGTGGATCAGACTCGGTAAGACGTTAGATGTTCGTAGGAACCTTCACAAGAGTCGCACTATAATGGTTTAGTAGAATACCATATACAACCATAGACTCATTCAGTACCTTCTCATAAGTGTTCGTTGAGCAGTTTGCCACCAATTAGGCAAAACCTTTAAAAAATAGCCGATCTCTTCAACATCAAACAACAAGAAGAAAAGCCATCGAAAAATTACTTGAACCGCTTCTGTGACACCGTGGTCCAAGTTTAACAACCAAACAAGGAGATGTCTATATCCACCTTCGTCAAAGGACTCAGGGTCAACTCGTTCAACGAATCTCTGATTCACCGAAAGGTAAAGTCCTTAGTCGAGATAAGAACCCAAGCCACATCGCATATTGAAGTTGAAGAAGTGATGAAGCAAAAAAAGTTTGAAGAGAGGCGCACAATGACCCCAAAATATAAGGATCACAATAGAGATCAAACAGACTAACGAGATTCTAAACGATACCTAAGGAAGAGACTAAGCGACGCTATGTACCTTATGCAACACACAGATACCCAATAGAGCCAAGGGACAAGGAGTCACCACAGTGCCCCCACTTGACCATGTTCTCAAACAACACCCATGTGAAGACAATGTAGGTCAAATACATTGTGGTGAATGAACCCTCCTTATACAACCTTCTATTGGGACCCCCCTCACTCAATCATCTCTGAGCAATTGTATCATCTCGTCATTTGAAGATGAAATTCCTCACGATCGAGGGACAAGTTGTCACAATGAAAGTCAACCAAAGAACAACCAAAAGATGTTATTAGGAAAGTCTACGTAATCAGAGAAACTATTTAACAACATTAACTTTAGCAGAGGGTGATGAAGGAGAAGGCCGATAGGAAACAAAATAGATTGTAAGTCCCAACTCGGGACTGAATCAGTTAATCCTAGAAAGTCGTATGAATATGATCAGAGCCAGTCGAAGATGTTAAAGAGATGGAGGTGGGAACAAGCAAAACATTGAAAATTGGAGCAACTATTGGCCCTTCAATCGAAGTCGGATTAATAGGGGTCCTTCAGAACATTATCCGCTCCTTTGCTTGGACAGGAAGTGACATGCCAAGAATTAACCCTAACTTCATAAGCCATTGGTTAGCAGTCAATCCTAAAGCCAAACCATTAATACAAAAATATGTAGGCACTCGGAAGAAAAACGTCAAACTATGCGAGAGGAGATAGAGAAACTCCTAAGAGCATGACACATTAAAGAACTCCATTATGCAACATGGTTATCCAACATAGTCATGGTCCAAAAATCCAATGAAAAGTGGAGAATGTGCGTCGACTTCAAGTGTGATATCAGCACGATAACTCTGCCACTACTTTCAATGCCACTCTATCGTAATTCAAACCGACCTCTCAATCATACAAATCTTAAAGAAGTTAGACATGGAAGGAAGAATGGTCAAGTGGTCAATTGAGCTCTCCAAGTTCGATCAGTTACGAGCTTAGAGGATAGATAAAGAATCAGGAGTTAATCGACTTCATAGTTGAATTGACTCCCCTAGACAGTCCTCCGACCCATGACGTCAAATGGATCTTATCAGTGTACGACGCAACCAATTTGAAGAGGAGCGATGCTGGCATCATTCTCAAAGGATCGGACAAAGTCCTTCTTGAACAATCCCTTCCTTTTTCTTTCAAAGCAAGAAATAACCAGGAAGAATATGAGGCATTGATTGTGGGCATGCTGCTAGCAAAAGAGATGGTAGTCAATGAGTTAACTGCAAAAAGTTACTCATAGTTGGTTGTTAGGAGACTTCTAAGCAATGGACCCTCACCTAGCACGATATGTAGCCTACATCCAAAGCCTGGCAATTGGATTCAAGTTCTTCAAGCTTATACACGTACCAAGGGTGCAGAATTGTCGAGTTGACTTATTGCCCAAATTGGCAAGCTCAAGGAAATCAGGGAACAACAGGTTGTTTATACAAGAAACATTGAAAACACCCAGAGTATCCATTGGAGGGGAAAAAGAAGAGAAAATATTGTCCCTACAAACCTAACATGCCGACTCATGGATGACTCCAATAATCTGCTACTTGGTTAGAGGGCCAATTCCCAAAAACCCCAAAGAAGTTCAGGATGTAAGGAGAGTCGCGACACGGTATACACTCTTAATCGAATACCTTTTTTTCTATGGCTTCTCCACACCAATGTTAAAATGTGTCACGCGACAACATGCCAAGCACATAATGAGGGTGCTTCACGTATGGAAGCCATATAGGAGGACGTGTCCCATCGTAGAAATTCCTAAGGGTCGAGTATTATTGGCCCACTCTAAAGGAAAACTGCACAAACTTCACAAAGAAGTGTGATCCATGCCAAAGACACAACGATTGTCGGCCACAAACCAATGGACAAACAGAGGCGACCAATGGAGTGATCTTGAGGGGAATCAAAAAGAGACTCGTAGATGTTCAGGGCAAATGGCCATACGAAGTTTCTTAAATCTTATGGTCGTATCACACTACTCCACAATCGACCATCAGAGAGAGATACCCTTCAGTATGGTATATGGCACCAACACCACGATACCCATTGAAATAGCTAAACCTACAATTCAAGCCACCCGGTTCATACCCGCTGATTTTGAGAAAGGAATAAGAGCAAACCTAGATGTCATCAAAGAAGTCAGGGAGTGCACAAGAATTTGAGGAGAAGCATTGAAACGCCAAATTGAAATGTGATACAAAAGCAAAGTGATACATCCAGCTTTCAAGGTAATAGATCTCGTCCTTAGAAAGTCACAACTTTCAAAAATAGACAACAAGTTGTCCCCCAAATGGACATGCCCATACAAGATTCAAAAAGTACTTGGGCCATTTGAGTATGCGGGTGTTGAGTTGAATATAAAGGGAATCTCTCCAACATAATTAAATCCTTACAAGATTCTCGGACTTTTGTGAAACAACCTTTGAAATTTTTATAAGATGAAAGAAAGAGAGTTGACGATTTGATTGTTTAGACCTAAATTCAAAAAAATAGAAAAACATATTATTAATAGGACTAAAACCAAAGTAGGAACAAAGGATGTTGAACGCTCAGACGAACGACCAACTGCTCGGATGTAGTTGGACCAAAGAGACATTCAACATGGTCAAAATTTCTTTCTCAAACAAATCAAGAGGATAACGAACCCCTAGTTTAATGAACACAGTGTCATAAAAAAAAAGAAGAAGGGACTTTCTACGTCTACACTCTCATCCTTACACACTGGCTCATCTTTCCTGCAAACTTGGATTCTAACCACACTCTCATCCGTCTTACTTAAATCTTGAAATTCACATAGATTTCTTAACTTTAAAGAAGTAAATAATCCATGTCTCTTTTAAAAGTTCAGCCCTAGGCCAAGGATACAGAACAAAATAATCCATAACAAAAAACCCTAAATTTGAACAAGGAGAAATTTTGAAGAACAAGGAAACGACGATACATATCCAAACAATACCCCAACAACCAGAGACATTTAAACCTATATAGCACCCATGGCAACAAAGCAACACAAAGAGCAAAAATGAGTTTTGCATACCTAAGATTCATGAGGATGAAGTTAATAAAACGCCAGGAAAAGAATGTGAAAGGTCTCAAAGAAATGAGAGGAAATGTTTGACAATTTAGTTTTGTAGAAGTTATATGTTTTGTATAAATGAAAAGTGGGAATGACATTTCAAAAAAGAGCTCACCACTTAAATGATGCCATATGTAAATGTAAACCTGCAACTGTCATAACACATAATGATAACAATGATAACAAACCCAAACATTTAAATCTTGCCATTAAGCCTCTTTGCCTCCTCAGCTAAAGGTTGGGGTCTGTGTGGCGTCATGACACAACACATACTTATAATTTAAAATCTAAAGGTAGATAAACATAAAAAATCCAACGAATAAACGTATTCATCCATCCAGCCTATGAAAGACCATAATGCTTGGTATACTCTCCCATGTTAGGGGTCCGGAGCAATCGATGAAACCAATTAAATAATCACCCATTTGTGTAAGTTGTGAGCAACTCCTAGAATCGTTTTGCAAATATTTGTTATGATCAGTTCGAGGACGACCCATTACCCTCAAGGTTGTTTGATTTATGCCCAATTATTATCGGTTCAAGGACAATCTGTATCTATCAGGTATGATGTCTTAACAAATGAACAATAAAATAATTCACCTAAATTGGACCCGTTTATACCTAATCCATCAATAAACATGGAGAAAAGAGGAGTCAAGTTCAGTTATTGATTTTTAACTCAGAATAATCAATTAAGTTATTTTCCCTTAAAAATCCGTATTAGTTCCAAGGATCTTGGAATGTTTAGATATTATTCCAAAAAGTTAAGAAATATTTCACATACATTAACAATTATTTCTAAAAGATAGTGAAAAACAAAATTCTTGAATAAATAAGGGACGAATGAAAGTCAAAATTTGAGTTCATTTTAATTTATTGAATAGTAAGTAAAAGCTCAATAAATTAGAAACAATTTTATTAGTCGGAAGGGGATTATAACTTGATTAGATCTCGAATACAGAGTATAATTGTTAAGCTTATATCTTCAAGTTACAATAAGCATAAGCATTCAAACACAATTCATATGTAGAAACAAAATGTTATACAATGTTCATAATGAACTATAAAAGGAAACAAAAAGGAAACGCCAAGCGACTTAATTTATTCAATCATATCACGCTTTTATTTTGTATATTTGAATTGTTTCCATGTTAGTTTTGCAGCATCGAATTCCAATCAAGTCATGCAACTGATTTTTAAAAGAATCACTTGAGGTCTTTGGGTTTATTTTTAAAAAATCACAAAAAGACATTAAATTTCAAAACGAAGAATACCTTAAATATCACTGACTCTAATAATCCTACGAGACTAAGGATAAAAGACATACTAAATTTGTGTAAGCCTCATTCAATAACTGATGCTAAATAATCCATATTTGATATCTAATCATGCATGTAAAGGAATAATTTGAATTGAGAAAGTAACAAAAAAAACTACATAATCCGATCCGACAGGGAGGGCAGCCTTCTGAAGAAGTTAACCGCCGGCGAGGGCAGGCGGTCACGGAAGACAGGGTGTCGGAGATAGTAAAACCCGCAAGCCATGGCCACCATCTTCGACGGCACCAGATAAAGCACCATGGCCACCACCAAGCACATGAACACAAACATCCCCGTCGCGTGTGGGTCCCGCCACGTCACCACCGCCTGCACGCGCTCCCCTTGCGTCGCCAAATCCCCCAGAACCGTCTGCACGCGCGCGCCCAGCGTCCGCAGCCTCTCATACCTCGCGCGCACCACCTCACTCGCCCTCAAACTCGGCGCCGCATCGAACTCCTCGTCCAGCTCCTCTCTCTCCACCACCTCTGCCATCGAAATCTTCGGATCAAAATGCGGGAGCAGGTCACGCGCCCGGAATCTGTAGTTCCACGCGCCCACGACAAACACATAGAAACAGAAAGTCGGAATAATGAGGTCAGGGAACCACACCAGCATCACCAACAGCGCGTGCACCAAAACCGTGGCTGTTGGATTCCTCCATCCTCGCGTGTCCTCTACCCACCGCACGATGTCGATCACCCCCGCCACCACGTTTATTATCCTGTACCAGTTCGCGCGCACTTTCCTCATGCTGAAGTTGTGCGAATCCGCGTCCAGCATGTAAAACACAACTTCCTTCCTCAGCGGCGGCTCCGCCCTCGCCAAGTGACCCGCCACCATCCTCACCGCCGTGCTCCGCAGCGCCTCCTGCTGCACCACCCCCAACGGTTTTATGTGGTGCATCAACGGTAGCATCGGCTGCAGGTACGCGTGGAGGAGATCCAACCGTTGACTGGTGCAAACGAACCTGATCGCTATCTCGATTTCACCCATTTTTCTCAAGCCCGCGTTGGGAGTTAGCACCAGCAACGGGTACGTATTTCTGTACACTTTCCCTGTTTGCAGCGTAGAAATTCGCACTCGTACTTTTCCAATACGGAAATCAGGTTCGCCAGTGTTTTGATCACTGTTCTTATCGTCGTCGTTATCAATTATCAAGGGCACTGTCCAGCTATCAAATACTCCGATAGTTAAAACAGTCGAAGGATCGTAAACCTTCCACGTGTATTGTTCGTTCCATTTGGGTTCACTGTTATCCGAAACCGTTCGTGTACGAACCCATTTGTTGCCGTACTTAGCCACGCAGTACGCGTTGGTGCTGCTTTTACCGTTTACCGTCTTCATGGGTACCAAGTTCTTGCAACCGATGATGCCGAGCTCGCACGTGCCCACCGGAGCCTTCCACAGCTGCCTTGCCGTGGGGCGGTAGTCGCTGCACACGTTCGCCGCCTCATCCATCACGTGATACCCACCGTCGAAGCACAACCGCAGATGCACCCTGGGCTTGTTCTCCTCTTTCTCGTTGGGGTTGTCGAACGTGAACCACCGCGACTGGACAATCAGGTCATCCACCCTCCTCTCTATGGCGTGAAGAGGTATTCTGAGCACCCCCATTGTCGCCGGCGCGTCCGATTGGCGGTTTTCCAAAGTTAACACGAGGTGGTCGCTGACTGGCTCTGCCACCACGAAAATGAAATCTTCGCTGTTCCATGAAACGTTGCCGTTTCGAGTGAGCACCGTTTTGGATTTGAGCACCTGGAATCCGAGTTTGGCCTTTACTTGAAAACAAGCTTCCTTGGAGGATTTGAAGGGCAGCGAAAGAAGGTCTTGAGCCTCGAGAAGAGTGGCGCGGAGGTACCACAGTTTGGGCGACTGATACACTTTGGCTCTGGAGTTCACGTTTGCGAAGGTGTCACTCTTCCAAGCGTCGGGGAACGACTCGTCAGCCTGTGTTCCCATCCACGTGGCAATCATAAGGTCTCCGTGGAGGGCTCCACCGCCTTCCAGTCTGTACCACTGTGGGGCCAAAGGGCTGTCCGGTGGATCCCGCACCGGAATCTCATTGACGTCGAAACACACTCCTCCTAGCAAAGCTTGAGACGCGGGTGGGTCCCACACGGAAACTTCCAGCACCGAAGAGTTGGAATCCGGTGCGTTGCGTGCGAAGGCGAACGTCTGGTTCCATTCGAAGACTGTGGTCTTGCGCGCGGGCCTTGAGGTCACGTCGTGCTGTCCCGAAACAGCGATCTTCGCGACGGGGTTGCCATTGGTGGGAAGATACCGCGCTTTCACCAAGTGCACGAAGAGGTAGTGCATCTTCTCTACCAGATCAAACGACGACCGTTCCATCAACATGCTGCTCTCACTCGACGCCTCTGATGCTGCGAAACTCCCCGCTGATATAGACCTTCTCATTGCCGGAGGTGGAGGAGTGTTGCTTCCGCCGAAACTTATTTCCGAATTTGATCTCGACACAGACGCTGCCTTGACGTCCAAATTCACGTCTGCTGGTAACGGATCCACCTGGTCTCCACCTTCTGATTGTTCAGGTTTCTGCTCTGGTTCTGCTTCTCGTTCAGATACGGTTGGATCTGTAGGAGGTTCAGCTTGTGCCTTTTCTTCTTCTTTAGGTTTCTCACCTTCCGGTGGTGGTGGAGGTAGTTCTTGCACTTTCTCCACAGTTTCCGTTTCGGTTTCTTTCTTCGGCGGTGCCTCCTCTTTCTCCGGCGGATGAGGAACTGCCAGTTCGTTGACGTAGTAAATTTTCAAGCCTATTTCGCCTTGGATCATGCTCAGCAAGTGCTTCTTCTCCAACTCGTAGTAAACCAAAGCCTCTTCGCCTTTGTTGACGAACTGCGAGGAACTGAGGCGGATTCTTCCGAGGGAGTTGTTCCGGCGTGTGGCGCCATATTTCTTGTCGTGGTAAACGTCGAGTTCGAGCATGTCACCGAAGATGTGATGCTGAGAGTGCCCATCGACGTTGAACGACAGCTTTTCGTTCCAGACCGGGTTCAAGTCGCGAACCGCGGTCCTAGTCTTCCTCCGCTGGCCGTAGAAGTCGACAACGACGTAGGGACTGGAGCTGCCGTGGCCATCCTTGGGAACAAGGTGGTGAGCGTCCACAACCTCCACGATGAGTTTTCGAACAGTGCCCATTCTGAGGTTAGTTTTGGAATTGTGCGTTTTGGATGATATAGTCTGTTTGTCTATCTCATGTCCTAACTAATAGAAACCCAACTCTGCCAAGTTCAGGGTCCTTGTTCATTACCAAACCTTTGAAGCTTTTTGTGGAATTCTTTGATGTGAATGGTCAGAATATGAATATGAATATGAATTTGTGGAGTCTGAAGCAGAGAGCATGGGAAGGCCTAAGAAATTTAAATTTAAATTGAAAGAGAGGGTGCTTATCTTCATCTGCAACCACCTTTAGACCTTCGAAGCTTTTGGGTTCTTTTTGTCTGTCAAAACATTTTATTACTATCTTCCTTTTTGCTTTGCGTGTTAGGGATTTACAGAATTATATATCTTTTTTAAAGCATATAATAACATAATTGAAGTTATAAGAAGAGATACAATCTACTAATAACTCCGGTTGAAATATTACTTAAGCGATGAGATTTCGTCTTTAGAATTTTTTTTATATTTTTACTATCTTAATGTTCCGATCTTAAACTAATAAGATAATATCATTTTGTATTATTTGAGGTATTTTGAAGTTTAAAATTTTATTATTATTTTATATTGTGGGTGTAACAGTTTTACATTACCAATTAATTTTGATTTAATTTAATTAGAATATATATATATATATATATATATATATATATATATATATATAAAATAGAAAAAAGTGATACATAAAGAAATGATATACAAGAAATAGTATTGTGGTTTTTCTTAGCATGGAAGGTTGTTTGTCAAACATAGGCTTTACTTTTTTGCCGTCCTTTGAAGTAAAGGGTGACGCGGGAATGTTGGAGAAAAGAAATAGAGATGGAATTGGGTTTTGTGTCAGCCACCCTAATTTTGAGGTCATCACTGGACGCAGCTTTAGTATAATTATTCCTAATTTTGACGAAGACATCGCATTATCAACCTTGTCACACAACCCTAGGATGTAGGGATTCCAAATTCTTCATCTCATGAAATGCACTAACATTGCCTCTCTTTTTTCTGCATGCCACCGGGTTGTAAAGCACTCGCTTTCTTTATCATTATATCAAAATATTTTTATGTTTTATTTTACAAATTATTTCCAATAAATATCAAGCAAGATGTGCTCTTTTATTATATAACTTCAAAAATATTAAATAAATTTAACTATCTTTATTTATATTATAAAATTAATTATTTTTGTTTATGCACGAACGAGTCCAAAGAAAGCACTATAATTTATTACAGGATTTTTTTTTATGAATTTCTACTTTACAATTGTTATTCCTAATAAAATATTATATTATAATAAAAGAAAAGAAATTTCAGTTATCAGGTGAATGTAAAAAACAAAAACTAGTGTCAACAATGTATAATGATTCTTTATTACAAGATCCGTCTTCTCTCTTCAACACAACCGACCGTGTGATCGGTTATTTATGAATTTCTTCTTTTTTATTCATAAAATCATCCCCCAAAGAAAGATAAAAAGTGAAAACCTAAAAGATACGTACATGCTGTTAACAACTAAAAACTTCGCGATAAATTATTTGATGGAGCTGAATATAGAAGCATGCATAACAATAGTAAGAATTCACGGGGTTCATATACGTCTAATTGAAACGCTAGAGAACTTTAACCATGCTGCACTTGTGAGCTCCTTCAAGGTACCATATCTTAACTACATGATCACAATAATACTACAAAATTTACAAATTGCTCAGTCATCAACTTTTTGGCAAATTTTCAATACATTTTGTGACCCAAAAATTGATCCCAGGGTTAACATAACATTGTCTTACATTTCTTATCCCAAGAGAGGAAATAGAATGGACAAAATTAATCCAACACCTTACACCACATCGAGGAAGAAGCTGATGGGAAATTCAACACAATAAAAATAATATCTCAACAAGAGCAATAAGCAGCGGATAATAATTTCCCCAACTAGCAAGAATCTGTGAGGAGCAATAACAAATAATGGCAGCAACAAAAACACACTTCAGGAAGACACAGAAATTTTTAACGTGGAAAACCTTCTCAATGTGAGAAGTAAAAACCACGGACACAAGCCAATCAATCAAACTCCACTATGATCAATATTATGGTTACAAGAGAGTCTCAAAACAGCACAAATTGTGCTCAATAACCAGCCAAGTAGAAATACAACAGAGATGAAACAAAGAACAAGAAACCTGAAAAATTCCCAAAACTGCAGCTACTGTACGCGGCCTATATCTCACTGTTCCAGTGACTTTTGAACAATCCGAACGGTCCAATTGAAGCACCACAAGGTATGAACCTGCTGACAAAATTTCAGCCCGATCCAACGGTGGACGAAACAGCAGCAGCAATCCGAAAAAACTCGTTCTCAAGAGAAACGCTGAAAACGCTGCTGTAATGTGAGATGAATTTCTCTCTGCTCAAACCACTTCTGCAAGATCCGGATGGTCAGATTGAATTCACACAAATTATGAACCTGCTTACAAAATTTCAGCCCGATCCAACGGTGAACAAAGTGTTGGCGGCGGCCAGAAGTTACTGGGCGAAACTTTTCTATCTTTTTCTTTTCTCTCTCTTTTTCTCTCTCTGTCTCTGTTGACGGCTGTCACTCTGTCTCTCAGGAAAAACCCTAAAGGTGATTAAAAATTAGATTGGGCCTCCACATAGGAAGTGAGCCCAACCCAACAGAAGCTTAGTTTGATGTTTTGAGTACTATTCTCGTCAGATTGTGGTCAGATGATTGAGGGTGATCTCCGAGATTATGTTCCTCTGACTACAATTTCTTGATGTTTGAAAATCGCAAAGGAATGAAGGGGCTCCAACTATAGATAATACTTTAACAATCAAATCAATGAGAACATAAAATTTATCAGTAGTATGTATTGTTTGAAATAATACTTATCTTGTTTTTTGGGATTCATCCTCTATTTATAGAGTTTTTTGACTGATCTCCTCCTATTCATCTTTTATCAATAGAATATATCATAATAGATTTAAATAATAACAATCATATATTTTATCTTCATGCATCAATTTATAAGTTTATAAGGAATAAAAACCATTTGAATAAAAAATCTCTATTAATCAATATTTTATTAGTTTTTCCTTATTGTTTCCATGTAGTTGAAAGGTAAAGAATCTCTTATATCTTGACAAAATTTCAAAATTTTAGGACGTAAACAAGGGATGAAAAACTTGCTACTCTATCAGAAAAATACCGAGCTTAAACATATCAATTGCTTTCCTGATTATATCACATCAGTTTGTATTCGATCAAGATGATATCGGCATATAACCGATATGACTCAGACAATACACAGCCCCCCAGCCTCGAACCGAGCAAGCAGGGCAAAGAGGCTTGTACATATTCACATGAAAAGATCCTTTGCATCAGAAGTGATTTTGCACATGGCTCAAGGCACTTTATGATAGGACGTGGATCTGTGATACAAACCAACTATACAAGCAAATGACCAAGGGCACAACAGACTATTCACACCTAGGTCACTCATCCTAAGTTAAGAGAGAAGGCCCTACCATCCCTCAGAAGATCCTCAAAAGAAGAACGCCCGAACATGGGCCAAAATATCAATTGTTCTTCCTTCTAGTATTTTTAAGACAAGATTAAAATGTAATAAATTAGCCTCACATTGGTCCAAGTAGAGAATAATCTAGCTTAGGTCTCTAGAAAACCTAGTTTTTAGAAGGTTTCCTCCATGTGCTGCTTATGTGCTTCATTCATTGACCTAGCTTCTAGACACACCTTCACCATGTGCGACATCACCATGCTAAACATAGATTCTAGAAACCTCTCTACATGTGTCGCCCATTCCCTTCCTCTCTTGCTTACCAAGGAACCAATGACTATAAATAGGGTGCCTTGCCTCTTGTAATACACATTGAATGAATAGTAAAGAACTCTGCTTGAGTGAGTCTTGAGTGTTCCTAAATTCTTCTGATTCTTATCTTGGTAGAGATGGCTGCAAGTGACGACTCACATCCTCACTCATCTTGGAGCTCCCTCCTCCAAGTGGAGTGATTCACCTCCATTTCTTCACCTCCATAAGCTTCTTTATCTCTTTCCTCTTTCATTTATTCCTTTCATCTTTCCGCCAATACTCTTTCATTCAGTTAATGCTTTGTCCCTTATTATGTTTTATTTCGTGTTCCATTCGTCATAGTGTGTGTTTTTTCCTTTTTTCTTTTGAAGAGAACCTTCACACTTAATTAACTACTTTGTTAAGTTCGTGTCCAGTGACAATCTTCACTAAGTCATCACCTATTCTTGCTAATCAAAATATTGATCCAAAAGAAACTCATAAAAACATGTGTAATAGCAAATCAACTCACATCATGTGGTAATCAAAACATGGTTTATTTGTGCTTAATCTTTTTTGAGTTGATTCTGCTTTACAATTTCAGCAACTTTCAATTCTGTCTTTATTTTTTTCTAGCACTTTCAATACCGCTTTACAATTCAGCCTTTAATTCCTAGTCATTTACAATTCCGCTTTTATATTCATTAAGCAATTTAAATTTCGCTTTTGAATTCCTTTGTCATTTAAATTTGCCATTGCCTTTTTGCTTGAGTCATAATGTTCTTAGTGTTTTAGGAGTCTTTTTCCATTCGACTTATTTTGATTTTACTTGTGAAGAACTAAAAACAAATTAGAAATTGTTTGAGTAGTGATTGATTTAATTCCAAACATAGAATGTAAGTGTTCATATAAATTGAATCCCAATCCCAAGATCATTTTCAAATAAAATAAAATAAAAGTGAATTAAAAATATGCATGAAAAGAATATAGAAATTTTGAATCCATAAAAACAAAGAAAATTAAGTGTATTCACAACTCAAATTTCAATTTACTAAAGAGGATTCTATTTGTGTGGCATATTGTGTTCATAACTCATGGACTTTTATCCTTCTTACTTTGATAATTTGTAAAACATAAACTTCATAGTTAAAGTCTAAGTAAGTTTCTTTGAGTCTTAAAAGTTCTTTTATTGTTTGTCTTGTGTAAAGTTTTGTCTTCATCTTGATTCAACTTTGGTTTAGCTTTCTTTCTTTCAACTTTTTTTGTTTGTCTTCAGAATGCCTACGTACACGTGTCTCTCATCTAGCGAATCATAAAAAATAAATGTTTCCTTCATTTCACACTATTCTTCTATTTCACCTCTTCACATTCTTGTTTTGCTGTAGGAGCTCCTCCGTATTTCTCTGCATTTCCTAAGTACATTTTTATCTTCTTTTCACCGTTAAATGTCTTTCCATCAGTGGCTTTACTATGTTTGTTAGTTTTTGTCTTCACATTCAAAAGATGGTTTATGCTTCTGCCTACCCTTGTTGGGCTAAGAAATATTTGATTAGGAAAACCTCCTCTTATACCTCTTGGGAAAAAGTTAAAGATTTCCAAGAAACTGGTTCCCTTAGTAAGACTGATGAGAATCTCATCAAGGTAGTCGTGTGTGACCAAGATGAACAGTTTTCAAGGATGCATCCACTGATCTCGTCAGTCTTTTCTATATTTTTATGATACCATTTTTATTAAGTTAGAGTTACGCCTACCTTTACATTTGTTTAAAAAAGAACTATTAACCGAATTGAACGTTGTCCCGACTCAACTTCATCTGAACATTCAGACCTTTATTTGAGCATTCAACATTATGTGCCTAGTTTTGAATTGTCCCTTCCTTAAATGTGTTTTTATATTTCTTTGAATTTAAATTCTCAACTAGAAAATTATGGGCCTTTCTTAGTAGTATTAACATAAGGGGTTTGTTCACCCTCTTTCAATCATCATACAAAAATTTTGAAGGCCACTTCGTGAAAATATGACCTTCGGTGGGGGACCCAAGCCTTTTAGAGGGATTTCCCCTATATTGGACCACAATCCCCATGTTCAAAGTGCTTGCTAACTGGAAGACCTAGCTAGACCCTAAGGAGCAGGGATTTTGTGAGTTTTTGGAAAAACTCAATGTTGTATTTGATATCTCAACTATCCTGAAGCGTGAATACCGAGCACTAACCTAAAGGAATATATTGGTATAACACCTCTTTGAGTTATCTCTTGTACAAGTTAAGATGCACCTTAATTTCTACTTTGTTAAATTGTATTCTTCTTTTTGCCTATAGAGAAAATGATGACTTCTTTGAGCAAGGTTGAAGTAGCTCGTTGCCTGAAGGAGATGGGAGCTCCAAAGTCCAACTTGGTAGTCAGCAAATTCGGTCTTAGCGTCGTTTACATTCACTTAGATCACGATGAACGGACTGCTTCGAGCTTGCTCTTCAAAAGGAGAAGATCGGAAAATTCGATTCCTTGAGCTATTCGAACTCGGACAGATGTACTCCCGAAGTCTCTCCTATAAATTGAGGTGCTTAGCTCTCATTTTTTTTGAAGATTAATGAATGAGTGAATTGCTGGCTGCCAAGATTGCTAGCCTTCTCACTCTTGTCTTTGCCTCTCTAGGATAAACACTTTAATTTTCTTCTTCACCTAACTCAAGTGATATGGCCCAACCAATCACTCTCCCTACCTATCATGCACCTTCAAGGAAACCACAACTCTATATGAGTCATCTTCTTCATCTCTTCCATTGAAGCTTCCGCTAACTCTCTCCAAAATTCAAGAAAAGAATTCGGTCATGAAGGCACATTTCCATCAAATGTGCTCCTCTAGGACCTCAATTGGCCTCATGATGGTGCACACTATATGGAACTCTTTAAGATGCTTATGTGGGTCTTCAGTTGCAAGGCCATAAAATTTAGGCAACAAGTGTATCAAACTACGTTTTAGCTCTCATTGCACATCCACATTTGGGTATATTGGATACACATAGTTTGGATGGCAACATCTGGTGCAACAAATTCTTTGAGGGTTCATTTGTGCATAGTTTCAAAATTAGGATTTATAGCAGCAGGTGATGATGAACCAGTAGACTATGTCACTATACATGTTTTTCAACATATGTATGAATTATGAATTTGACCTAGTCATGCACCAATGAAATCCTTAATATGAATGGACACCAATACCTATTTGAGACCTCAGAGAAAAATATCTTCTTTTTTTTTTAATTGAAAAGCAAACCAAGTGAACTCCCAGGAAAGAGAGGAAGGTCACAAGTGAACAAGCTTAAAAATCAAGTATTTCCTAGCTAGAGTCTTTCCTGGATTACTTTCAATTTATAAATCAAGGAGTAGTTATTGCACCATCTACCCTAAATGCAAATATTACACTTAATGCTTAAAAGAAAAATAGTTGGAGAAAAAAATTATGCAGAAAAAAAAAATATAGAAATTAAAAACGACAATAGAAATTAAGAATAGAAATAACAAAATCAAAAATAGAAAACAAATGACAGAAACAATAATTGAAAATAGAAAAGAAATAAAATAAGATAAGATAAGACAAAACAAAACAAAAAAATTAAGATATAAAATATAAGGAAATAAGATAAAAATAAGATTAGCACAACTGTAATAAAGAATTCCAAAATAGAACTTTTATTACTCAAGACCTCAAAATCCAATGCGGATTTACAAGAGAATCAAACCTAGATGGTTAGCTTTCCATGTGGAAGATAAAAATGCAAAAAAAATAAATAAATAAACAGAGAATTTTTTTTTATTGGTAATGAATAAATTAAATTAACACAAGGATACTTAAGGGGTATCTCAACCCGTATACATAACCCACAAGATTTCACCCTCTAAGAACATAGAGCAAAACCAAACATTCTAAGACTATAATTCCCAAACCTACAACATTATAGACCCAAAAAGCATAGAAAAAAAGGAACAATAAAACCTACACCAACACTATGAAAAACCAACATCCAAGTTGCATAGAGACTGCTTAAAAAAAAGGCTAAACAAGTGCCTTAAACAAAAAGGGACAACATCCAGAAAAAAGCGTTAAAGCATGCATTAGGCGGTTGAAACAGAATGTGCAGCACGATTCCTCTTGACAACCCCCAAAAATTCCAAAAGAGAACAAAATGGGTAGCAGGAAAAACAACTGGAAGTAAGAGCAACTGCTGCCACACTAAATGCTAGCCAATCTCACATAAGCAGCCCTTAAACACCAATTGGCAAAGCACAAAAACTTGAATCCAACTTTAAGACACCAATAAACAAAGAAAATGACTATGCAGTCAGAGAGATTGGTCTATTTTGTGTGTTTCCCTAACTTTTCTCAAATAGGACTCAAACCAGCAACCATATCCACATTCCATCCATGGTAGAGGCACCACTTTTAGTGGAGAACATCGTGGAGAAAATTCATTTTCTACTTAGGTGGAGAAAATTTTGATTCAAAGAAGCAACTTGGACTTTTGCATATTTGACTCATTCGCAAAGGTAGACAATTCTAGGGGTGCCAAAATGGGCCAGCACGACGGATTTTGGCCAGACCCACCATTGGTTTGCAAAAAGCGGGGCGGGGCGGGTTGGTCCACCAATGTTATATGGGATGGAATTGATAACCAGTCTCGCCATATGGTGGATTGGTGGCTGGCCTGCCACTTTTCAAATTTTTTTTCAATTTGTTTCACTTTTTGTAATTTTTTTTGTTTTAGATCTATTTATTTGGTTGTAGTCATTGATATAACTTTTTGGTAGGAGTGGCAAAGTGGCACGGGCCATGCGAGCCGACCCACGGGTAAAAACACGGGGCAGGCTAACCTTTTCAACCCGCTGACCCGCATTAGCCCGTCCCGCATAACCTGCGACCCGCCCAGGCCAGCAGCAGGACGGGGTGCGATGGCCCGCTAGCTCGCAAACCAAAAGAAAAATTAATTGGCTTGGCAGCAATAGTCCAGTGGAGGAGTGACAACTTGGAGTGAAAAAAGAATTAGGTTTTCACTCAAAACATAACGCAGCTACGTTGTTCCAAAAAACGCACACAACACACGACGCACTCACCTTTGCAGCGCCGCCCCTTGCTCCACCTACAACTCTGCGTGGCTTCGCCTGCAACTATCCCGCACTACTGTCGCGCTGCTGTCGCTTGCGCCGCTCTACTGCTCTTGTCGCACTGATGCTACCTCCACTTCTCCTCCACGTTCCCAAAAAAAAATGTGGGCCAACCCGCATGTAGGGCAAGCCATGAAAACCAACCTGCATTTTGCAGGCCTAAGCGGGGCGAGCTGACCCGCTTTGCCACCCCTACTTTTAGGACAATAAAAATGTGAGGAAGAGCAATAAAATTGAATTAAAGTTTAATATTCTAATCAAATAAGGTTTAATATCTAATAAAATAAAGTAAATATTAAAATACTTCAATGAATCAAATGATGAATAAAGAGATTAATGTAAATAAAATTCTATATTAAACATTGACCACCACCAATTTTAATTCCAAAAATATGAGATTTCTCTTTAAAAGTATAAAAAAAATAACAGGTTGACGGGCAGGCCCGTTGGACCCTACTCACTTTGCCATTCCTAGACACTTCCTTGAAACCGTCTACTCTAAAAACATAAAATTAACACAAATAATAATTAAGACCCAACTAAAGTAATTTTATGAATTTTAATTAAGATAATGAATTTATTTATTATTATAGTCCAATAATCTATGATAAAACTATTAAGTGTGGATAAAATTATGTTGATCAATATCCTATTCCTACCGGGATAGGGGATAGAATTCTAGTCACATCCAAAGTTTCATTCTTTTCACGGAGGATGATGTTAGATAGATTAGAAATTACATTTTCTTTTTGTTACAAAAGTACAAAAATCTGCTAATCATTTAATGCATTTCAACTCAACTCCTTTTCTCTAAGTTTTTAGGTATTCCTAGAGAATGTTCCTGGATGACAACATCGTCAAGGTAATCTATGATCCGTGTGTCATTCTATGAAGAAAAAAAATGTATCCTTTATGATTATGATCTTCGCTTGAGGATTTAATTCCCAAATGTTATATTAAGTGATCTTTGCTTCACTTACCACTTTGTATATAAGGTTAACTCAAAATGAGTTACTTTTTAATTTTCTTCCATACTTTATTAGTTTTACTTTTGTTAAATCTCAATCTTTGTGTCGAAAGTTATATAAAGACTAGAATTATGATATATTAAATTTGTTGTTCGGATTTATGTTTGTTAAGCTCATGATTATGCCTTTGTTTATATATGACTTCAATATATGTTTTTTTAAATATGTTTCTATAATTTGGTTTTCAAACAAAAAATTCTATAATGTATTTTCTAAATTATGGAATTGTTTTCCTAGAATATGATTTTAGTTTTTCAAAATATAGTTTTTAATTCCAAAATAAAGAATAATTTTAAATTTTCAAAAATTGATTAGATGTCTAACATTGTTGAGTGTATGTCTAAAATTGTTGGGTGTAAAAAGGAATTACCTTTACTCTACCTACTGAACTATATTGAGAGCACTGAAGATAAAAAGGCTACACTAGTTGAATAACTTGTGGAGTGAGTTAACTTGTAGCTCGTGAATCAAGAGTCCTGAATGACAAAAAACAACAAGCAAATAGCATCAAACATTAAACAAAACATTAAAAATAAATGCAAATAATCACCTCTACAATCACATAATCACAAGCTAAGCTGGGAAATAGCTTTAAAGGTGCGCCAGAATGCAAAAAGACCGTAGAGGTGCCGCGGCTGATACATTTTACTAGTATCATACAGTTGAGTGAAAGCAAGTCATGGAGATACAGTAGCACAAATTTTTTTAAAATTTCAAGTTTGAAATATTAAATTTTGATTACTTTAATTTAAATTTTCTACATTTTGAAATAACTTTATTTAGATAAATAAACTTAAAGTTCTTATATTTAAATTCCTTAGTTTGAATTGAATAATTTAATTTCTAAAAATAGAGATTTCACTATCAAATATTAGCTTTTGTAAATGTTCTTACAAGGCCTAGAAACAAACTTTTTCATTCTTTTGGACTTGTTGATTTCTCAGCCTTCTCTCTTGACTTGAGTTTTTGGCCTGTTATTCCTTTGATTTGGGCTTGGACTTGGTTTGTAGAATCTTACTTTCTAGGCTGGATCAATTGGATCTTTGGTGTTTGGTCTCAGTATCCTCTCTCGGGAGGGTGTGTGTACCTGCAAGGAGCTCCGATGATAAAGTCAGAACTGGTTTAGCTAATGATCAGATAAAATTCACCTTACTTACCTTTTGGGTTGATCACCTATTTATAGCCATTTCTTATTGGGCCTGAAACCCAGTTGCACTTTTACTCTTGGCACCTAGCCTTCTTTACACACACTCTTTATGTTTTGGGCCCTTTAAATGGGTTTTACTACAGTAACTAATTATTGATTCGTTTCGACTAACCTCCTAGTCAATCTTCCGACTAACCTTTCGGTCAATCCCTAATAAACCTTTCGTCTAACTCTCGGCCTAGTCAACCTTTCAGCTAACCTTTCGGCCTAGATAGTACACTAGCCCCCCTAGGCATAAGGAATTTATAAAGACGAAATTCCTATAAAAAAGAACGAAAGGTTGCATCAAATGCTTATAAGATTTTTTGGAAATGACTTTGATTTTGGCATTGATGAGATTTTGTGTATTAAATACACTTTCGTACGAAGAGGTTGCATCGTTTTGCGTATGTTTCTTTTACTGTGCCGTTTGACATGAAAGCTGATCAACCCTTGATCATTGGATGCATTTCAATTCAATAATCACAATGTTGTGACGTTTCGCTTGTAAAGGTTATGGAAAAACTATAAATATTTGGTTTCAAATGATATACCCCATTGCTTTTACTACTTTCGTATTTTTGCATCCAAGAGACATAGACGAATATTCTTAAAAGGTGTCATGTATTCCTCAAGCTTTGTTTCCATTTCTGACGAGTTTTCAGGATTTTTGAGTGCGAGTAACGGGGCTACCGGGAGAGCGATTGAGACAAATGAAGATGTTCATTTGGCTGCTTCATTCGCCAACATATCTTTTTGCGCAGAATAAAGCTTGTACTGATATAAGTTCAATTGAAGAAGTTGTAGATCTTGAAGCCGAAAAAGAGAGCCGAAAGGGCAGAAGAACTATTTTTATGATGGTGATGCACCAAAATTTCCATTCTACCATACGCGTTCTTCTTTAAAGTTTAACTCATGGTCGTATCATTCATTAAGCATTGAAGGCCGGCATGTTCTTTTGATGCTTGATCACTTATCTCAAAAGCTTCCTACTCGCGCTTTACGACGAATATATACCTCTGGTAAACCATGAGCGGATTTTATCAGTATGTATTTTTTAGTTTTTTCTTTTTCGAATAAGAGAATTTCAACTTTGCTAAATTTTGTCTTGGTTTTCAAGTTTGATGTCTGCTACCAATCCGAAAGCTCGAGCCTATTTTTCAAAGTTATTCGCCATATTTGGCGGTTCCACCCGTTAACTTGGAAGAGAAGTTCAGGCCGAAAGAGAGGTTGAAGTTATTGAACCCATTTCTCAGGTTGAAGCTCTGATTGAGATCGGTGATGCCAGGAACGCTACTACCAAACCTGCTAAGAAAAGAAGAAGAGATAAAAGTAGAAGGCGGTCACATTCTTCTCCCAGGCACCATCGTCATGTTGCCGGAAGCTCCTCCCAACCTCTTCCTGAAACCATTTTCGACGCTTCATCACGTTTTTCAGAATTCGTGCACGGTAACCTTGATGGTCCTTCTCAACAAATGTTTAGAGCGCCGATATTTCTTTGTTAACGAATTCAATGATTGATCTTGCAACCCGCTCTTTTCTTATTGCTAAGATAGTTAGAGAATAAACTATGAATGGTATCTCTTCTTCTGAATTAAAAAAAGTGAGGAGGTAGTTGGTTGAATCCAGCAAGAGTCTCGAATCTGCTCTTGAGGCCTTCTCATCACTGACCACTCAAATCAAGGAGTTGTCGGATGTGCATGCTCAATGCGAAGCTGAAAAAGAATCATTAAAGGATGAAATTGTTGGGATAACTACTGAGAGATTTGAATGAAATTGTGCTCTCTGGAGTCGCTTTCGGGATGGATTTCACCTGGAGTGAAAGCTTATTGGACCGAAAGGTCTGAATGAAATGTGCTCTCGAGAGGGATTTCACCTGGAGTGAAAGCTTTCTGGCCGAAAGATTTGAATGAAATGCACTCTCGGCAAGGATTTCACTTGGAGTGAAAGCTTCAAGGACCGAGAGACTTGAATGAAATGTGCTCTCGGTAGGGATTTCACTTGGAGTGAAAGCTTCTTGGATCGAAAGATTTGAATGAAATGTGCTCTCAACAGGGATTTCACCTGGAGTGAACGCTTCCAGGACTAAGAGATTTGAATGAAATGTGCTCTCGGCAGGGATTTCACTTGGAGTGAAAGCTTCCAGGACCAAGAAATTTGAATGAAATGGTGCTCTCTAGAGGCGCTTTCGTGATGGATTTCACCTGGAGTGAAAGCTTCTTGGACCAAAAGATCTGAATGAAATGTGTTCACGAGAGGGATTTCACTTGGAGTGAAAGTTTCCTAGACCGAGAGGTTTGAATGAAATGCATTCTTGGGATGTGCTTGATCTCGACAATACTAAAGCTTTGCAAAATGTTTTAAAACTTTATGATAATATTTTAGTTGCAATAGATCTTTTACCTGATACTCACCTTTTATGTGTCTTACTGTTAGTTGAGAATCACTCTTGCATATGGCATTTTGAGCTCCCATATCTCTAGTGAGAATTAATCCGGTCCTTTTAGTACAATTCCTCCGCTCCCTTTTTTGTTTGATGATTCGTCAATGCCTAGAACCCATGCTTTCTGCTCGGTTGTTGTTGTCGGCAACTGGATGATGAAATCTGCAAGAGACTGTGCTCTGATCGCTCCTCGTGGTTCGTATTTGATTCCAAATTCCGAAAGCTCCACTAACCACGCTACCACTCTATCTGCAAGCTCTGGTTTTCTCAAAATTTTTGCTATTGGACAGTCAGTCCTCACAATTATCTGATTATTCTGAAAATATGGTCGGATATGTCTTGCTGTGTATACAAGGGTAATGGCTATTTTCAACTAATTGGTATTTGGTTTCGGCATTTTGTAAGGCTCTGCTCATGAAGTATATTGGTTCTTGTTCTGGATTTTCTTGGATTAAGCCTGCTTCTACGACTTCAAGTGAGGTTGCTAAGCATACAATTATAGGTTGGGTTGACACCAACTTAACTATGATGGGGGGTTCGGCTACCATTTTCTTGATTAGGGAAAAAGTTTGCTCACGTTCATTCCATTTGAAAGCTTCAAATTTTCTCAAAAACTTTATTATCAGGTTTGACCTCTCGGCAAGAACTGGCAGAAATCTTGCCAAGGCATTTAATCTTCCTATTAATCTTTGCATCTCCTTCAAATTCGTCGGGCTTTTCATTTTCAAAATAGCTTTAGATTTATCCGGATTGGCTTCAATGCCTCTGTCAGTACACATTTTCCACTCTCTATTTGAGTTTTTTTTAACGAGCACTACATTCGCTAACCAAGTTGTCTATTGAACTTCCTGGATGAAACCAACTTGCAACAATTCTTCAGTTTCCTGAGAGGTTGCTTTTCGCTTTTCTTCCCCCATTTGAGCTACCAGCTTTGCTTCTCGACAAATGGACGGCTTATGGAAAATAACATCAAGATCTGTTCCTGGCATATCAGTTGCTTTCCAAGCAAATAAGTCCTTTTTTCCTTAATGTCGTAATCAACCCATTTATTAACTACTCTAGCATACTTCCTCCCACATCCGTGCATAGTTTTTCATCCTCCCCTAATGGAATGGACATTGTCTCTTCTCTCGGCTCCATTCTCTCCTCATCATTCATTCTCGGATCTAAGTCCACCATGGCCACCATATTCCTGTTCTTTCCTCCTTGTCGGCATTCTCGGCTCTTGCACCATCTTCAATCCTGCTACATAACATTCCCAAGCTGCTCTTTGATCGACATAAACTTTGTTGCACATTGCCTTAAGTCATCAAGATTTATTGTCGGTTTTTTACAAAGGCTGTCAGCAAATGGTCCTAGCCTCAAAGCTATTATCATGTGATGCATAGTGACCTCCAAACTGAGATTCCAGATACTCGGTGCTACTTTTCCAACGCGCTCCATAAATATCCTCAACGGTTCTGCTTTTTCATGTCTTACATTCACCAAGGCAATTGGTGTCAGATGATGTAGCTGGCTCGTAGCAAATTGAGCTCTGAACTTATCCACTAAAGTATCAAAACAATCGATAAATAACAGTGGCAACCAGGTAAACGAACTTAGAGCTGCTCCCTTCAAAGTTGTGGAAATACTCGGCATAGAATGGTGTCATTCCCTGTATATAAACTTATCTGTGTTGTATATACTGCAATGTGCTCATTAGGATCAGAAGCCTCTAGTAATCTCTTCCTTTTAGTTTCGATACTTTCTTCGTTATGCACCCTCGGATGGATTTGTGTCCTTGGTTAAGCAGTTTCAAACGATGTGTTTAAAATTGTTTCTTCATTCAGCTCCCGCCTCATGTACGCATTCTCTGCTTTCAACATACTCAACTCCTCTTCATTACTCTTCTTCAATGTTTCAAATTTTTTTTGTAATTGAATCAACATAGCCATAGACATGGCATTCTGATGATCTCCTTGCTCCTCCAACTGCTCTCCTCTTCTATCCATCTTTCCCTACTTCTTTAATTGATTTGTTTATCGGCCCCACAGTGGTCGCAAAATGTTCTTACAAGGGCCTAGAAATAAACTTCTTCATTCTTCTGGACTTGTTGACTTCTCGGCCTTCTCTCTCGGACTTCTCTCTCGGCTTGAGTTTTCAGCCTACTATTCCTTTGATTTGGGCTTGGACTTGGTTTGTAGAGTCTTACTCTCTGGGCTGGATTAATTGGATCTTCAGTGCTTAGTCTTGGTATCCTCTCCTGGGTGGGTGTGTACCTAAAGTCAGAACTGGTTTAGCTAATGATCAGATAAAATTCACCTTACTTACCTTTTGGGTTGATCACCTATTTATAGCCATTTCTTATTGGGCCTGAAACCCAGTTGGCCTTTTACTCTCGACACCTAGCCTTTTTTACACACACTCTTTATGTTTTAGGCCCTTTAAATGGGCTTTACTACAGTAACTAATTATTGATTCGTTTCGACTAACCTCCTGGTCAATCTTCCGACTAACCTTTCGATCAATCCCCAATAAATCTTTTGGCTAATTCTCGGCCTAGTCAACCTTTCGAGTAATCTTTCGGCCAGTACACTAAATATTCAATGAGAAAATAAAATATTAAAATTGCAAACTCCTATATTATTTTTAAAATTATACTAATTTAAAACTCTTGAATTTTTTAAATTTTAATTTCTTCTAAAATTATATAGTCAAACATATTTTATTATAAAATATTTTAAATTTTCTATAAAAATAAATTATCTCTTAAAACATGATGAGAGATCTTCAATTTCTTTCGACTGTGAAGTATATCACTCAAATTGCGGATAAAGATAATTTAATCTAACTATTTTATACGACAAAATTAATTAAATTTATATAACTTTAATTCAAAAATATCCCAACATTTTTAATTATGAAAAAGATATTTGAAATTCAATTATTAAATCAAAATTTTAATTTATGTTCTTTTTCAAGTAAAATTAAATGATTGATCATGTTTTCTTTCCATGTTAGATTTTATATCATCATAAAATCAATCACGACATTATTGTGATTACATGCTATTTAAACTAAACTCAGAATTCCATAACAGTGTCAAATCATTTTTATTGGCTGAAATTTTAATAATTATATATAAAAACATAAATTACTTAATAAATTATAACACTATTAATTATTTTAATTATCATAAAAAATGATACCAGATATTTTTAAAATATTATTTACAATCATTTCTTTAAAAACTTAAAATAACTTTTATTTATTCAAATTATATTTTATATTTAAATAAATATGTACAACACTAAAACATTATTCTTCTAATCTCTAAAATCAATATTGTACCTGAATGAACAAATAGGACTTAGACAATACCTGAAACTCTTATAGATAGTACCTAAAACTAGTTTACAATTGTTAATGTGCTAATAGTTTCCTTACTTTTTCCTTTAAGTCTTCTCCTTTTGTTATCATGCTCTAACGCTAAAGTAAGGACTCTCTATGTAAAGAATGAATATTATAAAACTCATTAAAGTATACCTTACACCTCTATATAGGGTTTATTTATAATGTTTAGTCATGGAACCTAATTATAATGGACCGAATCAATCAAATATCATTTGTTAACTGATTTATAGCATGATCCCTAATTTATAGAAAATAATATTAGTATATTACCTAAATTTGGTAAAAGATAATCATAATTCATAGAAAATTTTTATAATTGTGATTGTTATTTATTAAACATTTTTAATATATATTAATACAGTCTCGATGAGTGAGTGATATATGGCTTGTCTGGTACGGATATAAATAAAAAAAACAAAAATTGATCATGTCTTACTTTTAATTGTTATGTGATAGAGATTTAATGTTGGACCGCGTTTAGATTCTAGTTTTTAAGAATTGATATGCATCATTATAAAAAACATTCATCATATTTTTAACCAAAACATCAAAAATATTATCATCCATTCAAGAATATTATAAGGCCTCATTAAATAAAAATTATAGTTACATCCTCTATTATCAAAGTACACGCAACTACACTCCAGCAGATCTTTTTCTCATAGTCCAAAATGCAGCAAAGTAACGATTCTGCAAAAGAAAATTACAACTAATTAAAGTTAAATTAATGATTAAAATGTTTTTATAGAATAAAAATTTATACATATATGGTCAAATTTGATCTAAGTTTCAAAATCGATTCGCATCAGAAACCATCTCTGCACACCTAATCATCACATCAAGGTTGGACCGACATTGTTAAAACTCTTCCAAACTCAGCTTTAGAACAGTTTACAATATCTGAGACTACAAAATTATGACATGCCAGGAATTTAAGAACAGATATAGGAAAAGAGCTGAGCGCATGTGTACAGTAAGAAACTTACTTGCATCATTGATCTAGGATTTGTGGTGTAAGTTGTCTCAATTGTGCTTTCTTTCTGTAACCCAACACAACAAATAATGAAAATACGATTTAGATAATCAAAATTAATCAAAATCTTGCATAACTAGAAGGGCATTATTCAAGGAAGAAGAGTTACCTCAAATTCAAATCCATAATTTAATGCAACACTCTTAACATCTTCCAAACTTAATTCAATGGACATTTCCTACAGACAAGTTTCAGAGTAGGATAATACAAAACAAGCATGTAATGCTTAATAATAATAATAATAATAATAATAATAATAATAGTAATAATAATAACTATAATAAGTCAAAAAGAAAGAATTATACATCTTCCTGTCCATACACATCTGCGAAATGATATAGTAGAGGTCCCAAATTTATCCAAACCTGTTATCAAATGATATCAATGTCATGAATACGAAGAACAGAGGAGAAAAATTAATCACAACAGATATATGATATCTATTTGATGGTTTCAATTCATGAACTTACTCCCCCATCTTTCAAAATCTTTGAAATTATTTCAATGTACTCAACAATATTATGAGCGGTATCAATAAAGAAACACGTCACAACTGCATCCCAAGCACCTGCATGGTCATTTTAAGTCTAGTTAGAAATTAATATACAGAGGATAGAATGTTATATACCACATTATTTAAAATATAGATGGTAAAGTAGGTATTATAATGTTGAGCTCTGTTTGTGCAAGATCAATTGACTTTTTAATAGTATCTAGAGACAACAATTGATTATAGAACCATGAAGCAGTTATCCTCTGTTCAAATTCCAACTGTCAGGGTTCAAATTTTAACTACTTTAAAGAATAAAACTATTAAGTTCTGAATGGCAACAACTAAGTTTAAAGTAGTATAGAGTAACAAGTTGCCATATCAAATCACATGTACTACTAAAAACTCGAAATATATGCAATATTTCATCATCTCATAGACTCATTCCATAATCCACAATATGTATTGTCCATTTGTTCCATAATTAAAAAGCATAGGTAGACACATATGAGTAGAACCAGAAAACCACTTAATATTTTCAAGTTTACTTTCTTAAAGCTGCCGACAAAATATTGATTGTTAAAAATAAAAAATATATAAGACTACTGGTAATTTCTCCTACCAACTTGGCTTGAATCACTGTAGACTTCAACAAAGTCACCTCCACACATGGAAAAACCTTCAGTAATTCCTGCACTGCAACGATTGAAGAATATTATGATTATAAGATGTGATATACCATACCAGAAGATCTATTGATGTTTAAATATTTCTACAAACTACTAATCTTCTACATTCGCTGTTGACAACACAAACATATTTGACCAGATATTACTTTTTGAGCCTAAAAGAACAAGATTAACACTTTAACCAACAGAAAATTTTGATGTTATGTTCTAATTATCCCAAAGATTGAGATGACAGGTGAATAAGAACAAATGAATTTATATTACATCTCTAACATGCTAAGACAGCCCCTCATGTATAAGCCTTTTAGGCTTCAAGAGAGGACAGTGCAGAAGCCTGCCAACCATGCCTTGAAACTTAACTTTTTAATTATTTTTATTAAATGAATGGAGTTGCATGGATCAAACATGATCACTTGAATTAATAATATTGTTCTATAAATATATGACTATTATGGTTTGATCCCAAACCTATATGCTGATATCAGATATTGTCCAGAGATGAAATACTAATAAGTTATGATACCATATCATGAAAAAACTATCCCAAAAGTAAGCTATTAGATGAAGACACATGAATCATTTTATATTATCATTTACATCTGTAACAATCAATGTGGTTCCTCTTTGTAACCTTGTATTCTACCAATAAATTTTATTTTATTAAGAGTCATTGTTATACCTGGCTGGATGAATATCTGGTATTGAAACAGGACGAAGTTGATCACTGTCTGATAATGAATTGCAATTGCTGTGAATCCAAGGATAAATTGTCCACTCACCAGAAGTTTGGGAACTTAAATGTTTCATGAAGCAAAATTGATTGACAACAAAAGGAGAAAAGACCCATACATTAGAGAACAGTAATCATCACTTTGTGAATTCAGAACAAATAAGCAATTGCTCTGACATTAACAAGGTCAACATGAAATAGATAAGCCTTATTCATACTGGTTAAGAATAAAACTTGAGCATATCATCATGTAGTATGAAAATTCATTTCCCTGACTGATAAATCCTGCATTAAAATGCGATGCATTAGTTATAAAATAAGTATACTAATCATAATTCCTATGTAAACCTGATAATACATACGCACCTAAACATGAAATCTCCAGGGCCAGCCGACCAAGCCCAGCACCAGGAACTAAACATGCAGGTGGACTGCTCAAGAAATTACACGCTATTAGTGTAAAACAAATCGTGCAAACTATCTGCAAGTCAAAAGAAATTTCTGCCGGTATCAAGATGTTAAGTTTTACCTCTTTTTACTGCGATTAGGAAATAGCATATTAAGCTCTTCAAGAATTGGGTTGTAGCACTGATCACGTTCTTTTTTACCCTTTTAAAATACATTTTCAGAAGCATAAAAGTGGATAACGAATCAACTTTTTCATGACAACAAACATAAAAAATAAATTAATAAAAGTAATAAATTAACATCCAGTACCTCTGCAGCCCAGTCCCTAACTATGTTTCTTATAATACATCGCACCTGAGGTAAAAGCAGTAACAAAATAAATATAAGCAACAAAACCATATAAAAGCCCCACTCTCACAGAATCTCTCAATGAGGGAAAATTGAAAAATACAAAGAGTAAACTATATAAGATTATGTTAAACAGAAATAATGATGTATGAATTATTACAGAAAACTACTTTCTTACTCTGGTACAGCCAAACCAGTGTGAAGTAAAAGTTTACTTTCTTTCTCAACCTGTCTATTTCTTAAATTTTGCTAACTTCCCAGATATTGATTCATTTCAGGCAACACTATAGACACCAACTATTTTGTACCATAGATTCATCCAAAAAAAATGTTAAAAATAGTGGTTTATTAGAATAAAAATATCTTCAGGATCTCCATAGTGATTAGAATAAAATATCTTCAGAATATTCTTGTTTATTTCATCATATTTTGTTTCCTTATTTTAGAGAGAATGATTGTTACAAATAGAAGAGCTAAAAATGTATTCAGAGGGTTATCGATATAATTATTTATTGTTTCCTTGTGTAGTTCAAGTAAAACTCTACCCATTAAGACTCAAACCTTTCCAATATCCTAAATAGACAACACAAAAGAATAATGCTTAGAATATAATTATACCTTATCTACATCAACTAAAGGAACATTCAATCGTAAAGATGGCTCCAACCATTGTTGCTGAGATGAGGCGACCGACACCTGAAATAAGGAGGATGTTATAAATGGCTGTAGATCAGTATGGATGCATATTAGAGTAAAACTAATACTGCAAAACACAATCATTAGTATATACAGAAGGCTAATTCTATTAGAACAAGACAGGATGTAGAACTCTAAAGACTGCATAAGCTTTGACCTTGACATAGAATCAATACACTAAAAGGATACTACGAAAGAATTCTTTCTTTACAATTCAAATGTCCATATAGAATGGTATCAAATGAGATCTGAAGGAATTATTACTATTTCTAGGCAAAATGTCTCAATTGGCATCATCTAAATTGTTATGGATACACTTTGGTTTTTTGTGAGCATGTCTGAGAAAGAAAAAGGGAAGGTAGGAGGATGAAAGAGATGTGTCAAATAATATAAATTAACTGATACTATATTAGTGCAAAAGTGCAGGAAGATGTCACAAGCCTTCATCCAATTACTCTAAAATGAATCAAAACTTCTCTTTCTCTCACGAATTATCATAACATTTACATAGATTAGCTACAAGGAATTTGCATAACTTATGACCAGTTTGATGGATCTAAAAAATGAAAAGATTTAGAATATTACAACAGACAAGGAATTACATTGCCATTGGAATCAGTAATAGAATTTCCACAACATTCAGTAGTTTCTTTAGTAGTATTTATCAAGCTTGGAGAGAGGCTCCCAGTATTTGACTGGTGTCGACTCTCAATGTCCACCTCCTGTTGTTATCTACAGAGTCAAATTTCTAAATGAAAAAAAAAAAAAAAAGAATGATTGAACCAATGAAATGTCATTATTCTTATCTACTGGATCAAAAGAGGATCAGGAGCCACAAATGCTACAGAAACCTCATTTGAATGTGTCAGTCCTTGTGATCTGCATGTATGGTTGCTGTCTTCCACACAACAATGTTGATCAGATACAGAACATGTTAATCTCACAGGGTCTGACTCACATGAACAGGCATTAATCCCTTCAGAAACTAAATGATCTTTTTCTGCTGATTCAGGATGTGGATCTTCACTAAATTCTATGTCCTGGCTCATGTCAAGCGGAGGTTCAAATGCCTACAATGTTCATTTTAACAATATCAAATATTCCGATAACACAGAAAATGAATTAGCCACTGACAGAGTTAATTCTAACCTGAAGCATGCCAAATATGAAATGAGAATTCATTGAGATACACCTGCACCAATGGGAAACACAACAAACCAAACTCTTCTGAGATTACATGCTTCACATTCAATTTGCAGTCATATCTGTTTCCATTATTTAAATAAAATGTAATTATCCATTATTAATGGTTGGAACATGCTATAACATTCATATGCATCCATTTAATAGCTCAATGAAAATATGAATTGAGAATAAAAAAAAGATATCTCTAATTATCACCTTCACTTGGAATTGTGCTTGCTAAAATTATAATTTTCCTCTGAACAGGAACGTTTTTTTTATTCCAATTGAGCTGTTTATTAAGAAGGTATTTAACTGGGAATTGTTTTTAAGAAAACTTACACATTTAACAAAAATCAAAGCTTAATATGGTAAAAGAATCCTAAGCTTATGCAATGAATAGTGAAAAAAGATAAGAAGTTCTGAGAAAGAACAGAAACAAGTCCACCAAAGCCAGTACAGCCTAGTTATAAGGTTAGTTAGAACATGTTTGTTTAGCTAATTATCGCGATTCAGTTATTCTCGAACAAAATGCTTTGATTTTACAATCCAACAGAGTCCATGGCAAAATTAATTATTCATATATCATAATAATATTTCATTGATTACGTCTAAGTTATCAGATTGTGTACAGACACAAGGAAACACAAGAGGGGTTCAGTTATGTTTCTTATAAACTTTTCCAAATTCTTTCAAAAAGAAATCAAAATACAAATTTGAACAGCTATACAAGATGAACAAAAGTAACATCCTAAGAATGATGTTAAGCTTTTATAAAAGTAGATATTTAATAACTACGTATGATGTGGAGAACTAAAGTACCTAAAGAATTGCATCTCAGTTTTGTCCCATAGAAAGAGAGAAAATCATATACTGAATACTGTTGAGTTATAACCATGCATACAAAAGAATAAAACATCGTTCTTGTCTTATTTGATCTCAAAAACAAAATAATTCCAAAAGTGCCTTGTCTTGGTCCACAAATAAAACATCATAAGAATCAACAACAGAATTCTTTGACAATTTTTTCTTTATAAGACAAACAAAAGAGAGAAAGTTAAATATACCTGCGTAATCTTTGAAACTTTCGAGGATAGTGGGGTAACAAAGCCTACAAACACCAAAAAAGGTTCAGTAAACAAGGGAATATAAAAATGAACAGAATTTTCAGGAAGAAATTACAAGAAAACAACTAGAGAACTGTGGAAACTATGAGCATTGACTGTTAGACACCTCACAATCCATTAGCACTCTAATTTAGAAGCTAGATTAGGAGTTAATAATTCCTATAATAAATCCTGGATAAAGAATAAATTTATGCAGTTCTAGATAGATCATTTACACAATTCTTTCTGTATTATCTCTATTTTCAAATGACAGGAAAGCAGGTTTCAACCCATCTCTTTACCACAAGATTCAATAGCAAGCAAGATTGAAATTTGGACAGAATCAAAAACCAAGTGGCAACCAATTCAAGAGATCCATTAAGTGTTTGTCATGTTGTTTCTCTTCTGCATTGTTTTCAACAGTGACTGACAGACAAAAGCTTAATCCATACAGGCTGAATTGACCAAAGTGTACCCATCTTGGTCAAGCTTAGGAAGACACAAGCCAGAAATAACAGTGTAATCCCAAGGAAATATCGCTAAGAAAATATGAAAAATTCCTTGGAAGCTTTAGTTTTATTACCATTCTCCAATCAAAATTGGAGTTTCACATCACTCAATAATCTAAGTAACAGTTTTTTTCATAAAGATTGGCATAGATTACTGAGGTGAAACTTCTGTTTAGATAGAAAAACAACACAAAAATCACAAAGAACCACATCTAAGTTTTATCTTATTACAGGTTTTTAAAAAAAACTGTCTACAACTACAATTTTGGCCACTACGTTTAAGTTCATGAACTCTCCATGATCACAAATGCAGAAGCATTTGTCTGGAATTTCCCACATTTCCGGAATTTAAAAGCTTAGTCCTACTCTATTTGTGCCACATCACAGCCGTTCATAACAAGTCTGATAGTGGCAGAAAAAGGAAACAAAGCACCAGAAACTGAACAATCAAACATCAAGTTAACAACATTGCACTGCCAGAATATCAAGCAAAAGCAGAGGACAAAAATACCTTATGGGCAGGTGGAAGCTTCCTGTAAGACCTTTCATATCTTCTAACATCCTCCTCCGCAGCATCAGGATAGCTGCATCGGAACAAATAAGTAAAACATTCGGATAAGTGTTGGGACATATTTTTTGTAAATAATCTCATGATAAAAACAAAATATAACATGTAAAATCACAGCAAAATAAACAAACAAAAACAACAATATTTACTCATACAGCTAAAGAATTCAACAATATTTTTGTGGTTTTACACACTTGTAGCTGTGTGCATTTGAATTTCGACTAAGAACCGCTACTTTAATTTGACGCAATAACATTAGCAGTAACAGACAGAAAAATTAACAAATCGAATAATACAACGATAAAATTTAAATTTTCATATTCGAAAGAAATAGTAAAACATAAAAAAAAATTAAAAAAAAAAAACACCATTTCCATCAAGAAACCGTAAACCAGATAAGTGCATCAGGCTCTCAGTTCTATTATTCATAAAATTAAATAAAATAAAAAGTACCTTTACCACATAAATCAAAACAAACAGTTTCTTGTATTAGCGAAATTGTTACACTTTTTCCATGAAACCAAATAAGATAAAAGGAAAAGTAAAAAATATAACAGTGAACTATAATTGAAAATTAAAAACATTCATTTTTTTTTCTCGGAACACTTGAACTAGCTCTTGAATCTCAGCATCACGAATTGACAGAAACAAAAATAAAAACACACTTCGTTTTGGCTTATATTGTTGAACGGTGATTTGAAAAGTACGAAAAATTGAAGAAAAAATTAGAAGAAACGAAGAAGTACTTGAGGTAAGCGCTAATGATGCGTCTGAGTGATTGGATTTCAAGGGCTTCTTCAAGCTTTAAACGACGCCGTTGCTCCTCCTCTGCCTCCATCACTGTGTTCTTTCCCTTGCTTCTCACTCGGAAACACTATGAAGAGGAACAACTCCTCTAAATAAAAATAACAAATAAATAAATAATAACAAAATAAGCCATCGTAAATATGCTGATTCTCTGTAATTTTGAAAGTCTTCTGATTTTATATTCTAAAATTAAGAAAAAGAGTTAATACAATATAGGAGTATTTTAAGAAAATATGGAGGTATTTGAAAAAATTTGCATTTTGCACCTCCATAGTTTTAAGTTGTATTTTTATAAAGTTTGAAATTTCAATTTTATCCTTCTAAGAAATATTATAAGTTATGGACATTCAATTTCAGAATGTACAATCTAATAATCTTCAAGATTGTATACTCTATAATGCTAAAAAGTTAATTTTTTTGTATTGAAAAATGTGCAATCCACACAAAGAAGCATTTCAGAATGTAAGAAATACATATTATGTATTTTATACTGTATATTCTGAAATACATACTTTTATTTTAAAATTTACTTTATGAGATGTATTTGTTTTCTAAAGATCAGTTTGTTAAAATATTTATAAAATTTATATTACAGAAATACCAATTTCAAAAAGGTAAAATTGGAATTTTAAATTTTATGGTGCACTTTGAAAATAAGGGATGCAGAATACAACTGCCTTTGATAATTAACATGCTCTATTGTAGAAAAAGGCTCCTGCTATATACACCTCCCTTTTTTATATAGACTCCCATTCTGTCTTTTTAATGTTTTAAAAAATGTGGAAAACTAAAAATCTGTTTAAAAATATAATCCACAATGTAAAAGAAGAAAAAAAAGTATATATTAAGAAATAAATTTTCAACAATTTTATTTTCTTAACATTTTAGAAAGTAATTTTCTAAACATGAAAATAAAAAAAGTATTTTAAAATACACTTTTTGAGATGGAATGAAAGTATTGTTTTGTTCCTTTCTCCATTTATTTTACTATTTCAATAATATTTTGTTCAGGACTTTTCATTCCATCAAATCAAATCATCTAATAATGGAGAATTATCATTGTATAATTTCCAACCGTAGTTAACGGTCCATCAAATCAAATTTTGATTTCCTCAAAATCCTTCTATAAATAAAAGTAACTCTCTTGTTTTTAATTTAAGCAATAATCCAACAATTAAATCATTAATTCTCCACATGACAACGAAATATTCACTGCCACGTAACATTTAAAAAAAAAAATATTTGTCAATTTAAAAACGTTTTTCTCCTTTTTATTTTTACATAAAAATTTTACTTATATTTTTTTGAGGAACTAAAAAAAATCTTATTTTTTAGGACTAATTTTATGTAGATTTTTTTTATAACTAAACAAATAAGTGTATTGAAAAATTAAAAATATATTTTAACCTTACTTTTTATTAATGTATTCTTTTAATCTTTTCCATGAGGGGGTTATAATAATATATTACATTAGTAAAAAAAAATATATCATTTAAATTTACCATTTATCGTTATATATATCATTAAAATATGTGTAACAAAGTTTTGAATACTATTTAAATTTGATTTTATTATTATTGTTTACTATATTTACAAGGACCTTAATTTTTTTGTGTATTTTATATTTAATAATTTTTAAGTATATTTGTTTCTTAAATCAAACTAATATTAAATAGTATTTTAAGGATAAAATTATTTTGTGTCTCTAAAATTTTTAATGTTTTGTTTTAGTTCGTTCAAAAATTATTCTACTTTAGTCTCTTTTTAATTTCAAGATACATTATTTTTGGTTCTCAAAGTAAGTTATATATTATTTTGGAACATAAAAAAATTAATGTATTTTATGTTAGAATTAATGGCCTAAACAAGAGGGGTGAATTGTTTAAAGGAAGAATTTCGTAAATACTGGCTTAGAATGAAGATTTAAAAAGAATTGCATAACAGGCAATCAAATCAGCCAAGAAAATAAAATTGTTTAAAACAGTTTTCAGAAAAACAACCGGTTAAAAGTACGATTTAATCGATTGTTTATAGCAGCAGAGTTAAAAACATAAATTAAACAGTTTTAAAGGAGTAAGAGAGAGAGAATATCACAGAAACAATTATATTAGTTCACTCCTTACTAGAGCTTCATCCAGTCCCTGGAAAACCACTGGGTATTCTACTAAGTAATCAACAACAGATTACAAGCACCACAGCCTCAAAGAGGTGATCTTGACCACTCAAGAACACACACCCTCTTTGACTCTTCACACACACGCAGTCAAAATAACCTATAACTTTTCACAATCAACAGATTACAAGTATTCAAATAGAAATGCAATAACAAGAGTAAATGGAACAGATTACATCTGGTTACAAGAAATCACAGTTGATCCTAATCCACTCTTAAACCAATGCACAACCCAAGGCAATCTAGCAAAGCTTGAATCAAATCTTTCACAAAAACGTTTCTGAATCTCTCTTTCTGTATTACAAATAGGGAGGGTAATCCTAGACTTATAGCTCTTCAAACTAGTCATTTTAGGCAATTAAACACGAGCCAAAATAGTTTAAAATCAATTAAAAACAGATTTAACATATTTATGAAAAGTTGTTGAGAATTTCAAAAATCAATCGGTTGATTTTTGTTAAATCAACTGATTGAATTGGTTTGACAATTAAGTCAACCAAAGTCAAAGAAGAATAAAAACCCTTCAAACAAGCTAAGGAAAAAACAACCAATTAAAACGAGAAATCAACAAGTTGTTTTTCACTTAACTTTGAAAAACAGTTTTCTTTTTAAAACTTAGATTGATCCAGTTGTGAATTTTGATTAAGAGTGGATTTAAAAAATTCTAAACCAACTAGAACTAAACCCCAAACACAGCAACTCTGTCTTCAAGCTATCTTCATGGATTTGGAGGCATCAAAGCTTCATTTTCAACATTCTCCCCCTATTTGATGAAGACAAATCCCTGGGTTTCTTTGGAATGTTCTGTTTAGAATTTGGCACAACCTGCAATCACAAAAAGTGTAGGAACAAGAGGTAATCTATTCCAAATATAGCAAGCATCACAAAACCAGTTTTTCACTAAGCGATTTCCATAGAGGAAGATCAACAAAATCAGTGTGAAAACCAATTACAAAACACATAGATGCAGCAGCTAAAAACAACCCATTAAAAAACAAGATTGACCGATTAAAATATTCAGAGTGCAACCATTAACATCTATCTAATGTAGTTCTCAAGCGGAATAAGTGCGGGAAATAGATGATTACAACCTGAAAGCACTTCTCCCTTATTTGTCTTCACAAATAGAGTTCAGGAAGTATAAAAACAGCATATAAAAGAAAAAAGAAATTGTTCATAAATTTAAACCAGAATTGGAAAAGAAGGTTGTTAACTAGCTTCATTCATCCTTGCCATTCTGCAGTTTAAAGAGTTGATTCTACACTACCTCGATTTGCTCTTCCAAGGTCTGAAACCTTGCATCCATATTCTGGAACCTTGTGTCACACAACTCACGAAGGCTCCTTTGATTTTCAACAAAGTTGTCCATCCTATTAACCATGAGTCTTTCAAAGGGAGACATTGAGGTTATCCTTTCATTCATGTGAGTAGAGCTTGGTCCATCCTCATATGCTTTAGCAGCAGGTTCTTCTATGGTGGTTGGAGCTTCATTTTCATCCTTAGCACGAACTCCACTTGATGAGCCAACTTGACTTCCAAATTTGCTCATCCATTTACCATCAACTTTGGTAAACCCCATCTTACTTAGGGAACCATTGTTGATCTCGCTTGTGGACTTCACAATTTCAGATAGCTCCTCTTCTAGGTCCACTTCAAAATAATGCAGAAAATTAGAAATTAAAATGGCATAAGGATAATGATAGTCACTTAACCTTGTTGCCTTCTGCATATGATCCTTGAAGATGTGAATCCAATTGAGTTTCAATTTGTTCATTATACAGTATATGAGGACCAGATCTTCCTCAGACAAAGTGGAATGATTGATGCCCCTTGGTGTAAGCATCCAGGAGATGACAAAGGCAATGAGCCTCTCATTCAGTTTTAGCCCTCCCACTGGAAAATTTATCACCCTTGAAAGAAGATCCTTAAGACAGATCTTATAAAACTGCATTTTGTTAAACTCTATGTCTACTCCTTTCACATGAGAGCAAAGGTTATCACTAACAACTTGAAGGTTTGTGTAAAAGACTCTTGCCAAATCTGGGTATATGTTTCCAGACATTTCAAGAAATCTTCTCAGCAATTGCTCTTTCAATAAGCTCCTCACTTCCATAAGCTTCTGCTATTTTTTCCAGCTAAAGGAAATTAACTTTGGGTTGTTAATTACCTTCCTACTTGTTTCGTGGAGGTACTTCTCAATCAATTCTGTTTCACACTAAAACTAACTTTCAAGTTTGCCTCCTCTTTTTACTACCCTGGTTTTCATTCTATTGGATGATGAAGGTGTTGATTCCATGAATTGGCGTGAGAGGAAACAATATAGGGAAATAGCAAGCTGTAGAATAAACCAGATATAGAATGGAAGGAAGAAGCAAATAGTTGGTTGTTTCTTGTGAAGTAAAATAGTTGATTAATCACATTTATATGTGCAGAAAAGGTAGTCAAAGCTTTGGCATTTAGTGGGTTAAAATAAAAGCGAAAAAGAATTTGTTCAAAGGTAATTAATAAAGTTGTCAGACCCACAACAGAAAGCACAGGAAAAGATCACATGCTGATTTGACCAAACCAGAGGTTTTAATTTCCAAGATTTGGAAGAATATATTCCATAAATGGCAGTAAGTATACTGAGAGAACATGTTCAATACAATAATTAATGCACCATTGACTAGTAACAGCTCTCAGAAAGGTCAGAGAAACAAATCAAAGCATAGAGAGATAGAGAGCAGATTTGATCTCAGTGTTGTTAGGATAGAAACAGTCTGTTGTTTCGTGAAAACAATCGATTATTTTTTTTACAGCAATTTGAGTTTGATAAAATCAAATGCTTTAACAGAAACCAACATTCAGAGATACAAATCAAAGCACACGTTGTTTGTATGAGAATAGAGAAGATATAGATCCAGATAAGTCAGAAATTAATTGCAAAACCAAAGAATTGGATTTAAAACAGTTTGTTGAAGTATGTGAAGAATAAGAAGAAAATGAAAATTTATTCTTCAAGAATACAGTACATATTTGAAATTGTTCATAACATCAGAATCAAAGCTTCATCCTGAACATTTTCTCCCACTTAAGCATGCTTCTACAGATCCTTGACCCTAGAAGCAAAATCTTGCAAAAAGAACATACCAAGTGGCAAGATTTGATCCCTTAAAGAATTTGGGTCCTTTGATGTTAGTTTGATCATAAGAACCTTTAAGATTCTTAGGAATCCATTTTAATATGCCTCTAGGAACACGAATTTTTCTTGCTTTGCAAAATCTAACAGAGTGACCTCTCTTTAAATAATGGAAGCAGGAAACAATCGATTGTTTCGATTTTGTAATCAATTGTTTTTTTGCAAAGGTTGAAAACAATTTTGAAATTTCACTGTTCTTGTTCTGTGGATAAAAACCAAGACCAGATTTTCCAAAAACACAATTTTGAGATGCTAGTACACTCTCAAAATTGGATTTTCCTTTAGTGAGTTTGTCCACAATTTTCACAAGATAGAGGACTTTGTTTTCAAGAGATTTGCAATTTTTACAAAAGCTTGAGTTACACTCACAAGAAGAGTTTCTATAAATGAGATTAAGTGTTTCAAAATCACTTCTAGAATTATTCAACTCTTCTTCTAAGTTTTTAACTCTTGTTTCCAACCAGTTGTTCAAACCTTTCAACCTATTGTTTAAGAGGGCTAGCTTGTTTGCTTCTTCATGAGTCTCTTTAAAAGTCTCAAGAAGTTGATAATAGCTATCACTTTTAGATGAAGAAGTTGAACTTACATTGCTAGAGATAAAAGCTTTTAGGCACAGATTTGCCTCTACATCTTCTAAGGAGGAGCTGGAAGAAGACACTTCATTATCCTCCCAAGCTATATAAGCTTTCTTTGTCTTGCCTCTTCTTTCTCCTTTCTTGAATTCTATTTTCTCCTTAACCTCACTATTTGGACATTCTGCTTTAATGTGTCCCTGCTCACCACATCCGAAACATGTGTACTTATTAGTATTGCAATCACTCAATTTCTTGGAATTGTACCTTTTTGGAAGATTGATTTTTGTTGTTGTTCTTCCTCAAGAATCTGCTACACTTCTTTAACAGCAAGCATAGTGTATCTTCCTCACTGTCACTTGAGTCTTGACACCTTCTATGTCAAGCTGTTGTCAGAGTTTGTTGTGATCGTCCTTATTCTCTTGGAAAAACAATCGGTTCATTTCTAATTCAAGCTCCCTTAGCTTACCAAACAAGGAGGTTGTTGACATTGATGTTAGATCTCTTAATTCTAATATGGCAGTAACCTTTGGTTACCAAGTTCTGTTAAGACACTTTAGAATCTTTATGTTCAACTCCTCTTTTTCAAATATCTTTCCAAGGCTCATGAGGTGATTCACAATGTGAGAGAATCTTTTTTGCACTTCAGAAATTGTTTCTCCCTTCTGCATTCTGATCATTTCGTATTCTTGAATGAGAGCATGCTTTCTTGCCCTCTTCACATCATTTGTCCCCTATGTATGACTTCAAGGATGTCCCATATTTCTTTAGCACATTTGCACTGTGATATCCTGAAAAATTCATCACAGCTCAAGGCAGAGGTTATAATATTCTTAGCAATCCAGTCAAATTTAGCTTTCTTTCTATTATATTCAGTCCATTCAGACCAAGGCTTTTCAACACAAACATCATCTTTCTCAGATTTAGGAATGAAAGGACCATTTTCTATAGCATCCCAAATTCCTTTATCTGTAGATTCAATAAAAATCTTCATTCTCACTTTCTAGATTTGGTAATTAACACCACAGAATAGAGGTGGTCTGTTTCTAGAAGCACCTTCCCCAAAAGGCAACTTGTCAGCCATTAAAACAGTTTTTGAAAGATAGGACTTGAGAAAATTTCAAGAACCTGTCTCTGGTACCAATTGTTAGAATTAATGGCCTAAACAAGAGGGGGGTGAATTGTTTAAAGGAAGATTTTCACAAATATTGGCTTAGAATGAAGATTTAAGAAGAATTACAAAACAGGCAATCAATTAGCCAAGAAAACAAAACTGTTTAAAACAATTTTCATAAAAATAACCAGTTAAAAATACGATTTAATTGATTGTTTATAGCAGCAGAGTTAAAAACAAAAATCAAACAGTTTTAAATGAGTGAGAGATAGAGAAAAGATCACACAAACAATTATACTGGTTCACTCCTTACCAGAGCTATATCCAGTCCCCAGAAAACCACTAGGTATTCCACTAAGTAATCAACAACAGATTACAAGCACCACAACCTCAAAGAGGTGATCTATACCACTCAAGAACACACCCTCTTTGAATTTTCACACACACATAGTCAGAACAACCTCTGACTTTTCACAATCAATGGATTACAAGTATTCAAATAGAAATGCAATAATAAGAGTAAGTGGAACAGATTACACCTGATTACAGAAAATCATAGTTGATCCTAATCCACTCCTAAACCAATTCACAGCCCAAGGCAATCTATCAAAGCTTGAATCAAATCTTTCACTAAAACGTTTCTGAATCTCTCTTTCTGTATTATAAATAGGGAGGGTAATCCCAGATTTATAGCTCTTCAAACTAGTCGTTTTAGGCAGTTAAACACGAACCAAAACAGTTTAACAACTGAAAAATACATTTAACAGATTTATGAAAAGCTATTGAGAATTTCAAAAATCAATCGGTCCGATTGAATTGGTTTGACAGTTAAGTCAACCAAAGTCAAAGCAGTTTAAAAATCCCTCAAACAAGCTGAAGGAAAAACAACCGATTAAAACGAGAAATCTATAGGTTGTTTTTCACTTAACTTTGAAAAACACTTTTTCTTTTTAAAACTTAGATTGATTCAGTTGTGAATTTGATTAAGAGTGGATTTAACAAATTCTAAACCACCTAGATCTAAATCCCAAACACAACAGCTTAGTCTTCAAGCTATCTTCATGGATTTGAAGGCATCAAAGCTTCATTTTCAACATTTTCAAATTAGAGAAGAAAAATAGCTTAAGAATTTGAGAGATTAAAACTAAATATAAATGATTTAAAAATGATTAAAGTATATATATATATATATATATATATATATATATATTCTATATTTTTAATCAACTTATAGATATTAATTTTAATTATATGATATTGTTAATGATATATAAAAACATGTATCATTATTAATAGAGATGTGATATTGTTGAAGATTTAAATTGATTAACATTACCATAATAAAAAGAAACAAAATAAAAAATGAACTTACCTTTATTGTTATTAAAGGTATAACTCCAGTTTTAAATATATAGGTTTAATTACCTTTTTCGATTCTATATTTAGGGTCAATAGTCAATTTAGTATAGTGGTTTTTAAAAAAATCAATTTGGTCCCTGTATTTTTTAAAATGTATTCAAATTGGTCCTTTCCGTTAAATTTCACCTGACGGCGTCAGCGGATGCTGATGTGTCAGAGAGAGAATGCGTACGTGGCAGAAAGAGTGCAGAAAGAGTGCTTATGTGACAGAGAGAATGTGTTTATGTGGAAGAGAGAATATTTATGTGAGGAAAGAGAGGTAGGATTGAGAGTTATTATTATTATTATTATTATTGCTATTATTTTTATTATTATTACTATTGTTACTATTATTATTATTATTATTATTATTATTATTTTTATTTTTATTATTATTATTCTTATTTATTATTATTATTATTAATATTATAATAGTAAATATAATAATAATAACAATAAGAATAATTATTATTATTATTGTAATAATAATAGTAATAATAATAATAATGATAATAGAAAAAATAATAATAATAGCAATAATATTGATAATATTAATAATAATAATAATAGTTATAATAATAATATTAATAATAATAGTAACAGTAATATTAATAATAATAATAATAATAGTAACAACAGTAATAATAATAATAAATAATAACAATAATAACAATAATAATAATAACTTTCAATTCTACATCTCTCTTCCTATAAACATTCTCTCTCTTCATATAAACATTCTTTCTCTTCAACATAAATACTCTCTCTCACTTTTTCTGCTATATAAGCATTCTCTCTCTGCCACATCAGCATCCGCTGACGTCGTTAGGTGAAATTTAACGAAAATGACCAATTTAAATACATTTTAAAAAATATAGGGACCAAATTTATTTTTTTTTAAACCATTATACTAAATTGACTATTGACCCCAAATATAGGGACGAAAAAGGTAATTAAACCAAATATATAATCATACAATATTTAATAAGACTTTATTTATTTATATCAATGAAATAATAATAATAATAATATTATTATGAATGATTTTAAATTCACGTACTTAATCAATATTAATCAATATGTAAAAAACAATACCAAACATTTTTTTCGATGATGGTCATGAATATTTAATATAAAAATTAAATTAGAATATATATATATAATTAATTAATAATCTAACGTCCAAATTACATTTGAAATTTTATATAATAATTATCTAATTTACTGTTGATTTTATTTAATTTATTTGAAGTTAGTTTTTGTTACTTAAGTTTAAAAAAATGAAAATTCCTTTTGTATCAAATATTATGGAAATGATATTTCTGTATATATGAAAGAAAATTATATCTTGAAATAAAAAGAGGAGTTGAATTGTCATGATACTTACACTTGTTTTTAGACCTATCATCCATTGCTCCTTTGTTTTTCTATGGTTTTTAAGTCTATTTTTTCACTTTTACCTAGCTTTACTTTAGTCTCATTACATCTCTTATGAAGTCCTCTTGATCTCTAATTTCATATTTTTCAATTGTAGTGAATATTAGAGTCTTGCTAAGCATATGGTAGTGTTTGTCTACATGAGTGCAGAGTGTAAATACAAACCCTAAACACTTAAGAGTTTGAGAGTGTGGAGTGAAGTTTTGTCAATTTTGATTCAACCTTTCATTTCAATTAACTGCTTGTATATTATAATATAGGAATTTTCATTCACATTTTTCTTGATTTCTTGAAATTATATCATATCTGTCATTATGCGTTCTTAGAATTTGCTATTTGTTGTTTGCACTGTTTTTTTATTTATTTATATTATTTTTAAACCTTAGAGTGTTTTTCGCATAAGTGCAAAAGGATAAGTGTGGGGTATTTGACGAACATATATTTATTCACACTTAATAGCTTTAATCATAAATTATTGGACTATAATAATAAATAAATTCATTGTTTTAATTAATATTCATATAATTGGGTTTATTTGGGCTTTAACTATTATTTTTGTTAATTTTGTGTTTTTAGAGTAAATGGGCCAAATATGCAAAAGTTCAAATTGTTTCTTGAACCAAAACAGAAAACAAATTCTGAGGAGAAGAAAGAGAAAATAAAATCTACAGTATATCAGAAACATAATTGGAAGCAAATCTTCTACAAAATATAAAAAATCTGGAAACTGTTTACAAAATCTAAACTACAATATTTCCCCAAATATCCTAAGAGCATAAAAGCCTTAAGGAGAAAGGGGAGGAGCTTCATAGGGTTTTCTTAGTTTCTTTTCTTCTTTGTAATTCTTTTGTTTTGCCTCCACATGGAAGACTAAACCTTTTGGTTGATTCTTTTGTTCAATAAAAGTTTTGATTTTTAACTCTCCATAGCAGTTGTTTTAATTGTCTAATCTCCTGGAAAACTAGTTTTTGTGAAAGGTTGTACTTGAAAGTATGATTGAGAGTATTCCTTATCTTAAACTTTGGTTTCTTAGTGAGTTCGCATTGTTCTAATTAATTTCTTGGACGCATGATTCAAGAGAGAGGAGATAAGCATTCCCGTGGAGTATACGCATGGAATAAAGTGGGTATTGATTAAACTAGTAGATGCATGTTTTACTAGTGAGTTTCAGTTGAATAAGATTGACGCATGTTCAATTTGGTTTAGCTCTGTTGGAGGATTAAGAAATGATTAATCTTTAGAGAACCTGTAAAGAATTCAACTGTGGAAGAACTTGGGATCAACCCCTTTTTAATCTCTTTTATATTTTCTGCACAACTATCTCAATCCCTTTTCATCATTATTGTTATTGCTAACTTTTATTGCTTGCAGATAGATTCTAAACACTGATTTATTAATTTTACTATTGAATTCATTGGGAGAGGACTTGGGATCATCTGACCGCAATTATACTATTATCTCTCTAGTGTTAGACAAATCTATGCTAGAATCATATTAATTTGACAGTAAAACTAAAATCATATTAATTCGACAGCAAAAAGACAACTATCAGTATTATTCCATTCATTAATCTCAAACTAATACTCAATTTATTTTATTTATTCTCATGATTTTCTCATGTTTTTCTAGTTCACTTTCCACTATCATCTTTTGCAACAACCCTTTTACCTCATCTTATCTTTATGTCCACTTACATTACATTTCATATTACTTTTAGTCAATTAAAACTATAAACAACAACTTCTATTCTAGTTTGAGATTACATTTTCCCTTATAATTAGTATAATTGAAATTAATTTTTTATTTCAATTTGTTTTGGAAATCAATTGTGTAGGTACATTGAAATTCAATTTTTATTCTCTTTGATTTGGAACTTGAAAGCAATTGCAGTTGTTATAATTGAACTTCCATATTGATTGCAAATTCAAATTTGGATTGCCTTTAAAAAGCAACAGGTGCTATACTTGAAATTTGGATTTTGATTGACTGTTGAAAAATATTGCAGTTCAATTGTTGATTCAAATTCCAGTTTAATTGCAAATTGATATTTGGATTGAAAATAAATTGAGGTGTTTATAATTGAAATTTGGATTGGCAGTTGAAAAAATTAGATGTGTAGTAATTGAAATTGAGATTTTGATTGATTGTTGGAAAATATTGGAGGCCTTGTAATTGAAATTTTTTCATTAGTTATTATTTTTTTTCTTTGCTTCAAATGAGGAGCTCAAAACTTTGTTTATATATGTCTTCATTGTATCACTTTGCAATGGAACAGAAAAATTTGAATATCTAATATGCATGTATTTTTACTTAGATTATGTAATATAAATGTATTTGATAAAATACATGTTTTTGTTTTAAAATTAGCGCTTTTATATAATTTTTCTTTTGTGACACGTAAAGAAATTTTTGGAAAATTGATGCAACCAGATTGTGCGGGTTAAATATGCTAGTTAAATAAATTAATTTTTGGAAATACTTTACCAACATTTTTTAAGAAAATATCTAATTAAATAATAAAATATTTGTCTACAAAAATATACATGTCATGTGTGGGTTTATTAATGTGTGACCATATTGGAATTGACTAAATGATTTGGGAGAAAGAGACCGCTACAATGATTGTCATTTTATTTATTATATGTGTGGGTTAAGCCACCTCTAAATATTTATTTTTTTCATTATTTTGTTCATGTAGTGTCCCCATATTTGATGCTAAGTTTAATTATTTAATTTTAAATTCACTATAGCATCCCAAAAACTAATACTAACTTTATTATATTTAATATCTTGTCTACCTTGTGTCGGCTAAACTCACGCTATAATTTAAATAATAAATAATTTATTTTACTTTATGTAGGCTTAATGGACACTAATTTGCAAATAGTGGTGTCCTGCTTAGTCCCTCGCTAATGCACTAACCACTTTTTGATTAGAGTTCATTTCTATTGGGACATTAAACCCACACTAATTACCATTTAGCATCTCCCTTTTAGTCTTTGTGTGGTTTTTTTTGGGAGGCTAAAACCCCTATTTCCTATAGTGGAGGTTGAAAAGCTAGATGTTTCATTAACAGGGGCACCATATCAAATGAGACTTGAATGGCTATGATGTGTAAAGATTTAAAGAAAGGTAAGGAGAAAACTCACATTTGTTGACTAAGAAGGCTTGATTTGATGATTCCAAAACTCTACCATGAAGATTGGGAAGTTGTGTGTGTATAGGTAGATTTTGTTATACTTCTTTATATTGCATTATGGTATAAGTTATCTCCAAAAGGGTTTTGTTTTTTTAAACTATTGTGATTTTTTAATCAGTTGATTCTAACTTTTAATCAGTTAAAAATACTTATACTAGGGTCTTATGACTATAATAAGTATTTTAACAGATTGATTTGTTGTATCAATAAGTTGAAAATACTTAACCTTTTCTAAGAATTTAAAAGATTTTTTAAAATTTGTCTTTTTTGTTTGATGAAATCAACAAGTTATTTTGATTAAATAACTGATTTTAAAATTATTGATTTCTTCTGATAAAAGAAAACAATTAGTTATTTCGAATAATCAGTTAAATATTTTTAACAATTTTATGTTATTATAACTAAACAAATTTAATTTGATACAGTTATTTTCGTTAATTGATTAAATCATTTTTTGTAAACATTGAAATCGTATAAAAGGAGATGATTTGAACCATTCGAGACATAAAAATTTGAAAGAGAGAAATAAGATTGTTTTGAGTTTAAAGTTTGAATATTATTCTTCTTAGATCATTCTTGTATTGTGAAGAAAACTTTCTGAGTTTTCATTTTCTTTGTACTACATTCTTTAAAAACTCAAGTGTTCTCAAACCTTATTTCTTTTTCTTGTATTCATGTAAGGAGAAATTCAAAATAGCATTTATATAATGTTCTCTGTTGTGTGTTTGAGAGTGAGAGTTCTTGTTCGATTCAAGAACTAAACTCTTAGTTGATTCTTTGTAATCTTTGTTGTTGGTGTGGTGAATTTTCAGTGGATTGACTAAATACTGGATGAAACTCGTTGTATAAGAGTGAACCAGTATAAACATAATAACTAGTTTATTTTTTATGTACATACATGTTGTCCTTTTTATAACCTGTTGAAAAAAAAATTGAATCAATTAATTTCATCAAAGTTTCAATTTGACTTCACTTTTTGCGAAAATATTTTGTAAAAAAATTCACCCATTTTAGGTCAAAGCTTCAAAAAGGTAGTAAGAGGCGTAGAAGGCAAGCAATTGACTTTAAATGATGTGCAAGTACCATTTCTGCATACGTACGGTGAAGACCATCCAAACGATTAATATTGTAGTATTTTTTATGACAACATATAAATAGTTTCAAAATTATTATTATCCGTTTACTTAATATTTCAATGTACTTGCATTCTCAAGCTCTAAATCTCTATCATTAATCTCTATCGTTGGCATGCGAAAAATCTCTGCAATGCCTAATCGGTTGCATTCAATATTTTTTATTTATTTGAGAATTTGAAACTAATTGTCACGATAACACGTCTTATGAATTTAGAGTGAATTGCCATGGTGACATTTCTCATGAACATCTTTCGTTAGGGAGAATCCATAGTTTCAATTTTTAGGCCTCAAAATGAATGCATGGACTATAGAATTTTCATTAAATAATGGAATATTTTTCTTTTTTGGATCACAATGGATTTTTGTGTGTTAAGAATATAATTCATTGTCATGTAACTTGATTCAATGGTGTTATCATATTAGTGATCATATTAGTCGCAATATTCACAAGTGAGATTATTTTTCTCAAGCTAAAAAAATTAAATAAAAACTTAACTTTTAAGATTTGTTTCTATTTCTGTTTTATTATTGTTTATTTTTTTTAATTAAATTTTATGTGAATTTTAATTATATTTTTAAATTGAAAATATTTTAGTTTATGCATTTCATGTGATTTGTAGATAAATTTTATTTTGATTGAATTTTTGAGTTTTGGTGTGATTTATGGTATGATATATGACATATAAGATATGAAAATGTAATTGAGACATAGTATTTTTAGAAAAGAAAATAACGTGTTGAGATTGTTAGGATGTGCATGTGCATTGACTAGTGATGTGTCTAGAATGAGGTATCATGACTCCACTGATATAATGAAATCATATAGATAAAGTTATTCAGGTGGTGACACTCGAAAGAGATTCATATGATTACGTCTAGGGTGTGAAAAAGAATTTAGTCTTTTATATTCATATGAAATAACCATGTCATATGAGGTGATTCGAGATATTATTCATAGTGAGGTAATATGACAAATGCAAATCTCTATGTTTAAGTCAGTGCACGAGTATTTTGAAAGTAAAGTCAAGTGTCTGAGCATATGGGTCAGTACAAGTCTGACATGAAAAATATTGATTATGAAATATTATAGACACTTGACTTCTTTACGTATATCTATGAGCATTGATGAATTTATGAGTGTTAATTGAAGTTCTATTTATATTAGAAATTTTAAAAATAGTTAGTTTACCCTTTTGTTTGAGTTGTTTTTGCTTTATTTATATGTGATGATCATATATTTACATGGGAGGATATGATTTTATAGGTGATAAAGTTTTACCCTATTCTAATGGATAAAATTATGTTTTGTTGGATAATTTTAATTATTAAAATCCTCAATAAAAATATATATTTTGAAATATTACATTAATTGGATATGGATATATAAATATATTAATTAAATATACATGTGTATTAGTAACAATACTCACATTATTGTTGAGTAGACATTTAATATTGTGACAAAGAGATTATTAAATTTTTCATTTTTGTGCGCAGATTCTCAAACTCGTCCCACATGCCTTTTTTCTTCACTTTTTCCTATTTTCTTCTCTTCGGTTAATGCAATGCCACCCATCCACATTTTTTTGCTCGTTTATGCAAATTTTTTGAACCAATAATTGCTTCCCTTCTCATTTACTACATGTGTTGACCACATTGATGGAATACCATTTAGATTAAGAAAAAAAAATGTTGAAATTGTAAACGCATTTCATAGATTTAAATCACTAATTAAAACTAAACATCTTTTTCATAAGAGTACACTCATTTGGTTCAACATAAAGTAGCATCATTAACATTGAAACTTTGGCATCACCAAACACTCCCTTAAAAGACTGCAACGGTCCTTTTCATTTATTATTAGACAGTGGAAAAGTTGTATTGAGATGTTGGTCTCGCAAAGGATACAAATGGAGGAAAGATATTTTTGGTTCCCATCAGTTTTAATTTACTTTACACCTTCTTACACCCATGAATAATAGATTATTTTATTATCATTATTATTATTACTTTTATTTTGATTTTGATTTTGATTTGATTTTGAGTGGGTGTAACTAATATGAATCATAAAAAAAAATGATGTGAAAAAATGGTTTGGAGGTGCTAATGGGGGTGTGACTTTTGGGACCTTTTCTTTCTCTTGTGAAGGAAATTCCTTAGGGAAGTCTTGATTGAAAAGCCTTGGGGGGCATGCATTAGCAACGGTTGTGACTGCAACGAAAGAGACGTCACAGAACCTTCTCCTGTGCTGCTACCATCCATCTCTTGACTTGCCAACCATATTATAACCCTTGCCTGCACATAATTACCCAAATTCAATCCGAATAAAGTTTTTTTTTATACTCTCACAAAAAAACAACTACTTTATAACTGTTTTTTCAAATAAAATAATAATTTTTCAAGTGTCAAAAGTGAATGCAACTGTGTGTATCAAGATATATATCAATATTGTCCATTTAATTCTCTCTTCAAATCAAAACACCAACATTACATGCTTTTTCTTTCTTCATCATTTCTATATTGTTTGCTCAAAAACTAATTCACTTTTATCACTCTTCATGTTCATATGTAATATAATTAACAGTCCTATACCAAGAAGTCTAGTCTCATAGAATTAAAAGAGGTAATATTAGTTTTAGAGAGAAATAAAAAAACACATTTTAGGTAATTTGTAAATATATATATGTAAGAAAGTTTAAAATGTAGTTAAGTGGGGTGTGTTGGTATTTAGAATTTGTGAAAGAAAAGAGGATGAAGATCTACCTGAAGTTCTGTGACATCAAGCATGTGGCGAGCAGCAGCAGCATGTGGAATGGCCACAACTTTTTTGTTCATGTTGATGTTCATGAGCTCATTCCTACAAGGTTCTTACAGGCAAAAGGGAAAAAAGCTAACGACAAGTGGAAGAAGGAAAGTCCGTTTGTTTGGTGAGAAAAAGATAAGCAGAAAGAAAGATGGAATAGTTTTGTCCATAACTGTAAGGAGAGCAGTGAAGAGAAGAGAAGAGAAGAGATATGGAAAGAAAGATGTTGAAGAAAAGAAGTGGGAAAGTGGTTGCTTACATTGAATGATGGGATGATGAAGCGGAGGAAGGGCGAAAACGAAGATCCAGATAGCAGTTTCTCTTCATGGGAGGAAGAAGAATATATAGGAGATTGATATGTCACATGTTTTTATGGGAATAGAAAGAAGAAGATATGAACTTGGTTATTGGTGCATGGGACAATTAGAGGTTATAAAGAGGGGAAAGAAATGAATGAATAAATGAAAGGACACGTGGGAAATGAGTTACACGTGCTAAAAAACATGATGGCCTAGGTATAATAGGGTTGTGTTGTAGCATTAAATGGTTACGTAGGTGGGTGTTGAAAAGCAATTAATGTGACGGTAACTGGTTCTGTATTTTCACGTGGCTTCTATTTGATGGCAGCTACCTTTGCTTGCCCCTTTCAAGACCAAGTTTCCCAAATTGGAAAACTTGCTTTCCTTCCGTAACCACACCTACTGCATTCTGTCTTCTTTCTGTTTCCTCCTCTTTCATGTGATCCAATTCCATTCCCTCACACTAATTCTAATTCTTCCGATAATCATGCTCGGTCCCCATAAATCAAACACTAAATTTTGCTTGCTTTGTGAATGCTTATAGTATAAGCCTCTTGCTTGCTTTGTGAATGCTTATCGTATAATAATTCTTAACGATACTATAGATTATAATGTTTTTGCATGAAAGCATGCGAAGATAGTGAGTGGTGTTCAACGTCCGAGTGTCAGATACTTAATAGTAAATAAGATATTATTATTTTCAAATTACAACGTTTTTGCGGATAGACATGTGAAGAATCAAACCTATGATTACATGCTTGGAGATAAGGTTATCATGTATCAACCATGTGAGGCCATGTTAATAAAAGTAATTTAATTTTTCAAAAAAAAAAGAGAATATTTATACTAACTAGAGACTACTTTTTTAAGAATGTGATAGTAATTACAACATAGAAACATCTGTCTATAATTACTATCTAATCTGACTAAAATGTCGTCATTTTTTTCACGAGTTTCTTAATATTATTATATTCTTTATGAGAACACCACAGGTGTTAATTTTATGAGGTTATGTTCAACTCCCCATCACTTTGGATATAGGTTTTGTGGTCCTCTGCTTTTGAGAATGCTCATATAATGAATTTTATCTTCAGAAATTTCTCTCAAATGAACAAAATAATAATATATATATATATATATATATATTATATGCATGTTTTCGATACTAATCACATTTAAATTGAAATAAGTTACTCTTTCCCTTTCAGAAAATTACAATTGTTTCACAACAATTTAGTTTTATTTCAAAACTATAATTATTATGAAAATCCAAAAATAATAGTTATAATAATATATCCTCTCTCTTTTTACTTCTTTTTTCTTATAATTGCACATATTTTTTGTTCTTATATATCATAATAGTAAAATAAAGCCAACTATTCAAATATTACTTTTCTCGTTATTAATAACTACTAAGCCTGTATTTTCACAAGAAATAAATGAAATGACCAAGTTTTAAAATTTTAGCATTTCAAATTTATCAACGATTGAAAGAAGATAAAAAAAAAAGGGAGAGAAAAAATTGATTTTTTTTTACTTTTTATTCTTATTATATATGCAATCAAACTGACAGTTTTTGAAACGTCGAATCCCAATACCTATAACTCCACCAAATAAAGAAATATTGGTATCATTGATATCAATGTTGTTCTATGAAAATCTCATTTGCCAGTGGCAGATTTCAAAGATAGAAAAGGAATACAAAAAAAGAATGATGCATTGTTTACATCTTTAAAAATAACTGTAAATTTACATCTATGTTTTTGACCTATATATTAGTCTGATGCAGTTTTCAGAATTAGATTAATAGAAATAGAAAAAAAAAATGTTTCCCTTACATCTTGTTTAAATGGGTTAATAACACAGTGAAAAAAATCAAAATAAAGAGTATAAAAGGTTTTTATATATAACTAAAGATTTAAAGTAAAATTCTTTAAACTTATTATTGCATGGTTTTTCTAAACAATATTTCTCTTGTTTAAAGAAATAAAACAAAAAATAAAATAATGCAACAAATATTTCACCCTGTTTCGTGGAGGAAATAAATTATTTAATAAATCTACCCACAAAAAAATGTTTTTCCTTTTTGTTATTTTCCTCTCAAATAAATAATAAATATTTAATTCTTTTGTCATATTTCACACGTTTTGTTTTCTTTCTCTTGGCATTAAAACAAACGTAAGACAAATTTTGTGGGGTCAAATAACTCTCTCTTCCATTGAAGGGGTAAATGCGCTAGAAACAAATAAAAACAAGATAATAAATTTTGTTTAAGTTAAAAAAGAAAGTTACTTCCTACAATATTTGATTGGACAAACTTATATCTACACATAAACTTAAATTAGCTTATATATAAATTAATTTATAAAAATTCTCTCGTGATTTTTCTAAAATTTTATATTTAATTATGTATATAAGATATTTTAAATTTTAAATTTATTTTTTATTTCCTGAAATGACTTGTGGTGGAGAAATTAAATATTTTTCTTTACAAGTTATATTTTTTACCTTATGAAAACACTGATTCCATTTTTTTATTTTATAAGAGTATTAATAGAAAACTTTTACATACAAATTTATGCAAGATAATGGTTGAATGAGATTTTTTTTTATACGTTTCCTAGTCCTACATTATTTAAAAATTAAGATAAAAAATAATTTAAATATATTTTTATCTTTTTACCTTTTAATAGGTTTTTTAAAAATAAAGTTTGACGAAATTATGAGTTTTAAACTTTCTAAATTCTCATATCTTGACTGAGAATTTATTTCAATATGCCTAATAGTCTCGAATATAATTCTTCATCTTCACATATATTTGCAAAAAAAATGAAATGATTTTATAGATAAATTAGAATTAAATTTAATTAAATTATATAATTTTATATCACAAGTTGAGTTAAACTTTACAATGAGGAGGCACAAATTGTGGAAAAAAAGTAGTCTTTAACTAAACGAAGTTGAAGATAAATTGTGAGCAGCTTATAATTTATAGAATTGTTAAGTGGCAAAGTGTTTTAGTTATGAAAATAATTGTATTAATTTTGAGTTTAAAGAAATAAAAAAATAAAAAAAAATAGAAGAAAAAGGAAGTGATTGGTGGAGGAAGAAAAAAGATAAAATAAGGGAGCGTTTTAAATGCGAAGTTGGGGTTGGTAGTGGGAGGAGGGATGGAAGAAAGAAGGGTACACAATGCATTGTTTTGCTCGTGGCTACACATGAATGGTGTCTAGAGATGTCACACGTGTCACGTGGCACGTGGGTGCCTTTTCTATTTCTGCAAGAGCATCATCAAATATAGGCACGTGCGTACCAAGTTTGCGTAGCTTTTTTCCAAGATTTAATGCTCCACCTGCCTTTCTATATAGCATGCAGTGATATAGCACACCACAAAGGTTCCTCCTTTTATGTATTCCATTATTTCTCTCAACACTTTCAATTAAACTCAACTATCACATCTTCACTTTAATTAATATATATTATCAAATTCATTTTCAATTTACTTGATAACAAAATTAATATTTTATTATGAAATTAGAGAATTTAATGTCATTGGTTATAAATAAAATATTATAGTTGGAAGATTTGTTATATCCTAAAAAACATGTATATTTTAGGATTTTTAATTGATTTGTTTAGAAAAAAATACCCAAAAAATAATGATAATAATAAATGTTGAAACCTTAAAAGTAGACAGTCTTATAGATCATTTATGGGGTTTTGATAATAATAAACACCGTAAATGTTTTATACTTAAACATGTTTATTTCATCTAAATATACTAACATGTGTTTTGTTTTGCTACAATTATTGAATACAATGGATTCATGTACTATCTATTAGTTAGATCCAGGTTACATATTCTATCATACCAGTGTTTCAGATAAGTTGAATATTAATTAAGATATTAAAGTTGTTTTGATCAAATTATTTATACATGAACATTAAGTTTTTGAAATGATTTTATATCCAACGAATATAAAATCTTCATTAAAGATATTTTATGATCAACGATTCACTTTTTAACTCGTTTTGGAAACAAACCGTAAATGCAATTGTGTTTTAATTACAATTAAATGTCAAATATTGTGAATATGTTTGAATTGTTTTTTAAGCAGAATTGAAACAAGAATGTATGAAGAATCAAGTCAAATCTTTCCGGTCCAAGCATCTGTATTTTTAAAGATGAAGATTTGTTGTGAAGTCAAGACAAATATCAAGACTCAATTTATACAAGCTTCAATGGTCTTCTATCAAGCTCTATATAAACACAATTAATTTGAAGATGAAGAATATAAGTTTATCATTCTCTTTCTAAAATGTTATTTGTGGGTGTGCGCAAAAGCCTAGTAACCCTTCATCTCTTTTTTTTAATCAGCATAGTAATCCTTCACCTTGTTAAGTTTGTCTTGTGGACTTTGATTGTGCTGTCTCAAAGAGTGTGTTTTTTTATATACTTGTGAGGTCTTAGTCTCAGAGGAAGATTAAGATAAGTTAAACTGTTAAACCAAAAGTGGTTAGTGTATTCTTTGTAATTTGGAGAGGTTTGTGTACTTATTGTAACTTGAAAATATTTGTGTAGTCGTTGTAATAATGATTTTGATTAGTAGAGCCTCTTAAGATATATACTGAAGGGAGAACTAAACATAGCATGTGTGCTCGGGTGAACTATAATATAAATCTTGTTGTACTGTTTGTTGTGTTTGATACTAGACGATCTAGTCTAGTCTGCTATAAGAAAGAGTCGACAGACTCTATTCAACCGCTCTTTTAGAGCCAATTATTCCAATAGTTGGCATCAAAGATAACCTCTAGGACTAGCTCTTAGCAGGACAAGAGGAACGATCTTGTTAGACTTTATGAATTGCGACTGACAAGTTGTTAACCATCCACCGTTGTTCAAAGATGAGAAGTATGACTTTTGGAACAAGGATCAAAGCTATAAATATCAGTTGAATGCCAAAGCAAGTCACATTCTAGTATGCATGTTGTTTTCATCCAAAGTTCATTCCAAAGTTAAGGACATGTGGGATACTTTAGCTTTATCCCATGAAAGATCTAAGGATGTTAAGAGAATCAAGTTGAATTTGTTAAGACGTCAATATTAAATGTTTGCTATGGAGGAGAATGAGACTATGTAGTCCATGATTGCAAGATTGCAATCGTTCAAAATGGTATGAGATCCCTAGGGAGCATGGTTAGTCAGAGGTGAATGATGGACTCTTCCACCTTTGTGAAAAGATCAGGAATTTTCCTTAAGAGTGTCTAAGGACCTGGAAGCCATGTCTATAAAGAATTAGTTGGCATTCTTATTGTCCATGAATAGGTGTTGTTGGGAGATGCACAGAAGCTAAAAGGTATTGAAGACATCATGTCCTGTGAAAGCATATGAAGTTGTTGCAAACAATGAATCAAACGAGTCTGAGTCTGAGGATGATGAATAACTTTCTTTTCTAACAAACAAGTTTCATAAGACTTTAAGAAAGTGTGGAAATTATGAAAAAAAAAACATAAAGTTCAAGCCAAGGAAAAAGAAAGGATACAAGTACAAGATCGTCTGCTACGACTGTAAGAATCCTGGACACTTCAGAGCAAAATGTTCAGAACATGAGAACGAGAAAAAAAAAAGAAGGATAGGAAAGGAAAAATCTTCAAAAAAAGAAGAGTTTCATGTGTATGAGGGAAGATTTGGACTTTTCCATTTCATAGTCAAAACAAGAAGAAGCACATATAGGTATGATGGCAGACTCCATTTACAACTGAGCATTAGATGAGTCTAACAAAGATGTAGACTTTTTTGACTTGCACTCTTTTCAATTAGCATATCATGAAGCATTATCAAATACTTATAGAATGACCACTACCTTTAAAGCTATGAAAAAAAAATTAAAATGAATGCAAAGAAATTGAATCCTTAAAGAAAAAGAATATTGTGTCTAATGATCTCTCCATTGAAAATGCAAAGCTTCTAGAAGCCAAGATCAGTGTGAAGAAAACAACGGTCTGAAACAAAACCTTGAGATTCAGAACAAAAATATGGAAAAGGTTAGAAAGAAATTACTTTTGGTTAAAGAGAGTCTTGGTAAAAGACTCGTGGAAGCAGATGGTAACAATACTAAATGATTTTTCAATAAGGAATTCCAGAAAATATCATGATAAGTTAGGGGTAGGATATAAGGAAAGTTTTCAAAAGAAACTAAGAACAAACTTCACGCATCATATAGATTGCCTACAGGTACATCACCTAGTGGTGTCCTTAAAAAGGAATCATGGAGGAAAACTAACTATAAAGGATCCATAAAGATAGGGTAAGTAAAAACACAAATAATTTCTCCTACAAATGTTCTAAGCTCGTGCAAGAAACCCCTATCATGACACTTGGACAATGGTTGCTCATGACACATGAGGGAGAAATACATATATTCCAAAACCTCCAAATTAAGAGATGAGTAAAAATCATATTTGGAGGAGATCAACATGGGAGAGTCATTGGAGGTTGTTAAGTAAGTTTGAATCCTTCTTTATTTATTAATAATATTCTTTTAGTTGAATGTTTTGAACACAATCTACTTAACATAAGTAAATTATGAGACAATAGGTTTAACGTGTTGTTTGATAAAGACTAATGTATGATCAACAACAAAGATGGAACCAGACTATTTATTACTAATAGATAAGGTAATCTTTACAAAATTGATATAGACGAGTTATCACCCCAAAAGGTCTATTGTCTTATTATTGTCAAAGAAGATCATTGGATTTGACACATGAATTATTGGCATGCCATTTTGAGGTTGCTCCCAAAGTTGCAAAAAACAACCTCATAAGTGATTGCCAATTATGTCATTCAAAAACAATCTTCTATGTGAGTCATGCATAAAAGGCAAGTAAGTAAAGAGTTATTTTAAAAGAAAAAATAATATTTCCACTCAAAGACCTTTTGAGGTGATACATTTAAAGCTTTTTGGATGAATCATAACTGAGTTTATTAGTGGTAAAAGATATGGTATAATAATTGTCGATGATTGTACTAGATGGACGTGGGTTAACCTTTTAAACCACAAGGGTGAGCCTTTTATTGTCTTTTTTTAAATTCTTAAAACATGTTCAAAATGAAAAGACTTATCAATTGTTGCTATCACAAGTGACTATGGGGTGAATTTGAAAATGAAAACTTTCTTAAGACCTTTGTTAAAACTGGTATAAAGCACAATTTTTCTACTCCCAAACCACCATAAAAAAATGGTGTTATTGAAAGAAAGAATCATGCTTTGCAAGAAATGGCTCGAATGATGTTAAATGTTAACTCCACCCATAAACGCTTTTGGGCAAGAGCAATTAATACAACTTGCTACTTGCAAAATAGAATTTACATTAAACCTTTGCTGAAAAGGACTCCTTATGAATTGTGGAAAAACAAAAAGACCAACATATCATATTTCCATCCTTTTGGAATCCAATGTTCTATCCTTAATACTAAATACAATCTAGGGAAGTTTGACTCCAAAAGTGATGAAGGAATTTTGCTTGAATATTCTGAAACATCTAAGGCCTATAGAGTTTACAACTCTAGAACGTCTGTAGTTGAAGAAGTCATCCATGTAAAATTCAATGACCATAAACTTCATAAGAAATTATTAGAGAAAGAAAAATCTCTTGGTTTTTATATGCAGGAATTACATGTCAATTTACCAACATCAGATGGGTTTCCCAACTCATCAGACAGTCTAGTTGAAGAAAGGTAGCATATTAGCAAGTATTCAACTCTACTAAAGAATCATCTTGATGATGTCATCATAGGAGATTCCAAAGAAAGAGTTATTAAAATATTAAAGACAAAGGATCAAAATGCCATGATCTCAAAAGTTCAACCCAGAAATGTTAATGATGCTTTATGAGAACTAGATTAGAGCTATGCAAGAAGAGCTAGATCAATTTGTGAAGAATGAAGTCTAAACGCTTGTTAGTCCCCAAGAGAAAAAAGTTGTCATAGGAGCAAAATTAATGGGTGTTTAGGAACAAGCTAAGGTGGTGAGAAACATGGCTAGGCTAGTAGCCAAAGGGTACTCACAACAAGAAGTTTTCAAGCCTCATCTATAATGAATTAAAGATGAGCATGATGAGAGAATTAAGATTCTTCTAAGGATTATAAATAAAGCAGACAGACAATTTGATCTACATACATCCGACGAAGTATGTAAAAGTGTTGCTAAAGTAGTTCAAGCTAGACAATTTCAAAGAGATGGGAAATCCTATGCATCAAATAACATCTTGAGTTGGTTCATCACTTGGTCTAAAGAAAGAGTCTAATCTAGTGGACAACATTTTGCATAGATAGATAATTTGATCCTTACTCTAGCTTACAACGTTTAGACCTGATATTATGTAAACATTTGTTTGTGTGCTCGTTTTTAAATTTGGAACAAGGGAAGTTCATTTAATAATTGCTAAATGTATTTTGAGATATTTAAAAGGTTTTACTAATATTGGATCATGCAACAAAGGTAGAGAAAGTTTCCATTTGCATGATTTTATGATGTTGATTGTAGGTACAATTGACTCTAGAAGGGGGGTTCAATGGATCCTAAACTCAATTTTCTTAATCAAAAACACAATCAATCGCAAATTATAATAGACAAGTGATAGAGAGAAGTATGCACAGGGTTTTATACTAGTTAGCCTTAAACACTAGGGCTACGTTTAATCTCTTTAAGCAACCCGCTTAATAGACTGTACTAACTCGAGTATTCGACACCTCTCCATGTAGCCAAGTATTCTCCACCTCTCCATGTAACAAGTATTTTCCACCTCTTCAGATAACAAGTATTAAACACCTCTCCAGGAAGCTAGTCTTAATTCCTTCTAAGACCAAAACCTCTCAACAAGTGAGAAACACTCTCAAACAGATAGAAACTATGAAAGCTCATAGGGTTATCTTCAAATAGTGAAGGATTTAAAAATACAAGTCTTATTCCCCAAACAATGAATTCTCTAAACAGCAGATATACAAAATTCTCTCAAAAAGACTACACACACTAAGAATATGAATGCGTTATGTAAGCTTTGTATCTTGTTTCGCGTAATTGTGTATTGTCTCTTTCACCTTCAAGGTCTTTATATAGTCTTCAGAGTGTGATCGTTGAAGTTTTGATTCTTCTCTTTGTTCACATGACCATTGGAGGAATATTGTTCATCCACTTCATGGATTCCTTAATCAGATATTGAGTATGGAAACTCTGGATATTAACTTGTATGTATCTTTATGTTCCTAAAATACACTTAGAAACTCTCTGTGAATATCAACAATTAGTATAATCTTTATATTAAAGCATGAGTATTGCTAAAAAAAATATCTTCTAATATCTCTTAATTATCAATACTTAAACACAAATAGATTTAATCTGGTTTATATATAATTCAGAAATTCTTTTAATACATAATCAATAATATACTCTGTTTTTCAAAAACTTTCTTGTACATGATTGAATTTGGTCAATCAATCACAATTGTATTCTGAATCAATTTATAATCACTCAAGAAATTATGTTTCTTTCCTTGAAATATTAAAACACGTGATATTTCTCAATTATCTAGATCTTATTTCATAATTTTTATTCTAAATACATTTTCAAAAACCTTCTAAATGTGTATAAGTTTTAATCAGTGATAACAATCAAGCTTAAATAGAATTGAATATAAAAAAACATATTTTTGAAATCTATTGAATATTAAAATCAATTATCATTTAAACACATGAAACTCATTGAAACAATATCTTATATATTTTTTATTTGTCTAATCCTTTTATTTTAGGATTATAACAATAAATACACTTTCAAATAGTTTCCAAGTTAACACAAAATTTAAATGTTGGAGTATAATCAAATTTTAACTTGGATTTAATTCTTTAAAAAAAATCATAAATTCTTTTAATGTAGTGAGTATGTGTGCTTTGTTTTTCAAAAACTTTCTAGTTAAAACTATTTATTCAGAAAAAAAAAATCTATATCAAATTAATAAACTTGCTTTGATTAAATCTTTGATTTATATAAACTAATCATATCAAAACAAGTTTAGAAAACATTTCAATAATAATTATAGAATGTAAATACTGAGTTTGGAAACTTCTTTATTATTTAATCGTCTAATGCATTCAGAACCGTGATTGTATATCATGTTGAAACTGCACCATCGTCTGATGGTTGCATTTCAATCATCGTTTGATGCGTTGCATTTCAATCATCGTCTGATGTATTGAATGTTCGACTATGGGACTTTGTCCAATTTGTTCTTCTAATAATTTTATTTGTCAAATGCTTCTCTATTGAAGTGTGAGTTTTGTAGTGTTTGACATTTTCTTTTATTGACAACTTCTATCACTTCCTTGAACAACATCTTAACACTTTTGGCATAGTCTACCACGTTCATTCTTCACTTTGGATCTTATGATTGTCTAATATGTTCAATCAACCCAGAACGTCTAATGAATCTACACAATAGTAGTTTTGTTAGATATCTTAACACATCTTATAGTTTTTATTATCATCAAAACATATAGAATCTTATATCAAGATATCGTCTAGAGGATGTAGGATCGTCTAGCATTGACTAGATTATCTATTGACTCAACAATCTCCCCCTTTTTGATGATGACAAAAACTATAAGTTATCAAAGATATTTTCACAATAGATAAATACTTTCAATTTAAATATGACATGGAAACATATTAGCAAAAGAAAATAATGTAAATGTGTGCAATGAATTGTATGCAGTTAATTGGTCTATCTATTCAAAACTTTTCTTATTTCTCCTCCTTTTTTATATCATTAGAATGATTTCACAAAAAGAAATCCTTATTGTTGCGAGGGGTTTGAACATCTCAAAGAATCAGATTCTACTGATGTGGAGAGTTGTTCAGGATTTTTATTTTTTCTTTCATATCCTATAGGTGCTTCTAGTCATTCTTTTCTTTGTCTCTGATAATGTTGGGCGTGTTGACACATTTTCTAGATCGTATTGCAAATTTCAACACTTTACCCATTAACTGAAGACTTATTCATTTTGTAATACTTAGATCAATTATGTGTTGAGCTTTGTTGAACAAATTTAATTCAATCCTTGCAGATTTTACTGATGCTTGATCGAGAGTTGTCTCATATTGTCCAGGAGAAAAAATTTATGTTATCAAACTTAGATTGTCTACCTCCTAAAATTTTGTACTTGATTTAGTTTTAAGAACATCTTTATCAAAAGTTGAAGGAACCTGTTTTTCTTGTTGAATAAATAGGGTCAATCTATATGGATTGCTCTAGGAATTTCTTTAGATCTTTTAAACAAAAGAGGGAGAAAAATCCTTAAGAATTTTGAAGTTCAAGACCAGAAGGCGAGGACATCTCATATCTAATTGAATCTTGCACTCAATGACCAGGGACATCTCCATTGATGTAACTAACATATGATTCCTCAGAAGTTGTTGAATCATTATATTTACCAAATTTGCACAAATCCATGATATTTAATAGTATCTTTTCTTTCCAAAGCAACTCTTCCAACATTGGATGCTCTCAGAAGATCGTCTAAATTCTTCTTTAGTGAAAATTTATGCATTTCAATGCGTGGTAACTCTAGAGTCTCTCCAACCATCTCTTATGGCAACATTGATAATCTCCAGGAGTATAAACATTTCAATTTTTATTTGAGAGAATCAGCCACATGGTCATCTAACATGTGAGCATAAGACACATACATTTCTCCTCTTTAGTATTCTAAGAGATGTAGATGTTTTTTCCTTCTTAGGGATAGATAAAAAAATTCTTCTCTATTCACGTTTGTCTCTAGTAACTGATGGATCATCTAATGATTCATTCTTGATAAGGGAAATAACATATGATTTACTAAGGTTGTATGAATGTTATCCATTGCTTTTACTATTCTTTTTAACAACCTTCCATACTTATATAATTTTTATACAAGTGTGCCAGTTGCACAGTAAACATCTTCCCTTGTAGGATAAAAATAGTTGGGAACCCTTTTGCATTTGATTGCTTTAGAGACGTTGGCCTGATCGATGATCACCTATTTACCTAAAACCATAGAGATAATGTTGTTCTCTTGTACCATGGTTCTAAAATATCTTGACCAATTCTGAGTATATGGTTTGAGTTTTAAAAGCCCTCAGATGTAACGTTCAAGATTCACACAAAAATCCAAAACTTATTTTAACAATCTCTTGCAAAGCATGCTCATATTTCATATTGGACAACGATATTAAAAAGATTGCAATTCAGATTTTTTTTTTAAACGTGAAAGACTAAGAACCTCAGAAAAGAGGATAGTCTTGATCCAAATGCTCAAATAATTTTTAATCAAATATTCAAACGGAGCATAATCAAGTATTCATGAAACAAATACTCACTAATCAAGCATGTAGGAAATTTGATTTAAAAACACAATGAGAGTTGTGATCTTTTCCTGTTACATCAAATTTTAACTAACTATCATTATTACAGCTATAAATTTCTTGTTACTTAAGTGCACATGTAACTTAGATCGTCTAATGCATAATATGCACGATTAGAATAACAAACTTAACAAGTTGTATATGTGGGCATAACCTTCATTTCCTTGATATCTTCATTTTCTAAGTTAAGTTATTTTCTTCTTCTTACTCTCTCCCCTTTTGTCATTGCAAAAAGCATTAAGAAGATCAAGGAAATGTTTTTGGACAAGGTTGTAGATTGGGAATAGTAGATTTGTAAAGTTTGAGAAGGATTTTGTAAAGGGAATCACTCAGGCAAGAGATTTGATCTCAAGATTAGGGAGATCATGTCCAAAGGTTTCTTTCTAAAAAGGGTTGAGATTTGAGATGGAAACCTAAGGTATTTTTCTTAATGTTTTTCTTCAATTAGCGGATGTAAGGGTGTGTGTAAAGGTGAGATGCTTAGGCTAACTTTTAAGGTTTTTTTATTTATCTTATGAAATTATCTACCCCATACCCCCAACAGATATTCAACAAGTGTATATAACACATAGGCACATTTAATTTTAATTTATAACAGGTGATAAGACCAGAATCAAACAAAATACACAAATATGACCGTCTAATCCTTATAACAGATCGTTTAGATGAAATGATTAGAATGTAATGCATGACTAGCCTAGTTAGTTTTGGTTCAACGCATACAACATTCAAACACACAACAAATATTTACTAGATCATAGGATCATCTAACACATTTTTCAAAACATAGTAATTTGACAACTTAGCTTATGGATGTTGTAACATGTCATTTGCATGACAAGGCTTCATTAAGAGAAAATGAGCAATTCGTTTTAAACCAATTCCAACATTCTTTCCACTGTTCTTGGAATGCATTTAGTTCATTCTCTTCTTTGTTTTCCTTATTCTGAGAGCTTGCATATTTTTATATATATGAATTGTAAGCCTTCGTCTTCTTTTTCATTGAATAGGTATATTCCTTCCAGATTTTGATGTACCTACAATAGCAAGAATTCTCTTTGGTACCTTTGATTTCTTAGGTCCTTTTGGATTAGGTTTCCATGGTTCTCCTTTAGAGAGACTATTAGATGATGCAGATATATTATGTTGTGCAAGAGTATGTACATCCTGTGTTTTTTTCTTTGAGAATTGATTTTAGTACTATCACATAATTTTATAGAATTTCTGGGAAGGAGTTCTAAAGATTGTCTTCATGTGTTGGTCAAAGATTGATTTTTCTCATAAGCATAATTTTTTTTCTCTAAGTGCCTTAAGTATAGATGTAATATGTATTGACTTCATTGAGTAGTTGATGAGCATAATTGTATTCACACTTAATAACTTTAATCATAGAATGTTGGACTATAATAATAAATAAATCTATTGTTTTAATTAAGATTCGTATAATTGGATTTATTTGGGCCTTAACTATTATTTGTGTTAATTTTGATCTTTTAGAGTAGATGATCTGAAAGAAGTGTCTACATTTGTGAATGAGCCAAATATGTAAAAGTCCAAGTTGCTTCTTTGAATCAAAATAGAAGAAAATATTTGGAATGATTTTATGCAAAGTAGGAGAGGTTTTTTCCATTTAAGTAAGAGAGATTTTCTCTACCTAAGTAGGAGTTGGATTTTCCCCACTATCTTCTCCACTAATAGTGGCGTCTCCACCATGGCATGTGGACACGTTTTTTGGTTTGTGTCCTATTTAAGGAGAGTCGGGAAAAAGCACTGAAAATACCAATCTCTCTGAGTTCATGGTTGCTTCCTCTGTTTATTTTTCTGCATTTTTATATTTGTATTTTTTTTTTGCCTCCGTATGGAAGGCTTAACCTTTTTAGTTGATTCCTTTTTAATTCCCCCATTAATTTCTAAGGTTATAATCAATAAAAATTTCCTTTTTCAATTCTTGATAGTAGTTGTTTTAATCTTCTAAAATCATGGAAAACTGATTTTTGTGAGAAGTTGTACTTGAAAGCATGATTGAGAGTCTTCCTTATCTTGAACTTTGGTTTCTCAATTAGTTCGCATTGTTCTAATTAATTTATTAGGCGCATGATTTAAGAGAGAGGAGATAAGCATTCTCATGGAGTATACACATGAAACAAAGTGGGTACTAATTAAATCAAGAGACACATGCTTTACTAGTGAACTTGAAGTTGAATTAGATTGGCACATGTTCAATTAGGCTTAGTTGTATGTGAGAATTGAAGGGTGGTAATCTTTAGATAACTTGTGAAGAATTCATTAGTGGAGGAACTTAGGAGTCAACCTGCATTCTTTACTATTTTTAATCTCCTTTATATTCTCTTGCTAAACAAATATAAAACCTTTTTTTTTTACTTTTATTGTTATTACTTATCCAATTGTGTTGCAGATAGTTTGAGAGCTAGTTTTCATTGGATTCACACTTGAGTTCACTGGGAGACGACTTGCGGTTAATAGATCTTCTATACTACCTTTACTCGTTGTTAGATGATCCATGAATGAGCATCAGACGAATCTCTTTGGATAGTATGATTGCGTAAAAGCTTTGATTTTAATGTCAGACAACATACATGTCAGTAGTTAGGAATGCTACTTTCTCTTTTTTTTAATTAGAAGCGAAGCAGCCACATGCCTTCATGTCAAAGAAACAAATGTTTCTTTTCAGACAAACATCTTTGTAGGCTTTTCGTCACCACTCAAGCTTGTGAGTTTAGTGAACCATTTGAGATGTCGAAGTTATCTCAAACGAACTTTTCTTTTAAGACCACTTTGTAAATTCTTTTTAACCACTCGAGATTGGGGCTAATGAACCATCCGAGATGTTGGACATATCTCTTTATCTTGAACCGCCTTTATCTCGACATCTCAGAATCTCAACCAACGAAACATCAGTTACATGGGACAACCAAATTTCAATAGTGATTAATTAGCATATAATGCACAATTAACACCATCCATGATATGATTACTAACATTTGAACTCTATTGGACCAACTTTTATCATCTATGTCCAAGAAGTCCAAGACAACCACTATATAGGTATCATTTTCTAAAAGCAAAAGGTAATGAACACAAATATAAACAATTTTTGCTATTTGCTAAAGTTATAATTGTATTGAATTTGATTCATATATTTAATATATTTTCTATTTTAATCTCTGCATAAAAGAATCATTTTATTTTAACATATTATCTTTTGTTCTGTTACCTAGTTAAAATATATATATATATATATATATATATATATATATATATATATATATATATATATATATATATATATATATATATATATATATATATATATATAACATCATTATGACTTTGACAAACGATAAGGACTAATTTTTGTATAAAAAAAAATCGTATAACAACTAAAGTATGCAATCCTTATCACTTAAAAGACTAAAAAATTAAGTGGAATATCAGGACTAAAATTACAATCTTAAACAAACAAAACATGACACTTTCATAGATGAAATTTGAAAATCATACTCGAGACCTTTTCACTATGAACGGATTAGAATTCCTTCCAAATATGTTTTTGGTAAACTCAGTGGTAATAAATACTGAGAATGAGTATTGAAAATTCAAAGTATTTATATGGTTAAATTAAAATATATAAATAAAAACTAACTATCACCTTAGGTTCTAGTTTGGTTGAGTTAATATAAATTAATCTTAAATTATAAAACAATATCATAGTCTAAGGTTCAATTTTCTGTATTCTATAAAAAAATTTGAGCACCCTTTTTCATTTCACAATGAATACTTCAAAATAGAAATATTCCCAAGTTGGTCAAGTAGTGTATATAAGTAAAAAGTAAAATAGTTGAATTTACAAGATTGAATTATATCTGAACTCTAAATTTTAAAATAATAAGAGAGTTCATTCTAATTATTATAATTAGATTTATTGAGTTACATATCAGCATATCATTATTAGACTATTCATATACGTTTAGTCTATTAAGAATCTTTTATCTAAAAAAATGTATTGAAATCTGTCATCAAATAATAAAATAACCTAATTAAAATATCTCTAGTAAAATTTAGATAGCAACTGCTCAAGATCAATTTTTGTAAGAAAAACAAAATATCAAATATAACTTTCATTGGAAATTATTAATATCTCCAAAAAAGATTCAAAATTTCTTAAACCCAACATTCAATAATAGAGACATATTTGAGAGGTACTCTACATAACTTTTTCAGTCTCACATGCTAGTATAAACTTAATTATTAAAATAAACCCGGTCTTCTTTAAACATTAAAATATAGTGTTTTATATTCTCAAGCAACCAAGTTGTAAGCTTTTACAGAAAAGCCAGAGGGATAAAGAAACTGTTTTTTTCTATGAAGTTGGCAATGACTTTATATAGCAACTTGGATCCAATCTTGAATTTTACAAAAAAGAAATCTAGTTCCAACATAAAGGCTATATAAAATCCTCATTCTTTAATAAGTTATATAACTTCACTAATGATGAAAAAAGGGAATAAATAATTACTGTCTTTAAAATGAACAAATTAAGGTATATGTCTCATTCAATTCAATTTTGTATTATGGCAGTACCACACTAAAATCCCAAGACAGACAATTCTTTGCTTCATTTACAGAAAACATAACCTTAGATTTTCAGAAGAAAAAAAAAATTAAGAACATGTAAAGAAAAGGACAAAACTAGTTACTCAAGTTCAATATAACCTACAAGATTTTCAGAAAGAAAAACATTGGAAAACTTTGGTAAAACAAGTCAATGTGTCACAAAAAGCATGTAGACTGCTGTTTTAGAAGCTTTTTATAAGGGAGGAAGGGGACCTTTTGGACAAAAATTTCCATTGAGAAAAAATTAAAATTAATTTTTTTATAAACAAAAATAAACTTATATATAAGAAAAATTTATAAAAACTCTTATATCGTCCAGACAAAAAACCCAAAGAAGACCGTAGACATACATCTACCAAAGGAAAGTTTGTGTACAAATAGTTACAGTAGGAACTGAGAATGTGGCAGAGGAGAATGGACCTTGTAAACCATCTGCTCTGCCACGATTTACTAGAGAAAGGCAATAATATTGTTGAAATATTCTTACCATGAAAACATCTTAAATGAAAGGGAAGTAGTGAGGTTGGCATCTGAAACTTTCAACTACTCAACAATACACAACCAAATGAGTTATTTTTTTGCTTGCAATGCCAATCCTCTTTCTCCTACCTCCTACTTATCAAGAACTTGTAAATTTTGGAATAAAATGTGGACAGCTTGCTCGATCTCCTTCTCTGTTATGATCAATGGTGGGACAATCCTCACTATATTTCCTTTTCCAGCAGTTAACACTAAAAGGCCAGAATTTTGACAAGCATCGACAAAGGGCGAGGCAGGTACATCTAAATCTATTCCTATGATTAGCCCAACACCACGAATTTCTTTCACATGTCGGTTTCCTCCCAACTTCTGCCTGAGTACTTCTTTGAAGTAGAGGCCTTTCTCAGATACAGATGACAGGAACTCAGGCTTTGATATTTTATCAAAAACAGCAATAGCAGCACTGCAAACAAGAGGGTTTCCTGCAAAAGTGCTTCCATGATCACCATAATTTATTGAAGAAGCAACACTCTCCGTCACTAAAACAAGTCCAATAGGTAGGCCTCCCGCAAGAGGCTTTGCAAGGGTCATCATATCAGGGAAGACGTCATATGCCTCATGGGCCCATAAAAACCCTGTTCTACCTAAACCACATTGAACCTACAAAATCTCAAAAAGCATATGATAGTTAAGTAGAACAGCATATAAAACCAAATGCAATACTTAAAGTACTTATAATTATACTTCAACATATGACACCTATATTTTGTCACTCCATGACCAACAAAATTCATGTGACAATGTTAATCTCCTCATCATTCAATCAATAACATGGCAAAGATAGACAAACCGACCAATTTTCGAGTGACAATGTCATCAAAACATTAGACAATCTTTTCCAAAGCAACTTTGAAATAAACTGAAAAAAAAAACACTTAAAAGTGAAAATCAATGGGGTCTTGGATTGTTACATACACAAATTTAAGTTTAAAATTTTTCAGGAACACTAGGCATTACCATTTACAGTAATATGTGAATATTAGATACACCATACCTCATCAAACACAAGAAGTGTCCCAGTTTCATCACAAGCATTCCGCAGGGACTGTAGAAATTCTTTTGTAGCACTGTAAATTCCACCTTCTCCTTGGATGGGTTCCACAAAAACTGCAGCAATTTTGCCCTGCTTAATTAATTCTGTTGCAGCCTGAGCATCTCCATACTCTAAAAAGGTCACTCCAGGCATAATAGGTTCAAAAGGTGTTCTATATTGCACTTTACTTGTCAAAGCAAGTGCACCCAAGGTTCTCCCATGGAAGCAGTTACTAAAAGCAATGAATTCTGTTGCTGGCTCTTTTCCATTAGTAGTTGTGTGTCTCTGATGTTTCCTGGCAAATTTAATAGCTGCTTCATTTGCTTCGGTTCCAGAATTTGAAAAGAACACACGATCGGCAAAAGAGGAATCCACGAGACGCTTTGCAAGTTCTACCTGCAACAATTCAAATATAATTTATAGAATGCAACACTGTACAGAGACACATAACCTGCTTCTACAAGAAATGAACCAAAGTAAAGCACATTGGAACCACTATAAACAATTACAAATAGGTAGATACAATATAGACATGCCCAATAACATTACAGCAATATATATACTTATTAGATAAAGCATATACTAAATAAGTTGTTTTCTTTCCTTTTCATAACGTATACACAATCAGAGAATGACATTATAAAACCAAATGATCAATGGCCATCTCTTTCTCTACAGTCTCCAAAGCACAATAAAGTATAAAATCTCCAAACCAAGTGATCAATGGCAAATCTCTTTCTATTTCTCTAACATGTTAAAGGATCAAGGACTAGTATAATGCCAGATTAACAAGCATTTATTATGCAAACATACCAGGGATGGAAGAAATTTGATAATGGGAAAACTACAATACTCTGGATTCTATGAACAGTAGAGTATAAAATTGGAGAGATGTAAATTAATCTTTTAACACCCTATGAAGACTAATAACTAAGGATTGTTCAGAGTCCTTCAATTGTAAACTAAAAAATGTAAATAGAAAGGCTCAAGTGTTGACAAAATTATGCACACTTATGTTTCATTTGGGACTTGTTTAGCATTTTTATGTATTGGTTTAGTTTTCTTTCCCTGCTAGAGTTCTAGAAAAATTAAAATTTGTAGAATTACCAATCTAGTAAGCACTATACGCTAAGGTTTATTAATGCCTGATAACAACAACTGGGTTCCCTTCAATTAGTGAATGGTACAGTATAAAACAAGTACTCAATCCTGGAAATTAACTTTCTCATAAACTATGGTAGATCACCATTAAGATAATCATGTGCCACCGCCAAATTTAAAGTTTTCATTGCCACTCACTTCGTTCAATATCCTAACTCTTCCATACATTTTTTTCAAAAGAATTGAAGTGCAGCAATTTTAAATCCAGACCTTTGTCATCATAAAACACTAAAGAAACACCCACACCACACTGAGCAATCATTATATTTGAATCACCACCATTACACCTCCAATGCTCCAACTCAGACTTTGAAAAACAAATCCTCATAAAATATTCACAAAATTATGAACACCATTACAGATAAAAAAATGTAAAACGAAGCTAAATTATATAAGTTTGACTATTTATATTAAACCACTAAAGAAACAATTAGCAAATTTGGGTGCCCAGCTTAATTGTTACTGAGAAAACTAGTGTCTTAATTCAAACAAACAAACCATAAAATAGCAGCAGTTTATTACAAATTTTTTCCATAATATCTAAGCAAATTGAAGATGATATAAAAATAACTCTGATACAAATAGACAATTCATCGCATGCCCACACCAGATATTGATTGGTAAACATAAAGCTTTCTGTGAATTTTATACAGATGAAGAAATTGATATAACTCATACACATAGTAACATGCCCGAACCTGAGGTATTGTGTAGAATATATTGCTGGTATGAGTAAGGGTGGCAGCTTGTTCAACAACAGCTTTTAACCAATCTACATCACCGTGCCCTAGTGCATTGACAGCAATTCCAGCACTCAAATCTAAATATTCTCTCCCTTCAACGTCATACAACTTGCAACCTTCCCCCCTCTCAAGCACCACTGGTGTTCTTGCATATGTCCCCACCAATAACTTCCCTTCCATCTCGATCACATCCTTAGTTTTCTCCAATTTTGATTTCCCGGTGTTATGTGCAGCAACATCCACATTAAGACATGCACTCACAATACACCGGCCTCTAATCTGAATAACAGGAGTTCTTCCACTCAAAGTGCTCTCTCTTGCCAAACTGAAAAATTGCCTGGGTTTGTAACATGGTTGAGAAATTAAATGGTTTGGAGAAGTGTAAACTGCATTCATTCTGTTCAATTAAGGGCGAGATTCTTTCACTTCTTCCCTTTTGCTGAAACAACAATAAAAATTATAAAAAAATAAAAGATCAGCTTGCCATATAGTTCAGACTTCAGTCTTCAAACACCTGAAGAAAGACTTTTCAGGTCACCTATACTCAAAACAAAACGGATACATTCGCAACTGAAAAGGACAAAGAGCATAAAGAGCACAAAATCAAATCAAGATTACAATGGAATGCAAATGCAAGACAATTTTGCCAGCAAAAAACTAAAAAGCACCACAGCAAACCTAAACTAGTGTTGTTTAGTCCCAAAACTTTTCTTGTGTGCAGATTCTTCCCCAGAGTCACCAACTTAGTAAGCAAATATAAGTAGCCAGCTTTCTATGCAAAACTACTCCCGGGACTCACCAAAGTAAACAAAAATTGATCTTTGAGAAACTAAGGTGCAAAAAGAAACCACTGCCATCTCACTAATCTATTTCCAATTTTCACCTTTTGAGTATCATTAAATAACCCAAAACGAATTCACAATCAATCAAAACCCTCTTCCCCGAAAAAGATGAGTCAAAGAAAGCCAAACCAACCCAGCTTCAAACAATATACCACAACAAATTGAACATTAAATCAACCAAACAACTTCAAATCATGAACACTGGTTTTGGGTGAATAAACATTGGGACACCGAGGAAATCAAAAAGTCCCTTTTGGTGAGGTCCGCTTCGACCTTCTGTATACACTTTCAAATACTAACAACAATTTTTAATTTTCTTTCCAGGATAAAAAAACAATAACAAAAATTTCTCTAAGATTAAAACATGATTCGAGCGAAACAAAACCTATAAAGTGAAGCAATACCTTGGTCGAGAAATTCAAATGTGAAAGTTTTCAACTTGGTGCTTTTTTTAGGGTGTTATCAGAAAGACACAGATACTGTGCAGAGACAAAAACAGCATCAACACAGAAAGTTATATTATTACTAATAGTAATAATAATAATAAAGTAAAATTACACTAACAGCTTTAAATATACTTACTTTTACATTTGTTTTTCTTATGGAATTGTGAGTGTAATAGTATTAAAACTTAACAAAATGGACATATGATAATATAAGATTTCTAACAATAATAGAAGATATGCTTAGGATTTTAAGAAAATAAAAATGCCACAATTTCCGTGTAAAATAATAAATACATAAAAAAAAGAGTAGTTTTTGTATGTGTGGGAATAAAATATAAAACAGAGTAAGATATAATATTTTATCTGTACTGTAGAACTCAAGTTTTTACTCCGAACTTAAGTAAAGTACAAGCGAAATAAACCTTAAACCCTAGAGTAAACACTGAAAACATTCAACAACGATTAAAACCGAACACGTACCTATTTTCCAACCATACCAGCCTCTTTGGTTCGTTTGGTCTGTTCCCATGCACAAAAACATTAATCGCGTTAAAATCTGGGATTAGGAGAAAGTTTAAGGTTTGAGAATGCAATAACTAACAACACAGAGGGAGAGAGAGAGTACCAGAGACTGTGAAAAGATTATGGAAGAGAGAATAATAACAATTTTAAGGGAAGTCAAAATGGGCCTATGCAAGGCATTTTCTTCCTACACTCCCTCTATTTCCACCTGCACCCCCTTTATTTCTACTTGCACCCACAAGTTTTGAAATACTAGTTTTGCTCGAGAGTTTTATTTTAAGGGGGTAACCTCCATAGAAGACGTGTGTACTGCTGCTGGTATTAAGAAAATAATAATTATCAAATTATATATGATTATTGTATATAATTATTGTACGATATTGTGCAATATTATACGCAATTATATGTAATTAATTTAATAATGATAGAATCCCATGATTAGTGGATCCCTACTTAATTAGCTTGTAATTTTGAGAGAGAAGGTCTCCATACACTTCTATATATTTGCTATACATTGAGTGATGTAAATACGAATAAAAACATTTCTTTCTCCTTACCATCTTCTTACATACAATTTTCTTATATGGTATCAGAGCACCGATCTTGGTGCTCTGACAGCCTCTCCATTTTTATCCGCTAAATAAGAAATCATGTCTTGCAAAGAAGGCACCTATAACGAGTCCGATAGAAACCTCGTTTTGCTCGAGAGTTTTATTTTAAGGGGGTAACCTCCATGGAAGACGTGTGTACTGCTGCTGGTATTAAGAAAATAATAATTATCAAATTATATACGATTATTGTATATAATTATTGTACGATATTGTGCAATATTATACGCAATTATATGCAATTAATTTAATAATGATAGAATCCCATGATTAGTGGATCCCTACTTAATTAGCTTGTAATTTTGAGAGAGAAGGTCTCCATACACTTCTATATATTTGCTATACATTGAGTGATGTAAATACGAATAAAAACATTTCTTTCTCCTTACCATCTTCTTACATACAATTTTCTTATATGGTATCAGAGCACCGATCTTGGTGCTCTGACAGCCTCTCCATTTTTATCCGCTAAATAAGAAATCATGTCTTGCGAAGAAGGCACCTATAACGAGTCCGATAGAAACCTCGTACAAGGCTTCACTGCTGAGCAAATTCAACAATTGGCAAAGGCTATTTACTCGCTCAACAAGAATGGTAAAAGTGACACGTTTGTTAGCTCTGCAGGTTTGCTTGCCCATAACTCGTCTATTAATTCTGCTTCTACAAAACCATGGATTTTGGATAGCGGAGCAACCAATCACATTGCATCTGATTCACAATTTTTCACACACAATTCATCATCATTTATTCTAAATGATAATCTGCCTACAGGCTCAACTGCGCCCATCTCATCTACGGGCACAATTAAATTCAATGACAATATCACTCTCAAAGATGTGCTTTGCGTTCCTTCTTGTAATTTAAATCTCATGTCCGTTAGTAAGATAACCAGTTCACTAAATTGTTGTGTCGTTTTTACTCCACATGGTTGCGTTTTGCAGGACTTGGCTACGGGGAGGATGATTGGCTCGGGTAAACAACACGCAGGCTTATACTACATGTCCCCTCTTCCAAACCAAGTCACGCATCTCAAATTTCGGCCGATCCTGATTTATGGCACAAGCGTCTCGGACATCCCTCTCCGGCATATCTATAACTTGCATCTTCCTTACTACCTATCAGTAAAAATCTCATTCCCATTCATAATAATTGTAGTATTTGTCCCAAAGCTAAACAGACAAGGCTACCCTTTCCTTTAAGCACAATAAAATCTCATTCTCCATTTAATCTATTGCATTGTGACATTTGGGGTCCTCATAAAACCCCAACTCATTTTGAAAAACGTTTTTTTTCTCACTATAGTCGATGACTATACTAGATGTACTTGGTTATTTCTTATGAATCACAAGTCTGAAACCCAACATCTCTTAGAATCATTCATTACTTTTGCACAAAATCAATTTCAGGCATTTATTAAAACCATCCGCGTTGACAACAGATTGGAATTTATTTCTATGCATAATTTTTTTCTCAAAAAAGGTATTGAATGTCAACGCACTTGTGTCTACACTCCTCAACAAAATAGAGTAGTAGAACGCAAACATAGACACATTTTAAACACAGCACGAGCCCTCCTATTTCAGTCTCATTTACCATTAGAATTTTGGGGGGAATGCGTTTTAACCGCCACATATATCATTAATCGCTTGCCAACACCTTTACTCAAAAGTAAATCACCTTTTGAGATGCTATATAATCGTCCACCTTCACTTTCTCACTTAAAAACTTTTGGTTGTCTCTGTTATACAACTGTTGTTTCACCTAAGCAAAAATTTGATCCGCGCGCTCGACAATGCATCTTCATTAGTTATCCTCTCAATCAAAAAGCATACAAATTATTTGATATAGATACAGGCACTTTTTTTACAAGTCGGGATGTCATCTTCCATGAAAGTGTTTTCCCATTCTGCCAACAGTCCCAGACGCAATCCTCACCTCCATTACAAAGTATTTTGCCTACTATTGACATTGACTTACCCACTCCTGTCCAACATTCACTCAACCAACCTTCTTCTCCTACTTGTCATGATACACCTGAACCTCCATCAAACCAACCTTTTTCTCCTACTCATCACAATGCACCTGAACCTCCACCAAACCAACCTTCTTCTCCTACTCATCCTACCTACACCCCCTTTATTTCTACTTGCACCCACAAGTTTTGAAATACTAGTTTTGCCCGAGAGTTTTATTTTAAAGGGGGTAACCTCCATGGAAGACGTGTGTACTGCTGCTGGTATTAAGAAAATAATAATTATCAAATTATACACAATTATTGTATATAATTATTGTACGATATTGTGCAATATTATACGCAATTATATGCAATTAATTTAATAATGATAGAATCCCATGATTAGTGGATCCCTACCTAATTAGCTTGTAATTTTGAGAGAGAAGGTCTCCATACACTTCTATATATTTGCTATACATTGAGTGATGTAAATACACACAAGAGAATAAAAACATTTCTTTCTCCTTACCATCTTCTTACATACAATTTTCTTATAGCTGGCCAAAGCTTTCTCGCAAGGGGTGGTGGAGTTCATGGTGTTGTTTTGAAGTTGCTTAGGTCAGGATAGGTGGTTTCAAGTATGGAAGGGTGGGTTTTTTTGGTTAAAATGGTGAAGTAATGCTTATCGGAATTCGAAGTCTGGAAAAAGGTTTTCAAAATATGTAAACCAAAACACGTTTATCCAAGATCCAGGGACTTCTAGAATAGAGTTTCTGGAAGTGGTGGGAAACATTTTTGGATAACACATTCTGAAATAATGTGGGTGGTGTGCATTGTATTTCCTAGTAGTGTTTCCAAAATTTTATTCTTCACAGTCAAAAAGGGCATTTAGAATGGAAAATCCACAATATTTCGAGAAGTTTTGTTCTAAAATGTTATATGACATTTATTCTAGAAAGAGTATTTTACAATAGAAAAGTTGTGTTCCAAAAAGAGGAATCTATAATAGTATATTCTAAAATGATATTTCCAAAAAAACATATATTATTATGGATTTTTTTTTTAACACAATTTTTTTATTTATTTTGAATTTATTAATCCAGAACATCTAAAATTGTGGTTTTTTAATTAAAATTGATTTTTGGGAGAAATAATATGGATGAAGACTTTTACATGGTACAGGTGTAGATGATGTTGATATGAAGTACTTTGTATCGTATAATGCATTGGATAATAAATATAGATCACAGGATTGTATTGATACATTCACAACATATGAGGTAAAGGGTACTGTCACATTAGAATTTACATAGTGTGCAATTGTGAAGCGTATTTGGTGAAGTAAATATAAAGTTGTCATATATTTTTGTAGGTATTCACTTCTCGAGATGACATCTTACAATAGGCAAGAAAGGTTGCTTATAATTTGGACTTTGTTATTGTACCGATCGGTACCAGTGTTATTGTTATACTAAGGTCGAATACATCAAATGGACAACGAGGAAAGAAGACACATATTATTAGTTTGTGAGAAAGGAGGTAAATATAGACAATAAGAAAATGACTTAGAAGTTACTAATAATAGAGGTAGGAAATGTGAGTGTCCTTTTAGATTGCGAGGGAAACCGATAAAAGGTGGTGAATGATGATTGTAGAATTACTTTGTGCCTCTCATAATCATGACTTGACATATACATTGGTAGATCATCCATATGCTGGTAGGTCAACACTTTGAGAAGGTCATATACTTGTTGATATGACAAAAAGTTCAGTGAAGCCTAGAAATATTTTGCTAACAATAAATAAGCATAATGAAAAAGAAAGTAACCACCATAAAGCAAGTTTATAATGCAAGGTCTCCATATCGTAGATCGAATTGAGGTCATAGATTTAAAAGACAACAATTGATGACGTTACTTAAACGAGACATGTATATTCATTTGTGTAGGTTTAATGAGGGTACGAATATGGTGACAAAAATATTTTGGAGACAACCTGATTCAATGAAGCTACTGGATTTATTTAACATTGTATTGATGATAAATAATACGTACAAAACTAATAGGTATAAGATGTTCTTACTTGAACTTGTTGGTGTTACCTCAACTAGGTTAACCTTCTGTGTTGCATTTGTTGTATTGGCATTTGAACGTGAAATTAATTTTGTGTGGACTCTAGAAAGACTTAAAGGATTGTTTTTTAGAATTAATTCATACCCTAAGGTCAGTGATAGAGATGTTGTTCTCATAAATGTAATAAATGTTGTATTTCCCAAAGCTTGTAATACACTATGTCGTTTTCACATTGACAAAAATGTGAAAACAAAGTATAAAATGTTAGTGCATTCAAGATAGGCATGAGATAAAGTCACGAAAACTTCTGAATTTGTTGTGAACTATGATGATGTAGAAGGATTTCAACACTGTGTTGATGCATTTGAAGTTGTTTGTTCTCCATTATTGGAATTATTATATTTTCCATATAGATGTATATAGAAAGTGTACCAATATATAACATATGTGGTAAAAATAAGACAATAGTTTGATGTAATTGCTGATAGATAGGCATAACATATAGAATAACGAAATATGGAGCATATCTCTCCAATCTAATTGTATATAAACAATAGACATGAGTTAAATGAATATACAAAAACATTCTTTCCATTATATTTGATATGGTATTGGAGTATCGTTTCTGGTGACTCTAAAAAAATTTCTTTCGCCCTTTTTTTTTCCTCGACAGTCATGTCTGTCGAAAACTCCAATGTAGTTATGGATACATCAAATTCATACTACATACATCATTCAGATCAACCCAGACACCTACTTTTCCTAGAGAAATTGAATGGCTCAAACTACCCAACGTGGAGTGAATCAATGACTCTTGCTATTTTTCAGATACAGAAAGTCATTGCCACAATTACTCAAGGTACAATGTCTATTTCATCATATTACATAAAAATCAAGAGCCTTTGGGACGAGTTAGACACATATCACTCATCCTCGCCTTGTAATAAAATGAAAGCCCACAATGAAGAGAAGGAAGAAAATCGTTCAATGCAATTTCTTATGAGTCTCAATGATACCTATAAAGGTGTCTTATCTAATATTTTGATGATGTCTCCTTTGCTTAACATTCGATAGGCATATTCGTTACTTATACAAGAAGAGACACAACAACAATTGTTGATGATTAATTTGGGTAACCATGATATTTACACAAATGTAGCAAATTTTCTCATGGTTGTAAACTTAATAAAGCTCTAAATTATTGTATTGTCTTACTTCCAAATGGTTATATCCTGCAGGATTTGGCTACGGGTAGGATAATTGGCTCAGGTGAACTGTAAGGACCTGTAAAAATTGAATTGGAATAAAAAGGGATATATTTTAAATGAATTCTAAGTATGCTTTTATTTAAAATAAAAAGGAAGGAAAGTGTAGTTTAGAAGACTATGAGATCGCCGGTCGTCTACTACACATGGTCGCCAGGGCGAGAGGCATGTGGACGTCGCCAGGGCACGAGAGGCATGCGGGCATCGCCAGGGCGCGAGGCATGTGGACGTCGCCAGGGCGCGAGAGGCATGCGGGCATCGCCAGGGCGCGAGGCATGTGGACGTCACCAGGGCGCGCGAGAGGCATGTGGGCATCGCCAGGGATAGACATCGGTCGTCTTCCAGGGAGAGACATCGGTCGTTTGCCAGTATGAGACCTCAGTGGATAGTCATCGCGCGAGAGGTCATCGGTGGAAGGTTATCGCGCGATGTCGAGCTTCACACAGAGAAAGTGGGACCCAGACTCCCAGCATGAAACGTCCTGCACGCGTGCCACGTAGACAAAAAGGGTGGTTCAGAATAGTGACATCAGAATGTTGGCATGCGCAAGAGACACTCGCGGTCGTACTGTTCAGGGCAGTGGTTGGCATGCAGAAGAGACAACAGTGGTCGTACTGTTCAGGAAGTGGTTGGCATGCGCAAGAGACAAACATGGTCGTACTGTTCAGAGAAACGTACACTCAGACTTCTCTGCAGAGTGGGTGGTGGCAGCTGCTTTTGTGGACAAGCTGGTTTAAGATGCAAAAACCCACTTCTGAGAGAGGGGAACGTTGCAGTTGTTCAAGAGCGAAAGAGTGAGTTTACCTCCCTTCTCCTCCATTCTCTCCTTCGCGCTGCGATTCTGGCACCTTCACACAAGAGTACGACGAGCGACGACCACCATTAGAGCACCTGGGAGGTTCTCTGCAAGTCCTTCAAACCAGACGCAAAAACAGAGCCAAGGCATTCTTTAAGCTTCGTTGGGTTTCGGAGCTCCTGGTGTTTTGCGCAAGTCCAGGTAAGGGAAGCTAGCTTTATTTTCAATAAAAGCCGTAGATTTAGCTGTTTCTGAAGTGAGGGCGACGTGGTCGCCGGTTTCATATTCTTCTTCGTGATGCTCTGTTCTATGTGTTTGGGCGACGTGGTCGCCGGTTTTAAATACAGATTTCGAAATCCCCTGTTTTTGGACAAGATCGCCGGTTTTGGCGTTGTTTTGCGAACTCCCCTGTCTTTGGTGTTATTTTGAAAACTGTTTGAGATTTATATGTGATATTCGAAAATATGAACCTTGGAATGAGTTTTGCTGTGATTGAAATCATTCATTTAAGTGTTATATGATGGGTTGAATGTTGTGAATGTGAGATCAAGGCATAGTATTTTCAGGAAAGAAAATACCGTGTAAGATCGTGTAGGATGTGCATTGACCGGTGATTCGTCATGATATCCTGACTCTCCTGATATAATGGAATCATATAGATGAAGTTATTCGGGCGTTGAGAGTCGAAGGAGGTTCATACGTATGGATGAGTTGTTTGAAAGAGAACGAGCTCGACCTGTTGTGTGGATTAACCCTGTCATGCTAGGATAGTGATGATATTGAGATTCATTTATACGCTTGTGAATGTGTGTGATTTCACGGCGACCCTGTGAATGTGTGTGATTTCACAGTGGGCAGTATGACAGGTGCAAATCTATGAGTCTAGTCAATGAATGAGTCTTCCGGAAGTAGTGTCAAGTGTCTTGTGTGATGAGTCAGTGGAAGTCTGACGTGAGAAATGAGAAACATTGAATTGATAGACACTTGGTGCATTATGTGAAATAGAACGACTCTTGAAAATATTGTAAAGTGTGTGATTTCTTGGCGATCAGGTGAAGGGAATGAGAAACTTTATAGTTTTATGTGGGTATCTTGAATTTGTTTTATCTTGATTTTAAAAGTTCATATTTAAACTCTCTTTAAAATATATAGCTTACCCTGCGTGTTCTGCTCTATGGCTGTTTTTCTCTTAAAACTGTGATGATCGTGTAATTTTTACACGGGAGCAGATGATCTTCCAGGAAGTAGAGCTCCTTAGTGAGTGGTCACTGGGGAAGAGATCGCCTGTTTCTATCTCTTGGTGGTGATCGCCGGATTTATGTCCTGATAGCAGATCGCCTGTTTTGGGGTCTTCTGTTAGGAGATCGCCGGTTTATGTATGGAGACCGCCGTTTTCGTTGTATTTGATTGATTTTGTTAAGTTTTGAAAAACATTTGACTGGTTATGTATTAAACTCCCTGTGAGGAGCAACTTCATTACTTATATATATAATTATGTTCTCTTCAACATTATTTGTTTACCTTTATTTTCATTATATAAATATGAATAGTTTTTGGCGGGATGTTACATTAATGGTATCAGAGCAGTTCGTCCTTAGGATGACCTGAGGGCTGTGGATCCATTGTGTTTCTTCTGCTCAGGAAATTTATTTGAGTTTAAAATAACAACTATAGTGAAAGGTTTTCAAACGTTTTTGTATTGAAATTTTGTGTGTGCTTTGGTGAATATATGCTCTAACTGAAAATCTTAGTATTAAGAATGAGAAGGTCTTGATAAAGTGGTAAGGGTGCACACTCATAACTGGATCGAGATGATTCTCAATCTTAATTCCAAAGGTTTGATGTTTAGCATACATTGAATTCTGGTGTGATTTATTTCATTTTATTGAGTGTTTTCGTATTGATTGAAAGTGGTTGCTTGGGATTGATGATTGTATACCAGTAGCTGTTCTGGTGTTTTGCTTAAGGTTCTAAGCATCATGATTCTGTTGATGAACTCAAATTCTTAATGACTTTGAGATGCTGACCTTTGTAAGGTCTAGATGTTACCTCCTGAATGAATTGATTTTTAATCGATCTCATTCTTGTAGTTGTAGGGAATATAGAAACCCATAGTTTCAAAATCTGAAAACGAAGGAGATGGCACGTAGACCTTCTACCCCTCCCCAACCTTCTTCGGAGATGAGCCAAATTGCCAAGGCTATCGAGATGATGGCAACTGCCATCCAACAACAGAATGCAGCGATGGCTCAGAATCACCAAGCTGCCATGCACCACTGGGAAACCGCTCGGTCGGCTGAGACAAATTCCCACGTCGGTCAGCCTCAAGAACAGATGGGACTGACTGAGTTCATGAGGCACAACCCACCCAAGTTTAGTGGGAATGCTACCCCTGATCAGGCAGATCAGTGGGTCCGGGAGTTGGAGAAAATCTTTAGGGCGACCTCCTGCCCTGAAGAGAAGAAGTTGGTGTTCGCCACCTATCTGCTGTCTGGAGAAGCTGAGTTCTGGTGGATGGGAGCTCAGCAGATGATGGAGGCCCGAGAGGATGTGTTGGACTTGGAGAGCTTCAGAGTGAGGTTCTTGGAGAAACACTTTCCAGATAGTGCAAAGTTTGCGAAGGAAGCAGAATTCCTCAGATTGGAGCAGGGGGAGATGTCTGTGAATGCTTATGCTGCACGGTTTGAGTATCTCGCCCGGTTCTACACCCAGGCGACCTCTGAGGCTTGGAGGTGTAGGAAGTTTGAAGAGGGACTGAAGCGTGGGCTGAAGAGGACCATAGCCCCGATGTGCATCAGGGAATTTCACGCCTTAGTAGAGAAGGCGAAGATGGTGGAGACTCTGGAAAAGGGTGATTCTCGGGTGATCAGGTCACACCCAGGGGGTTCTTCCAGTGGGGAGGCCAAGGTGCAGCACCCACAAAGCAAGCCTTATTCGAGACCCCCACAGCATAGGGCAGAAGCAGCACCGCCCCAGTTTCAGCAGCAACAACCCTGGAAACTTAAATGTTTCCACTGTGGTGGACCACACACAGCCAATGTGTGCCCCAAGAGAGATTCAGAGAGAAGATGTTTTGCCTGTCAAAAGACGGGACACGTTGCTAGAGATTGTCCTACCCAGAATAGGATGACTCAACCCAGTGGATCACAACAGTTGAGGAATGGAGGCAGTCGACCTCAGGCGGCAGGGAGAGTGTTTGCCATGTCTGGAGCGGAGGCATCTCAGTCAGGTAACTTAGTACAGAGTGTTGCTCTATAGCTGGTAGATGCGTTAGGATTTTGTTTGATTCTAGAGCGACACACTCCTTTGTGTCAAGCCTGTGTGTAGCCGAGTTGGGCCTTCTAGTGAAGGAGTTACCGTTTGAAACTGTTGGTCTATACACCTGCGTCAGGACAGGTGTTGACCTCTACAGTTTGCCCCGAATGTCCAGTGATAGTAGAGGGACGCAGATTCAAGGTGAACTTGATCTGCCTACCTCTTCAGGACCTGGATGTTATCCTGGGAATGGATTGGCTAGCTGCCAATCACATTCTCATAGACGGTGGTAGTCAGAAGATAGCGTTTCCAGACCTCCAAGAGGCAGACGTGATATCTACTCAGCGAGGGCGGTCGGTGTTGGAGGAAGGGGCGAGGTGCTTTGTGAATCCTAGCTCAGTTGGGAGTGAAGAATGAAGAGGACGTAAGTAGGATACCTGTGGTGAAAGATTTCATGGATGTAATTCCAGAAGAAATATCTGGATTACCTCCTAAGAGGGAAGTGGAATTCTCTATTGATTTTGGTACCTGGGGCTGGACCAGTGTCAATGGCACCTTACAGGATGGCTCCAGCCGAGTTGGTAGAGTTTACCTATAATAACGGTGATCATGCCAACATTGGGATGGCAACGTATGAAGCTTTGTATGGAAGGAAATGCAGAACTCCATTGTGCTGGTACCAGGAGGGCGAAGCAATATTGGTTGGACCAGAGTTGATTCGGCAGACGACCGAGAAGGTGCAACAGATACAAGACAGAATGAAAGCTTCTCAAAGTAGGCAGAAATCCTATGCAGATCAGAGGAGAAAACCTTTGGAGTTTGCTGCTGGAGACCATGTGTTCATGAGAGTGACACCAACCAAGGGTATAGGACGAGCGATCAGACCAAAGAAGTTGTCCCCTAAGTTCGTGGGACCATATCAGATCTTAAGGAGGATTGGTCTAGTGGCTTACGAGATCGCCCTACCTCCCCATTTAGCGAATCTGCACAATGTCTTTCACGTATCACAGCTGAGGAAGTACATGGCAGACCCTAGTCATGTGCTGGAAGTGGACGATGTGCAGATCAGGGATGACTTGTCCTTTGAAGCGAAACCAGTCAGGATTGACGAACGGCAAAGTAAACAGCTCAGAGGCAAGACCATCAACATGGTGAAGGTGGTGTGGGATGAGCGATCGGGTGATACAACTTGGGAGTTAGAAGAACCCATGAGAGAAGCCTATCCATATCCCTTTTCCTTGTAATTCAATTTTCGAGGACGAAAATTTTTCTTGTTGGGGAGAATGTAAGGACCTGTAAAAATTGAATTGGAATAAAAAGGGATATATTTTAAATGAATTCTAAGTATGCTTTTATTTAAAATAAAAAGGAAGGAAAGTGTAGTTTAGAAGACTATGAGATCGCCGGTCGTCTACTACACATGGTCGCCAGGGCGAGAGGCATGTGGACGTCGCCAGGGCGCGAGAGGCATGCAGGCATCGCCAGGGCGCGAGGCATGTGGACGTCGCCAGGGCGCGAGAGGCATGCGGGCATCGCCAGGGCGCGAGGCATGTGGACGTCGCCAGGGCGCGAGAGGCATGCGGGCATCGCCAGGGCGCGAGGCATGTGGACGTCACCAGGGCGCGCGAGAGGCATGCGGGCATCGCCAGGGCGCGAGGTGTAACATCCCGCCAAAATACTATTCATATTTATATAATGAAAATAACAAATAGATTGAAGTGAATGAAATTGTATATAAGTAAATAAAGTTTCTCCTCCCAGGGAGTTTAATACAAATACGATCACTTTTCCATTAAAACATAAACAAATTACAATACAATAGAAAGATAGGCGATCTCCTGACAGAAGGGCGATCTCCTATTAGAAGGGCGATCTCCTATTACAAGGGCGATCTCCTATCATATAGGCGATCTCCTATCAGAAAGCAGCAAAAGGGGTGATCGCCCAACGGAAATTGAAAACAGGCGATCTCCTTCCAGCGACAATTCACTAAGGAGCTCTACTTCCTGCAACATCATCTGCTCCCGTGTAAATTATACACGATCATCACAGTTTAAAGAGAAAAACAGCCAACGAGCAAAACACGCAGGGTAAGCTAGATATTTTAAAGAGAGTTTAAATAAGGATAAGTAAAATAAAATCAAGGTAAACAATTTCAAGATATTCACGTAAAGTTATCAAGTTTCTCATACTCTTCACCTGATCGCCCAGAAATCACACATTTCGCAATATTTTCCAGAGTCATTCTATTTCACAACTGTATCAAGTGTCTATCAATTTCAAGTTCCTCATTTCACATGTCAGACCACCACTGACTCAGCACACAAGACACTTGACACTACTTCCGGAAGACTCGTGCATTGACTAGACTCAGAGATTCTGCACCTGTCATACTAAACAGCTGTAATGTTTACCAGCTATGCGCATCAACACAATCTCAATCTCAAGTTCATCATTCTCACAGTATGACAGGGTTAATCCATATAACAGGCCGAGCTCGTTCTTTTTCACACGACTCACCCATACATATGGACCTCCTTCGACTCTCAACGCCTGAATAACTTCATCTATGTGAATTCATTATCTCAGGAGAGTCAGGATAATCTCATTATAGACATCACCGATCAATGCACGTCCTACACGATCTTACACGGTATTTTCTTTCCTGAAAATACTATGCCTTGATCCCACATTCACATCATGTAACACATCTCATAACACTCAAAGGAAAGATTTCAATCACAGCAAAACTCACTCCAAGGTTCTTATTTTCGAATATCTCATTTAAATCTCATACCGTTTCAAAGCAACATCAAAAACAGCGAGTTCGCAAATAACGCCAAAACCGGCGATCTGGTTCAAAAACAAGGTATTTCGAAGTCTGTATATAAAACCGGCGACCACGTCGCCCAAACACATAGAAACAGAGCATTCACGAAGATGAAAACGAAAACCGGCGACCACGTCGCCCTCACTTCAGAAACAGCTAATCTATGGCTTGTATTGAAAATGAAGGCTAGCTTCCCTTACCTGGACTTGCGCAAAACACCAGGAGCTCTGAAACCCAACGAAGCTTGAACAACGCCTTGGCTCTGTTTTTGCGTCTGGTTGAAGGACTTGCAGAGAACCTCCCAGGTGCTCTAATGGTGCTGCCTCTCGTCGTACTCTTGTGTGAAGATGCTAGAATCGCAGCGCGAAGGAGATATCTGGAGGAGAAGGGAGGTAACTCACTCTTTCTCTCTTTGAATGCTGCAACGTTTTCTTTCTCTCAGCAGTGGGTCTCTGCATCTTAAACCAACTTATCCATAAAAGCAGTTGCCACCACCCACTCTGCAGAGAAGTCTGAGTGTACGTTTCTCTGAACAGTACGACCATGTTTGTCTCTTGCGCATGCCAACCACTGCCCTGAACAGTACGACCACTGTTGTCTCTTCTGCATGCCAACCACTGCCCTGAACAGTACGACCGCTGTTGTCTCTTGCGCATGCCAACATTCTGATGTCACTATTCTGAACCACCCTTTTTGTCTACGTGGCGCGCGTGCAGGACGTTTCATGCTAGGAGTCTGGGTCCCACTTTCTCTGTGTGAAGCTCGACATCACGCGATAACCTTCCACCGATGACCTCTCGCGCGAAGGCTATCCACCGATGTCCTTTCGCGCGAAGGCTATCCACTGAGGCCTCTCGCGCGAAGACTATCCACCGATGACCTCTCGCGCGAAGACTATCCACCGATGACCTCTCGCGCGAAGACTCTCCACCGATGACCTCTCGCGCGAAGACTCTCCACCGATGACCTCTCGCGCGAAGACAAACCCCGCATGCCTCGCGCCCTGGTGATGCCCGTATGCCCCTCGCGCCCTGGCGATGCCCGCATGCCCCTCGCGTCCTGGCGATGCCCGACGACACATCGCCGCGCCTTTCTGAAGGTTCTTCATTTTACTATGTTACGTCCAAGGTATCATCTCCACATGACTTGGTGACGTCGGTAGCTTCACATTTCCAAGAGTAGATCAGCACCACTCCTCGTGCTCCCATGCATGCAACACTAAGGGTGATCTCTTTTGCTCAAGCGTAGAGCTTCGCATGCACAGCGCATCTAAGGCTTAACCCACACCTTGATACGCGTGGTTGTTGGAACCCACTCTGGTTGATCCAGTATCTTGACCACATACTACGTGCATTCCCGCCGATCACGTACACTCTAGGCGATTGGCTCTCATGTCTCCTCTAGGCGACAGGCGATTATGTGCCAGAGGAGTCGGAGATCGCCTCCGTCTTCACTAACGACGATCTTGCAGAAGACTTCTTAGTTACACTTTTCCTCCTTTACTCTTCTTGGTCCACATGTCATCCGACCGACCTCTACTAGCTTACCCCAGATCATGGGCGACGTCCGATGTCTGCTACTACGAAACTTCATTTACCAACTCTTTGTATTTTAAATAATAACATTTTTCTGAAATTATTTAAATATAACACTTTTATTCCTATTAAAGTTTCTAGGTCCTTACACGAGGCATGTGGACGTCACCAGGGCGCGCGAGAGGCATGTGGGCATCGCCAGGGATAGACATCGGTCGTCTTCCAGGGAGAGACATCGGTCGTTTGCCAGTATGAGACCTCAGTGGATAGTCATCGCACGAGAGGTCATCGGTGGAAGGTTATCGCGCGATGTCGAGCTTCACACAGAGAAAGTGGGACCCAGACTCCCAGCATGAAACGTCCTGCACGCGCGCCACGTAGACAAAAAGGGTGGTTCAGAATAGTGACATCAGAATGTTGGCATGCGCAAGAGACACTCGCGGTCGTACTGTTCAGGGCAGTGGTTGGCATGCAGAAGAGACAACAGTGGTCGTACTGTTCAGGAAGTGGTTGGCATGCGCAAGAGACAAACATGGTCGTACTGTTCAGAGAAACGTACACTCAGACTTCTCTGCAGAGTGGGTGGTGGCAGCTGCTTTTGTGGACAAGCTGGTTTAAGATGCAAAAACCCACTTCTGAGAGAGGGGAACGTTGCAGTTGTTCAAGAGCGAAAGAGTGAGTTTACCTCCCTTCTCCTCCATTCTCTCCTTCGCGCTGCGATTCTGGCACCTTCACACAAGAGTACGACGAGCGACGGCCACCATTAGAGCACCTGGGAGGTTCTCTGCAAGTCCTTCAAACCAGACGCAAAAACAGAGCCAAGGCATTCTTTAAGCTTCGTTGGGTTTCGGAGCTCCTGGTGTTTTGCGCAAGTCCAGGTAAGGGAAGCTAGCTTTATTTTCAATAAAAGCCGTAGATTTAGCTGTTTCTGAAGTGAGGGCGACGTGGTCGCCGGTTTCATATTCTTCTTCGTGATGCTCTGTTCTATGTATTTGGGCGACGTGGTCGCCGGTTTTAAATACAGATTTCGAAATCCCCTGTTTTTGGACAAGATCGCCGTTTTTGGCGTTGTTTTGCGAACTCCCCTGTCTTTGGTGTTATTTTGAAAACTGTTTGAGATTTAGATGTGATATTCGAAAATATGAACCTTGGAATGAGTTTTGCTGTGATTGAAATCATTCATTTAAGTGTTATATGATGGGTTGAATGTTGTGAATGTGAGATCAAGGCATAGTATTTTCAGGAAAGAAAATACCGTGTAAGATCGTGTAGGATGTGCATTGACCGGTGATTCGTCATGATATCCTGACTCTCCTGATATAATGGAATCATATAGATGAAGTTATTCGGGCGTTGAGAGTCGAAGGAGGTTCATACGTATGGATGAGTTGTTTGAAAGAGAACGAGCTCGACCTGTTGTGTGGATTAACCCTGTCATGCTAGGATAGTGATGATATTGAGATTCATTTATACGCTTGTGAATGTGTGTGATTTCACGGCGACCCTGTGAATGTGTGTGATTTCACAGTGGGCAGTATGACAGGTGCAAATCTATGAGTCTAGTCAATGCATGAGTCTTCCGGAAGTAGTGTCAAGTGTCTTGTGTGATGAGTCAGTGGAAGTCTGACGTGAGAAATGAGAAACATTGAATTGATAGACACTTGGTGCATTATGTGAAATAGAACGACTCTTGAAAATATTGTAAAGTGTGTGATTTCTTGGCGATCAGGTGAAGGGAATGAGAAACTTTATAGTTTTATGTGGGTATCTTGAATTTGTTTTATCTTGATTTTAAAAGTTCATATTTAAACTCTCTTTAAAATATATAGCTTACCCTGCGTGTTCTGCTCTATGGCTGTTTTTCTCTTAAAACTGTGATGATCGTGTAATTTTTACACGGGAGCAGATGATCTTCCAGGAAGTAGAGCTCCTTAGTGAGTGGTCGCCGGGGAAGAGATCGCCTGTTTCTATCTCTTGGTGGTGATCGCCGGATTTATGTCCTGATAGCAGATCGCCTGTTTTGGGGTCTTCTGTTAGGAGATCGCCGGTTTATGTATGGAGACCGCCGTTTTCGTTGTATTTGATTGATTTTGTTAAGTTTTGAAAAACATTTGATTGGTTATGTATTAAACTCCCTGTGAGGAGCAACTTCATTACTTATATATATAATTATGTTCTCTTCAACATTATTTGTTTACCTTTATTTTCATTATATAAATATGAATAGTTTTTGGCGGGATGTTACATGAACAACAAGGTGGTCTTTATTACATGAAATATTTAAAAAATTGTCCAACTTTTTTCATGTTTCCAGCAACACAGATTTTTGACATATGAGATTTGGTCATCCATCTTCATCCCGTTTAAAATTGTCATCTTTATTATTTTCTTTCAATATGCCTACTCATGATAACTACAACATTTGTCCCATTGCTAAATAAACAAGACTGCCTTTTACTTCCAGTGCAATAAATACACAACATCCTTTTGATTTGTTACATTGCAATATCTGGAGTCCTCATAAATCACCTACTTTTTTAAATGCACGATTTTTTTAACCATCATCGATGATTTCACTAGATGCACTTTGATTTTTTGATGCAACACAAATCAGATACTTAGCGTCTGCTATAATCTTTCATCGCATTTGCATATACATAATTCCACAACCGTGTTAAAGTCATCCGAACAAATAATGGTAAGGAATTTCTTTCCATGCATCATTTTTTTCTTGATCACGACATTGAATGCCAACGTACATGTGTTTATATAGCCCAACAAAACGGGGTGGTTGAGCACAAACACCAACATATCCTCATAGTTGCGCTATCTCTTTTTTATTAGTTTAATTTACCTATTCATTTTTAGGGATATTATGTTTCAACCACGATTTACCTCATTAACCGCTTACCTTCCCTCATTCTGTCAGATAAAACACCCTTTCAACTATTTTACAACCAAGTTCCATCTGTTACACATTTACGTATTCTCGACAATCTATGTTATGCAACGGCGAATCATCCCAAACACAAATTTGATCCCCGCGCTCGATGATGTGTCTTTATTGGATATCCACCTAATCATAAAGACTACAAATTATATGATCTTGAAGATAACACTATTTTTGTCAGTAGGGACGTGGTTTTTCACAAAATCATTTTTCCTTTTCGCGAAACAACATCATCCTCACACTCTTCTGTCCTACCAAAATTTGGTCATTGGCTTATACCATCAAAATTCTACATTTCCTACCATACTACCGAACTCACAATCAGCTTCACCAACTTCGTCTAGTGAGCCCATTACCGAACCCATACCCATTGAGTCCATTACCGAACCCATACCCAATGAGCCTATTCCTGAACCTATGACCACTGAATCTCCTGCGCCTAATTCATCCCTTGAAATTTCTACACAACCATTTCGACATTCTACACATCTCAAGCATCCTCCTGCATGGCATAAAGATTACTTGTTATCACCTCACGTCAATCAGTCCACTCCTAGTTAAGATTCTCTCCCAGGTACACGATACCCACTTTCTCATTTTATTTCTTATTTCTATTAGAATATATGGCCTTAAATAAGAGGGGGGTGAATTGTTTATAAAAGATTTTCGTAAACTTTGAAGATATAATTAACTTCAATGCAGAATCACAGTGAAAGAAATCAAGGAAACAATGAAACAAAATTGTTTAAGTTGATTTCCAGAAAATCAACCGGTTGTTTTTGCGATTCAACCGGTTGTTTTTATCAGCAGTTATAAAAACAACTTAAAAGCATATTGTAAATGAGTTCACGGCAAGAGAAAAGCACACAAGCAAGTTATACTGGTTCACTCTTATCCCAAGAGCTACTTCCAGTCTCCAGAAACCACTGGGTATCTACTATGCAATCAAAATCTAGATTACAAACAACCACACCAAAGAAGTGACCTTGAACACCTCAAGCCACACACTTCCTTTGGCACACAACACCACAGAATTTAGAACACCCTCTGTTTCTGCTTACACCACCAATATTCAAAAATACAAGAGAAAAAGAAAGGATTACACCTTATCAATATCAAAAACGAAAAATTACAGCAATCCTATTCCACTCCTTTATGAAAATCCAAAAGCTTGACGCAAATCTTGAAAACTCAAATCTGTTTTCTCAATCTCAAAATGTCTAAACTGTTCCAATGCCTTTAGGAGCATAAAACAACCCTTATATACTCCAAAGGTTTGTTAAAAATATTTAAAGTAGGAGCCAACACAGTTAGGAAACATTTAAAGTTGATTTACCAAACTTAACAGAAATTCTGTTATGGATTTTCAAAAACCAATCGGTTGATTTTTGGAAACAACCGATTGAATTGGTTTGACAACAAAGTCAACCAAGTCAAACAGCTTCAAACCCTTTTCAAAAACCACTAAGTGTCAAACAACCGATTGAAACGATAAAACAACTGGTTGTTTTTCCACTTCTTTAGAAAACAATCTTTTTCAAAAAGGTTTTAATTCAAATCAGTTTTAGATTCAAAGAAAGAGTGGATTACATATAAATCTATCCAGAACCCACCCACACAAGCAGCAACTCCAGCCTTCCACCAAACACCATGAATTTGGAGACATCAAAGCTCAAGATCATCCCTGATCAACAATCTCCCCCTAGTTGATGAGGACAAATTCCTGGTTCCTTGTATTGATCTGTTTAAATCTAAACCAGCACCTGAAAAACAGAAACTATGCAAACACATAACATATATAACAACAGGTTATCAAGGCACACAAACAGTTTTCTGCATAGCCAAATTAAGCAGAAAAACTAGTTAAAACAGTGTATGTGCAGCAGCAAAAAACAGGTTTAAGCAGCAGAAATTAAACCTTTCAAATCTAGAGTTTTGCAGCAGAGTACAACACATAAACCACACACCTTCTCCCCCTATTTGTCTTCACAAATAGAATGAAGAAAGGGTAAAACAGAATCAAGAAAGAGTTTGAGAATTAAGAATACCTAACTCATTTCTTAAAAAGAAAAACCTGTCCTTTGGCAAAGGCTTTGTGAAAATATCAACAAGCTGCATTCCTGTCTCAATGAATTTCATTTCACAATCTCCATTGTTCACATGATCTCTTATGAAGTGGTGACGGATCTCAATGTACTTTGTTCTTGAGTGTTGAATCAGATTCTTGGTGAGATTTATAGCACTTGTGTTGTCACAAAGCGAAGGCACCTTGCTAACCTTTAACCCAAAATCTTCTAGTTGTTGTTTGAGCCAAAGAATTTGTGCACAATAGCTTCCAGCAGCTATGTATGTAGCCTCTGTAGTGGAAAAAGCCACACAAGATTGCTTGCTATGCCAAGAAATAAGACTTGATCCAAGAAGATGACAAGTCCCACTTGTGCTTTTTCGGTCCAGCTTACACCTTGCAAAATCATAATTAGAATATCCAATTAAGTGTATAGGAGAGTGAGAAGAATACCATAGCCCAACATTGGTTGTCCCCTTGAGATAGTTCAGAATGCGTTTTGCAGCCTTGAGATGAGATTCCTTTGGATTTGCTTGGAATCTTGAACATTGACATAAGGCAAACATGATATTTGACCTACTTGTGGTGAGATAGAGTAAGGAACCAATCAACCCTCTATATTTGGTTTGATTTACCTCTTTTTTTCAAACGTTTTAAGAATTTCTTTGCAATACTTTGATTAGCTTAGGAAAATTCCATCTTTGGATTGCTTGACCTGCAGTCCAAGAAAGAATGAAAGCTCCCCCATGATTGATATTTCAAATTCTCCTTGCATGGCAGCCACAAATTCTTCACATAAACTATCTTTGGTAGCACCAAAAATGATGTCATCAACATAGGTTTGGACCAAGATAATTTCAGAATTTGACTTCTAGATAAAGATAGGCTTGTCAATCTTCCCTCTCTCATAGCCATTGGACAAAAGAAAGTTACTTAGCCTTTCATACCACTCACTGCCTTGGAGCTTGCTTAAGTCCATACAAGGCCTTTTTCAACTTGTATACATGGTTAGGATGTTGATGATCTTCAAAACCCAGTGGTTGTGTAACATAGACTTCCTCATTGATGATTCCATTAAGGAAAACACTCTTAACATCCATTTGAAACAATTTGAATCCACTCATACAAGCAAAAACAAGTAGTAACCTTACAACTTCTAATCTTGGAACTGGAGCAAAGGTTTTCTTATAATCTATACCCTCTTCTTAATTATAACCTTTCGCAACAAGTCTTGCTTTGTTTCTTGTTATCACTCCAGATTCATCCAGCTTGTTTCTGAAAACCCATTTGGCTCCAATGATGTTCATCTAGTTTGACTTTGGAACAAAAAACCAGACATCATTTCTTGTGAATTGATGCAGCTCCTCATGCATAGTAACTATCCACTTAATATCCTTGAGAGCTTCTCCAATTAACTTAGGTTCAATTTGGGAGACAAAAGTCATGTGCTTGCAGTAGTTAGAGATAGTACTGCATGTAGAAACACCCTTCTGGATCTGCCCAATGATGTTATCCATAAAAAGATCTCTTGGAATTCTCCATTCCTTTGGCAACTCTTCCTGTTGTAGAATTTCAACCAGTTGCTTCACAGAATCAATTGGTTGTTTTTCTGGGAAGGATTCCAGCTTCTGCATAATGATGTTTTGTTCAACTTCTTCTGCATAATTCTTCAAAGAAACCTGGTCTGAATGATTAATTTCATTAAACACCACATGACACAGACTCCTCCACAATCATGAGTCTCTTGTTGTAGACCCTATAAGCATGGCTAGTTGAAGAATAGCCAATAAAAATGTCATTGTCAGCTTTCTCATCAAACTTGCCCAGATTTTCTTTCCCATTGTTCAGAATGAAACATCTGCATCCAAACACTTTTAGGTGGCTAATGTTTGGCTTCCTTCCATTGAAAAGTTCATATGGAGTCTTCTTCAAGATTGGCCTTATAAGCACTTTCTTTGAATTGGGTAGGCAAATCTCACAAGAGTTGGGCTTGAAGATTACATGATATCCCTTGTCACACAGCTGACTAATGCTAAGAAGGCTATGTTTGAGACCTTCCACATATAAGACATCATGAACCAAGAAGTTGTTCTTGTCTCCAATGGTGCCTCTTCCAAGAATCTTTCCTTTGTTGTTGTCTCCATAGGTCACATGTCCTTCTTTCTTGAAATTGATGTTCACAAACTTTGATTTATCTCCAGTCATATGTTTGGAACAACCATTGTCCAGGTAGCACATCTCCATGTTTTCCATCAAGCTTCCACTACTTGCATCATTCTCTTCCTTGGCCATAAGACACAAATTGGCTTCTTCATCTTCACTTGATGAGGAGCTTGATGAAGAGACATCATTTTCATCCCAAGCAATGTATGCTCATTTTGATTTTCCTTTCTTTTCCTTCTTGCTTGACTTTTTTTCTTTACTCTCTTTATTTGGGTATTCAATCTTTATGTGCCCCTGTTCACCACAACCATAGCAAGTATATTTGTTAGCATTAAAATCACTAGATTTCTTGTTGTCATACCTCTCTTGGTTGGAGTCTTTGTTGCGGTTCTTCTTTAAGAATTTGCTGAACTTTTTGGACAACAAACTAAGAATCTCTTCTTCACTTTCATCACTTAAAGCTTGGTTGTTCTTGTGCTTGGCAGCTTTCAAAGCAATGCTTCTAACATGCTTATCTTCACTTTCTTGAACATTGAGCCCGTTCATCTCCAACTCATGTTCTCTGAGCTTTCCAAACAAAGAAGCTATAGTCAAAGATGTCAAATCTTTAGACTCTGAGATGGTTGTGACTTCTAGTTGCCAAGATCTATTAAGACATTTAAGGATCTTGATGTTCAACTCTTCTTTGTCAAAGACCTTTCCAAGACTCATAAGGTGATTGACAATATGAGTGAATCCTTTTGCACATCCGCAATCGATTCTCCTTTAAGCATCATGAACATCTCATACTCTTGGATTAGAGTATGCTTCCTTGCCCTCTTTACATCGTTGGTTCCTTCAAGAGTTACTTCTAGAGTATCTCACATCTCTTTGGCAAATCCACATTGTGAGACCCTGAAAAACTCATCAGAATTTAAGGCAAAGGTGATAATATTTTTAGCAATACAATCAAACTTTGCTCTTTTTTTTTTCTGCATCAGTCCATTGGGACCAAGGCTTTTCAATAAAAATACCATCTTTTTCAAGCTTAGGAATAAAAGGGTCATTTTCAATTGCATCCCAAATTCCTCTATCAAGAGATTCAACAAAGATTTCCATTCGTACCTTCCAAAACTGGTAGTTCAAATCACAAAACAAAGGTAACTTGTTTATTGAGGCACCCTCCCCAAAAGGTAATTTTTCAGCCATAAGAAAAAGATTTTTTAGGATCAAACTTGAATATTTTTCAAGAACCGAGCTCTTGATGCCAATTCTTAGAATATACGGCCTTAAACAAGATGGGGGTGAATTGTTTATAAAAGATTTTCGTAAACTTTGAAGGTATAATGAACTTCGATGCAAAATCACAGAGAAAGAAATCAAGGAAACAATGAAACAAAACTGTTTAAGTTGATTTCCAGAAAATCAACCAGTTGTTTTTGCAATTTAACCGGTTATTTTTATCAGCAGTTATAAAAACAACTTAAAAGCAGATTGTAAATAAGTTCAGGGCAAGAGAAAAGCACACAAGCAATTTATACTGGTTCACTCTTATTCCAAGAGCTAAATCTAGTCCCCAGAAACCACTGGGTATCTACTATACAATCAAAATCCAGATTACAAACAACCACACCAAAGAAGTGACCTTGAACACCCCAAGTCACACACTTCCTTTGGCACACAACACCACAACACCCTCTGATTCTGCTTACACCACCAATATTCAGAAATACAAGAGATAAAGAAAGGATTACACTGGATCAATATAAAAAACAAAAGATTACAACAATCCTATTCCACTCCTTTTTGAAAATCCAAAAGCTTGATGCAAATCTTGAAAACTCAAATATGTTTTCTCAATCTCAAAATGTATAAACTATTCCAATGCCTTTAAGAGCATAAAACAACCTTTATATACTCCAAAGGTTTGTTAACAACATTTAAAGCAGGAGCCAAAACAGTTAGAAAACATTTAAAGTTGATTTACCAAACTTAACAGAAATTCTATTATGGATTTTAAAAAAAAAAAATTGGTTGATTTTTTGAAACAACCGATTGAATTGGTTTGACAGCAAAGTCAACCAACTCAAACAACTTCAAACCCTTTTCAAAAACCACTAAGTGTCAAACAACCGATTGAAACAATAAAACAACTGGTTGTTTTTCCACTTCTTTAGAAAACAATCTTTTTCAAAAAGGTTTTGATTCAAGTTAGTTTTAGATTCAAAGAAAGAGTGGATTACATATAAATCTACCCAGATCCCAGCCACACAAGCAGTAACTCCAGCCTTCCACCAAACACCATGGATTTGGAGACATCAAAGTTCAAGATCATCCTTGATCAACAATTTCAACTTATCTTCTACTCACTGCACATTTTTAGCTAACATTTCTACACATAGAGAGTCTTCATCATAATGATCGGGCCATTCTTTCTCCCCACTGGAAGGAAGCCATGAAATCTGAATTATCGACATTGACAGAAAATAATACCTGGAGCATTTTTTCATTATCGACTGGGTTTATAAAATAAAATACGGGTTCGTTGGGAGCATCGAACGATATAAGGTGCGCTTAGTCGCCAAAGGCTACACGCAAGTGGAAGGGATTGACCATATTGCGACTTTTTCTCCTACTGCTAAACTTACGACATTACGTTGTCTTTTGACTGTTACAACTGCTAGAAACTAGTTCACCTATCAACTTAACGTAAAAAATGAATTTTTGTAAGGTGACCTTCATGAAACTGTTTACATGGAGCCTCCTCCCCAATTTCTCCAATAGGGAAAAATCTGGTTTGTCGACTTCATAAGTCCTTGTACGGATTAAAACAAGCATCATGAAACTGGTTTGTTACTTTCTCTAAATCAAAAGGCAAGATATATTCAATGAAAAGCAGACTATTCTTTATTTACCAAGACTGTTGGATCATCTTTCATAGTTGTCTTGCTCTATGTCGATGATATACTTTTAATAGGAAATGATGATGTTGAAATCAAACATCTCAAGGAATTTTTACTCCAACATTTTCGAATCAAAGATCTTGGCACCTTAAAATATTTTTTGGGAATGGAATTTTCCCGGTCTAAACATAACATTTTTATGTCTCAAAGAAAATATGCATTGGACATTTTGGACGATACATATTTAATTAGGGCAAAACTGGAGAAGTTTCCCAGGGTGCAAAATTTAAAACTCACTCTTATTGATGGTGATTTATTACATGACCCAACTAAATATCGCAGGTTAGTTGGAAGGCTCATTTACTTCACCGTCACAAGGTCAGATATTGTCTACTCAGTTAAAACTTTAAGCCAGTTTATGCAAGAGTCTCGCAAAACACACTGGGATGCAACATTACGGGTTCTGAAGTACATCAAGGGGACACCCGGGAAAAGATTATTACTTCACTTTGATAATGATCTTAAGATGAAAGCCTGTTGCGATTCAGATTGGGGAGGATGTCGTATTACTCGAAGATCAGTCAACGACTATTGCATTTTCCTAAGAAATTCATTGGTATCCTGGAAGTCTAACAAACAAACCAACATGTCAAGGTCATCTGCCGAAGTAGAATATTGGGCCATGGCAAATGCTTGTTTGGATCTAACATGGTTACGTTATATCCTTCAAGACCTCAAGGTTCCAATTAGCATGTCTACACCTTTGTATTGTGATAACCAAGCGACACTCCATATTCAAGCAAATCCCATATCTCATAAGCATATGAAACATATCGAGATAGACTGTCACATCGTAAGAGAAAAATTGCAAGCTGGGATGATAAGTCCATCAAATGTCTCTTCACATTGTTAGTTAGCAAATATATTTACTAAGCCCCCCAGGAAAGATCAACTTGTGACGCTAAAGAGACCTTTATTGCTAATGAGGGCAAGGAAGATTTTTAATTATTTCTATGTTTATTTTGTCATCGACTAAAAGGAGGTACTCAGCCGACTTAAGTTTATTTGTCTTTTGCCAATACAAGGAAATTTAGGTGTAAAATTTGAATGAAAGAAAAAACATTTTTAAAGGTCTTGAGGAGAGCATTTCACCTGAAAAACTTTTAGAAAGGTCCAACTATTTGTGTGAAGCTTGCTACGAGTCATGTTCTTGGACAATAAGCATTTGATTTTCAAAATGAGATAAATAAAACAAAATATCGAGTTCTTTGCAAAGTTCATATAAATTCAGTTTAAGTCGTCACAAGCTTTTGTCGAGATGAACTCGATCATGGAGTCATAACAGACACTAAAAGAGGATACAAACTCCTCAACGGTTATGAAAGTTGGATAAAATCACCTGCAATCCGAATAACTCAAATTTACTTAAAAACTTATTTATGTTACACCACAAAAATGGAGAAATAGAATCACTAAATGTGGTGTAGCTCAAAATACAAATTTAACCAAATGAGATCCCATTGGAAAAAACCCATTAATTCTTTACAAAGAACAACAAGGAGCCGCATTAAAAAAAAAAATCGAAAACAATATAGATACGATCTTTTATCCTATAATTTTATGAATTATGCAAATAAGAAAGACTCATATATTTATCAATATAAATCTCTATTTCAATCAAATAAAAACACATAGATTTCTTCTAATTACAATACATATAAAAAAAAACTTATTATCCTAAGGAACCTAATACATAGTAACAATTTGTTTTGAATAAACCTAGGTCAAAATTTTTATAAATATAACTTATTTTACATTGAGTATTTACTCAATCTTATTAATACTCATTAAATACTTTTATATTTCTCTACACTATTACTAACTTCAACATTAAAAAAACTTTTACATATAAATCTTCACTCCATACTTCATCAATTATTTGATAAGAAGAATCAACTTATCAAAAAGTTTTATTAATATATTATATTTAAAAATTTCTATTTCGTAAATAAAAATTTAATTCCTAATATATATGTAAAAACGTGGAATCATCTATTTTTCTTTTTCAGTGATAAAACATTATTTTTTATAACATATAATATAATAGACTTGCAGGGCAAGTATTGAGTTTTCTATACCTAATTTTAGTTCAACTTAACATTACATTTGCTGTTTTGAAAAGGAATGAGTTATATAATATATTGTACCATTCCAAAACACTTTTTTCTGCAAACTAATGTTGACCAAATTATCATTCACAAATAAATTATGTTTTTAATTAGGCATATATTAATTCATCCCTACAATAGATGACTCCGTCAATTCAAATGCAGACAAATTTAAAAGGTTGAAATTAAGCCAACCACACTTCCAAAGGACAACCAAAGCTATTGCTTTCTTTTTTTTTTTAATTTTTTTTTAAATAATGTTATCCTAATTCGATTTTATTTTTTAAGAAAAACTTTAAATCCTTGTTTTTCTTATTAATATTTCTACTTATTAAATAGAAGAATATTAAATTTTATTTTCGTTTAGCATTTTATAAAATATTTAAAATAGTTAATACAAGCATATAAGAAATAAAAATACTATTCTTTTTTACCTTTAATTGAATATATAGTATCAACAATAAGTTAAACTTTTCTTATCAATAAACTTTCTTATAGATTTTATTAACCACTTTTTCTGGCTGGTAAATTACTGTTGTTTTTAATTATATTTCCAAAAGTAATGACTAATATAATTGAAGTAAACATATAATGAATAACTCCTCTTAGATAATTCCCTTGCATTTAGGAAATAATTATAATTAACTAAAATTGTTTTTTATTTGAATTTATATTGATAACAGATATTAAATATCTATAAATGACTTATATAAGTAAATAATTTTTTCAATTAATTATTTGAATAAAATATTTAATTAAGACCTATCGACTGATTTATTTATTTGTCTAGACCAATTTAAATGTTTAATGAGTTTAACTTTTATATATTCTAAAGCATAAAAATTGCATACTATTTATCGATTATAATTTTAAGAACAATTATTTCTTCCCCTCAAACAAACAATTACAATTTTTTTACAAAGGTTATAGTTTTTCACATGAGTTTTTTTTATTCAAACAAAAGAAAATAATTATAAATGACCAAATTTTCATATAAATATCTAAAATGGTTATTATGTAAATCAACAAACTTAGTGTATGATGATTAATTAATAATATACAAATAATTTTTTTAAAAATACAATGGAAAGAAACATTTTTTCTTTTCTTTTGTTAACATATTCCATTCATTAAATTTAACCAAAATCTAAAAAACTCCCTAAATTTTCCCACTCATTTTTTCCATTTAAATAAAACAACTCTATTTGCCAACCCTACCTCATCCACTTTCATCAGTTTTTTCTCACAACTTTCAATCCTCTCACTATTCATCCCAAATATTTTTAAAGTACTGCATTTTTTATTCTACATCAATAAATATAACATAATAATAAAATTTTCAATTTTAAGAAAACTGATAAAAAAAATTATAAGGATCAAAATTAAAAACGTAATTATTTCATCTGAACTATTTTTTTAATCTTCGTTTCACTAAAAATATTACACATTTTTTCTTTAGTTAATTTGAACTATTTTTTTTAATTTTATTTAATAATATTTGTTCTAAAATACTCTAATACTGATTAAGTTTTATTTTATATTATGCAGGAAGGATATTTTAAAAAAATATTAAAAAGTTAGTTAAATTTAATACATTTGACTAATTTTTCATTAATAATCAATAATAATTGGTGTGAAGTTAAAGAAAGAGAAGTATTTACAACATAAATAATAAATATAAACAGATATAAGAAAAAAAGAAAGTATAGAAACAAAACTCAGAAACAGATACATTTCTTATTCTCTCCTTATTTCTTTGCACAAAAGTCACACACAAGAGAACTTCAAACACAAACATAAAAAGAAAAAGAAACAGTGAAAGAAGAAGAAGAAAGAAGAAAGCAACTAGTTACGTTTTCCCTTATGTAATGCATCAAAAGAAATCCGAACTCCAGATCGGAAAAGAAAGCACCGGCGTCTCTTCCGATTTCAGACCCCTCCATCACCACCACCATCACCACCACCACCACCCTCACCACCACCTCAACTACCACCACCCTGTCCCGAACCTGACTCCCAACCCCAACCTCGAAACCCTAACCTCCACCGCCCCATACAAAAGACCCTCACTCTCCAAATCCCAAACCCTCCACAGATTCCCAAAACCGCGCCACGCTACCGCTCCCTCCGCCACACCCGCCGCCGCAACCGCCACGTGGCTCTCCTCCGCCTTCTCCCTCCGACGCGTCCTACGTCACCGCGTCCGCCTCTTCCTCTTCCTCTCCCTACCCTTCTTCTACTTCCTCGTCTCCCACCCTACAAACTCCTTCCTGCTCGATTTCCTATCGGCGTTCTTCTTCTCTGCCGCGCTCTTCTTCTCGCTCAACCTCGCTCTGCCTCGAATCCCCTCCCTCCGACTCTTCCTCAAGCCCAAGGCCCGGCCCGCGCTCAAGCTCCCCGTGTTCTGGGCCCGGCCCGCCCAGCCCGAGTTTCAATTCTCCGTGGTTGCGTATTCTAACGGCGACGTTTACGAGGGGGAGTTCAGGGGAGGGAAGTGTTGTGGGAGTGGGGTTTACTACTACAGCATGAGTGGGAGGTATGAGGGGGACTGGGTAGAGGGGAAGTACGATGGCTTTGGGGTGGAGACGTGGGCCAAGGGGAGTAGGTACAGGGGGCAGTACCGCAAGGGGCTTCGCCACGGGTTCGGGGTCTACCGGTTTTACACCGGCGATGTTTATGCCGGGGAGTGGGCAAGTGGCCAGAGCCATGGCTGCGGGGTGCACACGTGCGAGGATGGGAGCAGGTACGTGGGGGAGTTCAAGTGGGGCGTTAAGCATGGCCTTGGACACTACCATTTTAGGTATGGAAATAGTTGGGTTGGTGGGGTTGGGGGATGAGAAGTGTGTGTTTGTTGTTTTCATTGAAGTGACGTGGTTTATGGTTTGTGATTAGGTGTTTTTATTCTGAAAGTCACATGGTAGTGAAATTGGGTATGAGGTTGGTTTAATATATGATCAATTTTGGACCCCGAATCAATATTTCATCGTGGAACTGAGTGTGTGAATGTTTTACTTGAGATCGCGGTAACTGGTGTTTTGGCGTGATTGTGTGGATTGGGTACTGTGAATAGGGCATGTGTGTGATCTAATTGTTTGTGGGTGTTGATTGACAGATTTGTGTGGGCTTGGATTGTTGGAAGTGTGCTTTGTCTTTGGTTCCTTAGGTTTGTGGATTATGGGAATTTCTTACTTCTGGACAATGTTTTGGTGGCCGTGTATATGTTTGAGTTTCGTTTTGCTGTTTAGCTGATGGTGTTTGGGCTTTGACAAATGGGAATGGTGTTGTGCTGGCTTTTGTTGGATGTAAACTTATCGCTTGCTTGTTTTGTTTTTGTTTTATTTGTTGTTTGTGTGAAGCTTTTGTGAGTTACTTTGGCAGGATTTTGTGCGTGTTTGAGTTTTTTATGGGATGCTATTTTGTGTGTACTTATTGCAAAGCCATTGTTTTTTTTTATCTTTTAGGATGTTAATGTTTAGTGTATCGTTAGCCTTTTCCAGGAAGAAACTAAGTTGTAAATGGACCTAATACCAATAGCATACTATGCTAATAATGATAGTTTATTTCACCTGCATTGGCATTTGGCTACCAATTGACTAGCTGTGTGGAAGTAAATAAGTGGGAGTTAAATGTTGAAATCTAAGATAAGATGCAGCAAGCATGAAGTTGGTCAAATTGCTTTGAATGGATGGTGTGACGTGAGACTGATACTCTTGGTTCAAAAGCGCCTGTATCCACTACCACTATTTTATAGAAAGCCACATTCATTTGGTGTCTGACTGACTAGTAATCTGATACAAAACATCAGTCTGAAATCCTTCCCTCTTATCCTACTACATTTAGTTTTAAACAGTAAATATCTAGTGAGTAGTAACTTAGTAAGTTTAAGTTTGTGGGGGAGATGAATCGTGAAGTAGGTAAACAAGCATGCTTCTTAGTCTTATCATGGTCTAAAGAGACCATCGGAGCAATCATTTCTATCTTCCTGGATCAGTAAAACACAAATCGATTAGAAGGGTACAGATCGTAGAATTATCAATTGAGTAATGAAGTAGTATTGGCGGATCTCACATATGTGATAATTCCTGTATTTGTTATCTTCTACGAGGTGTAAAACAAGGGACATTTTTCATAGGAAGTAAAAGGAAAAGGAGGCGACAGAAAGCATTTTGTGATATTGTTTGGGTTCATTTTCATTATCTTAGTGAATAATCTCATGTCCTTCCTGAGGAAAACCATTTTGAGGGAATACATTATTTCCTTATTATTTTATATTCCTTTTTGATTCATTTGAATGAAGATCATATGATTGTCTATAAAGTAGACAACAACAATGTAAAATCTTAATGCATAAAAACTGAAAAATTTAAAGTGTAAATACAATATATGTATGTATTCATGTTCTTAGGAGTTATCTTCATTATAGCTACTTTTAGTTTACAAGGTAAAAAGGTATCTGCTCCCAAGGATAGAATCAGTTTCAAAGGTGCTTTATACCTCTCAAACTTTAAAAAATAGGGTATTCCACAACTTGGCTTTGTGATCTTCAGGTCACGTAGCAATAGTTCCAACTATTTGGATGCCACGTATTTTAATTTGGCAAGCTGCTACAAGTGTGGTGTCTTTTCTTCTTCTTCATCTTCTTCTCTCTCTCTCTCCCTGTTTATTCCACTTAAGGAAATCAGTCAGTCTAAAACAAAAAGGACTATTTGTTCTCTGATCAGAGCATGTTGGTTCACACTGTTACAAGTGGAAATAACACAAGGGCAAGTCAGGAAATGGGAAGAGATAAGAATAATTCTGTTATGGAGATGGACATGTGTCAAGTGATCGATGATTGTGGGCAACCAAAAAAGTGCTATGATGAGGATGGCGAATTCATGCTTGTGGGATTATGTGTGAGATAGCAATTAATTATAGTATGAGAGGAGTAAAGAGGGTTATGGATATTGTTGCATTCTGTTTCTCCTTTCTAGTGTCTCTGCAGTTGCTAAGCTATTGCTATATATCAGCCTTCTTCTTCTTCATTGTAATAGACCCAACATTACAATAATACAAAACTTTTACCATATGCACCATCATTCATTAATTCATTATTTCACTTCTTAAGTGATTTTTACCTCATTACAGGTACTTTGTTGTGCATCTACCACTTTACAAGTATCAGTGAATAGGATCTTGGGCATGCAGTTAATGAAATTTGGTGCTTAATCCTATGATGCATGAGAACATTCTTCTGATTTTTCCTTGAATGTGGGTTCCTCTCTTCTAAGGATCATTGGTGTGTTATCATTGAAATGAATTATGTAGTGCCTTGTTTGATTCCTTTTTGTTGCTCACCAGTAATATTTTTTTTAAAATTTTGTTGCAACTAATTATTTATGTTATCAGAAATGGGGATGCATATGCTGGCGAATACTTTGCTGATAAGATGCATGGGTATGGAGTATATAGTTTTGCAAATGGTCATTGTTACGAAGGATCCTGGCATGATGGCAAAAGGCAAGGTCTTGGAATGTATACATTTAGAAATGGAGAAACCCAGTCTGGTCACTGGCAAAATGGAGTCCTTGACATTCCCAGCACACAGAGTGCCACCTATCCTGTTTCTCCTGTTGGTGTCAATCATTCCAGAGTACTAAATGCAGTGCAGGTACACTCTACATTTGTGACTTAGTTTACCTTAAGTTATTTAATGTTCATTCCTGATTTATCATTAAAGAAAAAAGACGTTTAGAATGATCAGTCTGGACGATTCCATTTTGTCATTGGTGCTTTTCTATTTTATGACAATGTAAAATGTATGAACCAGTCTTCTGAGGACATTGCTCTATCCTCTCTTTTGAGAGATGCTTAAACTACACCCCCTTCCCTTGAACACCTTACTAATTTTGAATATAAAAAACCTAAATAATTATGAAAAGTTATAAATGTGCCTCCCAATAATATTTTATATTTTTTATAGCTGTTATTATCACTAGCAATTAGCTTCGAAAATCTATTAACAACTTTAGTATTTTAGAAGGTCAAATGGAGTTTTATATAGAGCTATTATTGGCTTTGAAATTTCATCTATTTTTATTTCATCTTCTAAGGTCATGAAATTGATAGTGTCAATCATGTCTAGAATCACAGTGAAACAAAAAAAACTCTAAAATGTTCTTTTTTTTCATTAAAATAGACTCAAATGTAGATACATTCCTCTTTCAAGGGTGGGAGCGTATGTATTTTAAAACAAGAGGGGAGAGATTATAATTTAAGCATCTCTTGAAAGAAAAAAAATTACTCTACCTTTTTTATGTGAAATGTTTTAGTTATGCGTTCTTATGATTTCAGTTACTGTCCTGTATCTCATGCTTTCTTGTAATTTTTTATTACTGAATCTGCAAATTTGTTATAATAATTTTCTTTGCGTGTATTTCTGTCTCCAAGGTTGGTTTCTTATCTTCATATGAATGAGTGATTTTTAAACTGAAATTCCAATAAAAAATGTAGTGTTACACACACAAGAAAAATTAGCCAGAATTTTCACAGATTTCAGCTAGATTCAAGGGTTGTTGAATAAGATATGGTAAAAGTTCCCCATTTATTCAATAATAAAAAAGAGGCCACTCATTCTGCCTGAAGTTTAGGTTGTCTACAATTTTTCCATATGGACAAAGCTGAGAGAATTTCAGATACTTGAGCATTTTCTTTTATATGTATCAAATTAGTTCATTTGAATAGAAGGAAAGAAGAGACAAAATTAACTGCAAACAGCTAGTTTGCATCATGAGCTTTCATTGCATTATCAATAACGTGTGTGTTTGTGAACAAACAGGAAGCAAGAAGAGCAGCTGAGAAGGCCTATGATGTGGCCAAGGTAGATGAAAGGGTGAATAGAGCAGTAGCAGCCGCTAACAGAGCAGCCAATGCAGCTAGAGTAGCTTCTGTCAAGGCTGTACAAAATCAAATGCATCATAATGTTAACAGCAAGAGCATCTCCATTGTGTGAGGGTTTCAGCTGCAACTTTTGTTACAGTAAAGATGCACGAGTTTGTTGGAAGAGATCGATATTTTAAATTGCACCCTTTACACTGCCATCATCACCACAGGCTGAGAGCAAGCAGATTTATTATCCTCTGCCATAAGTCTTGTATAGAGGGAGAAAGGGTGATATGCCTTCCACTTGGTAAAAATCTACATATACACATATATTTATTTATTTTTCCTTTGCCTACATGTAAATTTATGTAGATGTAAATGCTGTGGTGTGCGGGTGAAACCTCAACCAAGCTACTGTTGTAATATCACATGGTAAAATAAGGAGAGAAACATCTAGCACAAAATCTTCTATTTCCCCTGCTTGATATCTTTGCTTTTATGACTTTGGAATGAGATATGTTTTTTGTTACCTGTTTAACTGGAGTTCTCCATTGGTTTTGTATTTTGTAACTTTAAATGGTAAAGATGAGAGTTTACAACTATATTTTGTATCAATAATTCTGCTTGGTGTAAAGGTTTAAAGCGAGATTAGCTTTCTATTCTAATGTCTGCACCTTTTATGTTAACTGAAAACAATGCTCTTCGTTGATTGGGTTGCATCTTTATTCAGTGGGACTGGGAGAGCATGTGAGAAAAGCTGACTAACAAGTCTGAATTTATTAGATCTGTAAAATTGATTTCTGTGCTTTCAAAAAATGCATAGGGCATTTGGTTTTGGGGATTAAATTTGAAAACATTGAGAAAGAGATTCTATTGAACAGAGTTATTATTTAGTCATTGGAAAGTGTTAGAATTGATTTTCTATCAGGAGAAGAAAAGGGCCTTAAAAGAGATTTTGGATATCAGATACCAATATCGTGTTGCTTTTTGCCAAACCGAGTTAAGAACATAGATTAAAAATGTGTATGGTAAACCTTTTTGGTCAAGATTACCAATTTTTTAAATATGGTGAAATTGGTTTTTTATTCTTGTCTAAATTTTAGACTTTTCTAAATATTTGTAGTGAGTTCTTAGTAATTTCTTTACATCTGACGTAAATATTATAATATAATTTATATTAAAAATTTGTTTGTTATTTTTTTTAATAATTTATTTACTATAATTAATTAGAAATTTTAAATTTTAAGATTTGAATTAGGGACAAAAAGTAATTTTGTACGTTTTCAAATTTAAATTAAAAAAAAAATTAATTTTATATTACAAGAATTAAAAATATATTTAATTTTACTTTTCTTAAAACATATTTAATTAAATTTTTTTAAAATTGATATCGTGCATGAATATTATATGATTTCAAATACTTTATTATATGTGTGCTCTCTTTCCTTCTAAGATATCAAATAGAAGTGTATATGAATCATCATTGCTGTTGTTGATAATTGAATAGGTCGCAATGTGTCTGAGACATCCCATCATCATCATCTCGTCTTTCTCACACCATCTCATTATGCCGTTCATGTAATCAACTCACCATCCACGACATGTTGTCGTATTTTAATTTTTTTATTCTTATTTTATAATTACATCACTTTCTTTGAGTTTTTTTTTTTAATTTTCTAAAAACTATTGAGTTTAAATTATGAACGTCATTAAGACAAGTGTTTAAACTTTAAAGTAATATATTATCTGTACATTTTATCATGAATCAATATAGCCATTGTCTGTTCTCATTTTCTTGCTTTACACATTGTTAGCTGAAGTATGATTTTGGTTAGAGCAGTAGATGATGAGAAATAGTTCAAAGAGGATGGTTTACGTGAAATAACAAAAATATCATTTTTAGTTTTTAAATAAGAGAACGTACGGATTAAAATATATTTTGAAATATTTGAATTTCTGGAATTCTTTTTGTGCAATTTTCGATTTTTTTTTTTAAATTTTGTTTTCTGAAATTTCTGTTTTGGAATTATCTTTTGTATTCCAAAATTGTCTTTTTATAATGAGATTTTTGTTTTTCAATTCTATTTTGGAATTTCACTTTTGGATTCGGAATTTTTTCTCAAAATTAATTTTTTTAATTATTAATTCTTGAATGAAAGACATTTTTATACATTTGAAATTGGGTGCAGGAAAAAATATCGATGCAGAAAGTCTGGGCCATTATTTTGCTTGAAAGAAGAAAACCAGAATATCGACAAGAGGAATGCTTCTGCACCTCACAACGTTCTTGTGACACTCCAATAAATTTTTGTATTTGGGAAATGTCCTTACGTAATAAAAGTTAAAATATATTTTCAGTTGTTTAATGTGAAGATTCACAAAATTATGCAATTTGAAATTAATTGTAATGTATGTACTTTGGGATTCTGTAATGTGTAACTTGTTCTTAGATCCAAAAAATTGTTTAAAATTAATCAAAATGTTTTATTCTGGATTTTGTAATTTTAAGCAAGTTTTGGATTGTCAATTTTAAATTATATAATCTAAAAATTATTTTTATATTATAGAATTCGAAAGACATTTCTAAATCTGAAAATATCTTTTGAATTCTATAATTTGAAATATATATATATATATATATTTTATAAATTTTAAAATTCAAAAAATATTTTTTTAAATTCTATACTTTAAAAGATATTTTTGAATTTAAAAGTATATTTTAAATTCTACAATTTACAAGGTGTAAATAGAAAAAATATATATCTCTAAATTGTAGAATTTAAAATATATATTTTCAATAATAAAATACACTTTTGAACTAATCTATGGATTAAGGAAAAACTATGGAGGTACAGTAAAAAAAACAGTAAAAAAAGAGCCTGGCAAGAGGTACAAAAGACCCAAGATAAATAACATAAACTTAAAAAGATAAAACTAATATTATAAGATATAAAGATTATTGAGTTTTCTCTTTTTGAATAATTTTTCCTGTGAACGTGATCTCAAATAAAAGACCTATAGGCATATTAGGTCACTAACTCACATTTAGACAAATTTATATAATTTCTAGGTTTAATTATTAATGTGATAATATTCTTGTTTATAATTTGTTGTTGGATCATATATATATATATATATTTATTTTTATTTTTGATTTTTTTTTATTTTTTTAATCATAACATTGATTGTTAGAAAAATGACTAGTAATTAATACCATTTAATGTATTTAACCAATATTCTTTTTCAATATGGTTTGTTTCATATATATTCGAGTTTTGTTCTTTTAAAAAGTAAGTTAATATATTTTAATTTCTATACTATTTTGTCTATGAAATCGGGCTATTAATATCCATTTTATAATACGGATATTACTCACTTATATTCTGTCCATAAAATTTGGGTTGTTAATATTTATTATATATTAATCACTTGTAGAATATTGTAAAACTGGCTAATAATCACCTGAGTAGTTATATTTACTTCGAAGCATCATAAATTTCAAGATGTATCACTAAAATTCAACATCTTTTCTATGCGATTATTATGACATGTGTTTAACTCTTACTATCTATAAATACAAACTTATGGAGTATTTCTTACTCACTGAATACTTCATACTCATATTACCAAAATATTAATATACTCTTACTGACTTAAGTGTTGAATAGTCTTCTACATGTGAATTTCACTCGTACGACAATCCTTCAAGAAATAAAGCAGACATCATCAACAACACGAATCCAACACTTATTGAATGCCAAACCTAGTAAAAAACAATTTTTTTTTTAATTATGGCCATCGTAACAATGCTACGAAATTTGTCCTAGTATAAAAACTACAAATTTTATAATAGTTGTTAAATGTTAGAAAATTTATATTATGGAAAAAAAAATGTGATAGTATAAAAGGTATACCATTTATATCGTTGACAAAATTTAATAAAAATTAGGAAAATGATGTTAACCTCCGAGTCGAGCTCGACATAATACAAGATGTATGTGAAGAAGCTCGTGTTTCGGAGGAAGTCGTTAAACTTAAAGTCGGTCAACGATACAACATGCTAGTGCAAGAACGAAACTTCCATATAAGAGACCTCGTGTGATGTAAGCTCGGGGATGCTTGAAGGGATAAATAAGAAGGCAAGTTAGCCCCAAATTTGATGATCCATTTCGCATTTGTTGATTCTCTCCAAAATGAAGTCTACAAAGTACAAGAGTTAAATGACAAGATGATTCCTCGCACATGAAATTTACTCATTTTAAGATTTATTTTAGTTAAATATTTATTGTAAATATTCAACAAGGATGGTGTACTTTTTTTCAGTAACTTGGATTTTTTCTCTAAGAAGAATTTTTCAATTAAGATTTTAATAAGACACGTCCTTGAATTAAATAAATAAATTTAATTTTATATCAATTTGTTATATATATATATATATATATATATATATATATATATATTCACGGTTCGAAGTTAATCGGTTATTTTGGTTTGAAGTATAACCAATAAATTCAACTTAGTAAGTTCCAAGTTAGTCGATTATAATTATATCTTCAGTTCAAAGTAAGCTGATTACGATTATGACCTAAGGTCAAGAAGAATGGATTATTTGTTCAAAGTTAAATCATTAGGCTGGCTCAAAGATTAGCCATATGTCTTATTGATGATTTTTTTACGACAAATGTACTGTGTCAGAAGTAATAAATTTGTTCCTAAGGACAAATGTCGAACTCACAAGGAATACCTGAATTCTTAAATATAATATTCAATAAATAGAAAACAATAAGTAAAAGTTTGTTGGATGTTTGTTGTGATGGGATGCAAGAATGTAAATAAAGCAAAGTAAAAAGTTATTTGGTTCAATTGGGAAAATTGGGATTGGGGTTCATCCTTCTCACTCTTTTGTATTTTGAAAAGCATAATAATATTCTATCTTTGATTGATATTAGTGCCCAAATAAAATTCATTTATATTGATTCCTCACATATAAAATTATTAAGATAGTCTCCTAAATATTGATTCCTCGCATATTTATAAAAACTCCTTATTGTTACGAACAGATATTGATAACAATTAACATTTCAAATTTATTCCTAGTATTCAAATATGTTAAGCATTATCATTTAGGTGAGATGGTTAGAAGTACTTTTCAATTAAATCTAAGGATCAAAATCATGATTAAACAAGCGTTAAGAATAAATGACAATACCAATCATCAATCAAGAACAAAATATTATGTTTAAATACCACCTCAATACATAAGAGTTTGAACATATTACTCCCAATCCCAAAGGGTAGAATTAGGCATTCTTGTTAGCCATTACAAGCATGGAAAGCAAGAAAAGAAGATCCAAGATGTTTCTTCTTGACCATTGTCTCCTCTAGGATTTTCTACCATCTTCTATTCTTCCAATGATGTCTAGGGTTATGCCCCACGCCTCATATTTAACCTAGTTTGGCTTGGGCTAAGTGACTTCTTGCCTAGACGAGCTACAACTTGCTTGGACGAGAAAAATCCCAACTTCTCTGGAGTAATCTCATATGAGAGAGATTGGGCTCGTTTGGGCAAGTTACTCTTGAGTGATTTGGCTTAGGTGAGTTTGGGCGAGTTTTGAGCGTTCTAACTTTCCCTTTTCATCTTGTTTATTCTCCTTTAGCCCTTTCATCTTCATTTTTTTCTAGAATCCTAAAATTAACACAAATTTGTGAATAAATCGTTCTTATTCATATTATAATCACAAAATATGTAAAAATATTTGAATTCATAAATTAGGGATTAGATTATACTTATTTTATCAATAAATATTTATAAGTGTCTGTCTTTTAATATGAAATAATAATGAATATGAAACTTATCACTTATTCTTGGTTTTAAATTAAGTCGAATATAATTTAGTTCATAGTTTAACTTCCAATTGAGTTCAGTTAAGTTGCAGGAACATCACAAAAGCTTCCAAGTTAAGAGATCACCAAACATAAGTAAGTTTTAAAACTTACGCCAAATTAAACTTAGGTTTAGAAGTAGAAACTATTATATTCATTCATAAATGAAAAACATTCCGTTGTTAACAATCTCGCCATTGACGACCTCTTTATACATATCTAATTTAGATACATCCAAGGTTGGGCAAAAAGAAAAGCTTGTCGCATGCTTTTTGAATCCCTTCCCAAAACCCTCTAAACCTATCGATGCAAACTCAACCTTTAATTCCTTCAACTCCGCCTCCATCTTTTCCGATTCTTCTTTTTCCTTAAGTAGCTAGGCGATTTAGGCGATGACGTCCTCCTTTTCTTGGATGAGTTGATCATTTTTAGCCTTAACTCTCCTCAATTTTGCTTGAAACAAATCCTCGACCTTTTTGGCACTCTCCTTCACATTCTCCATGGCTGCCTTAGAGACTTGGAACTCTGCCTCCAAGGTCTTGTTTCGAGCTGCACTTTGCGCAAGCTCCAACAACCGAGCTTGGGCAACAACATTTGCTTTTGCTTTATACTTTCACAACTCTTGGGTTTGTTCTTCAAGAAATTTTAATTAGGCCTCTTAATAAGTGTTATAATTTAGTGAAATATCATATAAAAAGTTTGGCACTTATAAATCTTAATTGTTGATTAATCTATGACTCAATCCTAATATGAGAAGTTTAGACTTGAATTATATATTTTTGAATCATGAGATTAATGAAAAAATTTGATCCCAATTTTGTATTAATCTTAGGAAATTAAGGAAAGGTGGAACAGAGGGCTAAAGGACGAATATAGAGCTGTTAAAAGATAGAAAACAAAGAGTTGGACACCCAGGATTCTTACTCAAGCGAGTTAGTCTCGCTTAGGCGAGAATGGTCTAGTGGCAAACCCTGTTCCAGTACCAATGCTCGCCCAGAACTCACTCAAGGCTCATCCAAGCGAGAATGCTCTAGACCCAAGTCCCAAACTCGCTCAGGATCGCTTAGTTCTTACCTAGGAGTTGCCTAAGTGAGATTGCTCTAGAGAGAAGGATTTTTTTTTTTTTTTAAATTAGACATCTCACTTAAGAGAGATTGGCTAGCTTAACCAAGATGTCACTTACCCAAAGCCCAAAATAGGTTAAATACGAAGGAGTGAAGGAGAAACGACATATTAGAGAAACCCTAGCAGCCTACGTGAAGGAGAAAACCTCTCTATTCTCTGCTCTTGATTGCTATCATCTTTTGAAGCATGTAATGCTTACTATGAGTGGCTAATTTCCTTCCTTTGGGATTGAATATAATCCTCTCAAACTCTTATGTATTTTGGTTATATTTATATATGATTTTTTGTTCCTATTTGATATTGATATTTTCATTTTATGTTTAAAGCTTGATTCTATTCTTGAATTGGATTCTTGGATATGATTGGAAAGTATTTATGAGAATCTAACCTAAATAAAATACTTGATATATTTTGATGCTAGGAATAGGTTTTGATATATGAAATGCTTTATAACATCTTTTTCTTAATGCTAAGAAATCTGTTAAATAATTGAGAAATCAATGTTTAGGAGATGATCTTAATAATTTCATTATTGAGGAATTAATGTGAATGAATCTTTATGTTACATCAATATCACTTAATTCAGAATATTGTATATTTTTATGTATCCAAATACAGATGAGTGAGAAAGATTAACTTCAATCCCAATTTTATTAACCAAATTCTTATAATCATTTACTCTATTTTTATTTAATTTCCAAGCAAAAATTCTTTAAACAATTTCAATATATCGTTTACCAAATTATTTTACATATTGCATTGTTTAGTGAATGTTACAAAATAATATCTTAAGAAAGTTGTTCCTTGTGAGTTCGACATTCGTCTTTTGAGACAATATTACAATTGACTCAGTACACTTGCTGAAAGAGTCAACGCCTCTGCTTCCAAACTTATCCATAACATCTCCTTATAATAGTGCATGGAAGTCATACACATTGCCATCATGACCTCAATATCATCTAGACTCTGCAGTGGCCCCACATAGTCGATCAACCCGACATCATATTCAGTGGGGAAGCCTCCACTATATGACACTTCCTTGGCTTGCATTCCTACGTGCCAAAGAGAATTAGACCCCTAGGCCATTGTTGAAATATGCTTGAGCCAAGGAGCCTTGTTGGTTTTACTGTGATAAACAACCCCAGGCGGGGGTGGTGGAGCCATGGAAAGAGTACTCACCGTTGCCACAATAGGAACGTGTTGAAGGATCACTATAGCCGAAGTTGTACCTTCACCGACTTGACTTATTTGAATAGAGGGGTTTGGAAATACTTCAGTGATTGCCTTATCCTTCATAGTTTCTACATCTCTTTCAGTGGGGGTAGGGTTGGGGGTTACCGCTGTTGAACCTAGTGGTGTTCAAGGTTTTGAAGAATCCAAATCCTTTGAAGGATGATGAAGCTTTTGCTGTGCTTGCTGTTGCTGTGCTGGTTTAGTTAGGATCTGGGTAGTTTGAGTTGTGTAACTCAACCTTTGATTGAATCTAAAGCTCAAGCATCTCAACTTTCAAACAAAGTAAAGTGTTTTTTCAAACTGAGTTAAAACGGCCGATTGTTTTATCGAAACAACCGATTGTTTAAGCTTAGGTGTTTTGAAAACTGTTTTGAAGTGTGAAAATTGGTTAAGTAACAAAACAACCGATTGATTCGAGGAAACAATCGATTGTTTGTTATGTTTTTATAACAGAAAACAGTTTTGACTTTGACTGAGCTTTAAATGCTTTTAATTCATACGCTCCAGTCATTAAATGCTTTGACCAATCTTTCTAAAGCAATTAAGAGTTTGTTAAGATTTGATTACAAACATCTTCTTTGAATATATACAGAAAAACAGATTTGAGTTTTAAGAATCTAAGTGAATTGAAAATTTTTTTCTAAGAGTTGGAGATTGCTTAGAGTTTTGGTTGATCAAAGTGCTGAGATAGGATTCTTTTGTACTGATTTCAGATTGCTTCTGTAACAAGTGTAATCCTTGTAATTCTGTGAACATTCGTTTGTGCTGTTGCTAAGAAGAGCTGTGTGTTCTTGAGGGGATCAAGATCAGCTTTCTTAGTGTGGTGTGCTGACCAAGGAAAGTGTGTTTCTTGAGGGTGTTCAAGGTCACTTTCTTGGTTGTGTGTAAGTAATCTAGTGTTGATTGCTTAGTGGATTTCCTCAGGGTTTCTGAGAAGACTGGATGTAGCTCTGGGTTGGAGTGAACCAGTATAAACATTTGTGTACAATCTCTCTATCCCTTACTCTTTAAATTCAGTTTGTTTTTTGTTTGCTGATAAAAACAACCGATTGTTTTGAAGAAACAACCGATTGTTTTTCTGACAGTGCAGTTTTGCTTACTGTTTTGACTAACTGAATTGCTTGATCAATTGGTTTCTGAGATAAACTCATTCTAGCTTCAAAAAGTTTGCGAAAACCTCTTTAAACAATTCACCCCCCCTCTAGTTTAAAGCCATAATTCCTAACAATTGGTATCAGAGCTTGGTTCTTGAAAGTTATTCAAGTTGATCTAAAATTTTTTTTTATGGCTGGAAAACTATCTTTTGAGGAAGGTGCTTCAATCTACAAACCACCTTTATTCTGTGGATTGAATTATAAGTTTTGGGAAGCAAGAATGAAAATCTTTATTGAATCAATTGATCAAAGAATTTGGGACTCAATTGAGAATGGTCCTTACATTCCAAAGTTCAAAAAGAATAATTCCTTTACTATAAAACCTTTGTCCAAATGGACAGATGATGAATGTAAGATGGCTCAGCTTGATAGGTCTGCTCAAAACATTATAGCTTCTGCACTAGATACTAATGGATTTTTCAGGATATTAAAGTGCAAAACTCCTAAGGAAATGTGGGAGACTCTCAAGGCTGCTCATGAACAAAAGGAAGCAATGACAAAGAGTCAAGCAAGAAGGAAGAGAAGACAAAATAAGAAAAGCCTCAATCTTTGCTTAATGGCCAGAAGGGAGGATGACTCATGTAGTGTAAGTTCATCAAACTCTTCAAACTCTGAAAATTATGGTCAATTGCTTCAAGCCTTTCAAGAAACACATGAAGAAGCAAACCGATTGGCTCTCTTAAACAATCGATTGAAAGAAAAGAATAGCTGGCTTGAAAACAGGGTAAAAGCACTGGAGGAGGATTTAGAAAATTCAAAAATGGATTTTGAAAATCTGGAAATCATTTACAAAAACTCCTCTTGCAAGTGTGACACTCTAGTTTGTGAAAATTGTGTAAATCTTGAAAAGAAGGTCCACTATCTTGTTAAAACAGTGGATAAGCTTTCTAAAGGCCAATCCAACTTTGAAAGTGTGCTAGCTTCTCAAAAGTGTGTTTTTTGGAAAATCAGGATTGGGTTTTAATCCACAAAACCAGCAAGATAGATTTTCAAAAACTTTTTCAAAAAGGCCAGAAAAACAATCGATTGGACCATCGAAACAATCGATTGTTACATGCTTCTATTGCATGAAAAGAGGTCATTCTGTGCGATTCTGTAAAATCAGAAAACATGCTGTTCCTAAAGGGCTTATGAAGTGGATTCCCAAGAAAAATAAAGCTTGTGTTGATAAGTATACACCAGATGGACCCTCATTCATAAGGGGACCAAACCTATGTACTTGAGAATTTTCTTTGTAGGAAATCTTGGAGGAGAGAAAGCAGCTTTGGTACTTGGACAGTGGATGCTCCAAGCATATGACAGGGGACAAATCAAAGTTCCTGAGAATATCCTTCAAGTAAGAGGGTCATGTCACCTATGGAGATAACAACAAAGGAAGAATACTTGGAAGAGGATCCATAGGAGATAAGAGCATCTTGGTGATCCATGATGTGCTCTTTGTTGAAGGCCTAAAGCATAATCTGCTGAGTATTAGCCAACTGTGTGACAAGGGGTATCAAGTGATGTTCAAGGCAAACACATGTGAAATCTGTCTACCCAACACTAAAGAGGTAATGTTGGTGGGTAAGAGAGTTAATAATGTGTATCTTCTAGATATCTCTTCACCATGTTCAATTGGATGTCTTCTATCCAAGCAAGATGAATCTTGGCTTTGGCATAGAAGAATTGCTTATATTCACATGAATCATTTGAACAAGCTTATATCAAAAGATCTTGTGATTGGGCTGCCAAAACTCAAGTTTGAGAGGGATCACATTTGTGAAGCTTGCCAAAAAGGGAAACAAGTGAAAAGTTCTTTTAAAACCAAAAATGTTGTCTCTTCATTGAGACCTCTTGAACTCCTTCACATGGATCTCTTTGGACCCTCTAGAACTATGAGTCTTGGTGGAAATTATTATGCTCTTGTTGTTGTTGATGATTTCTCTAGGTACACTTGGACCTTGTTCTTGGAGTCAAAGAGTGATGCCCTTGCTGCATTCAAAAAGCTAGCAAGAAGACTTCAAAACACAAAGGGCAGTAACATAGGCTCAATAAAGAGTGACCATGGAGGAGAATTCCAAAATGAGAAGTTTGTCAAGTTCTGTGAGAAGTTGGGAATTCTACACAATTTCTCTGCTCCAAGAACACCACAGCAAAATGGAGTTGTAGAGAGGAAGAACAGGTCTCTTGAAGAGCTTGCAAGGACAATGCTTAGTGAATCTTCACTTCCTAAGTATTTTTGGGCAGATGCAGTGAGTACCTCCTGTTATGTGATGAATAGGGTGCTTATAAGGCCCATTTTGAAGAAAACTCCATATGAACTTTTCAATGGAAGAAAGCCTAACATCAGTCACCTCAAAGTCTTTGGCTGTAACTGTTTTGTTCTCAACAATGGAAAGGAAAGCTTGGGAAAATTTGATGAGAAAGCTGACCTTGGCATTTTCATTGGTTATTCCCTCACAAGCCATGCTTATAGAGTCTACAACAAAAGGTTAATGATTGTAGAAGAATCAGTTCATGTAGTCTTTGATGAGGTAGATCGCAGAATCAGTGAGAACCCAAAGATCAGTGCTGAGGAAGACGAACAGAGCATCAGTTTGGAGAAGCTGGAAATCTGTACAGAAAAACAACCGGTTGATTCGCAGAAACAACCGATTGAAATTCTGCAACAGAGTGAGCTGCCCAAAGAGTGGAGAATTCCCAGAGATCTGTCAGTGGATAACATCATAGGGCAGATAAAGGAAGGTGTCTCCACACGTAGCTCCATCTCAAACTTCTGCAGACACACAGCTTTTGTCTCTCAAATTGAACCAAAGTCAATTGAAGAAGCTCTCAAGGATGAGAAGTGGGTTGAAGCTATGCAAGAAGAGCTAAATCCATTCGAAAGAAATGAGGTATGGTTTCTTGTTCCTAGAACTAATGAAATGAATATTATTGGTGCAAAATGGGTTTTCAGGAACAAGCTAGATGAGGAAGGAGTTACACAAGAAACAAAGCAAGGCTAGTTGCCAAGGGCTACAATCAAGAAGAGGGCTTAGACTATGGTGAAACCTTTGCTCCTGTGGCTAGCTTGGAGGCTATGAGGCTGCTGCTGGCCTTTGCATGTATGAGTGGTTTTAAACTCTTCCAAATGGATGTAAAAAGTGCCTTCTTGAATGGCTACATCAATGAGGAAATCTATGTAGATCAACCACCGGGTTTTGAAGACCACAAGTATCCCAACCATGTTTTCAAGTTGAAGAAAGCTTTGTATGGTCTGAAACAAGCTCCAAGGCAGTGGTATGAGAGGCTTAGCAACTTTCTGCTATCTCTTGGCTATGAAAGAGGAATGATAGACAAGACTCTCTTCATCAAGAAGTCACATGCAGAAATAATTCTTGTGCAAATATATGTTGATGACATCATCTTTGGTGCTACACAAGATAGGTTGTGTGAAGAATTTGTGGCTGCTATGAAAGGTGAGTTTGAAATGTCTATGATGGGAGAACTATATTTCTTTCTTGGATTGCAGGTTAAACAAACAAAGGATGGGATCTTCTTAAGTCAATCAAAGTATTGCAAGGAGATTCTCAAAAAGTTTGAAATGGAGAATTGCAAAGAGGCAAGCACTCCAATGCCATCAAGCTGCTACATGGATGCAGATTCTGCTGGAAAGAGTATAGATCAAACAAAATTCAGAGGATTGATTGGATCATTGCTTTATCTAATAGCAAGTAGACCGGACATCATGTTTGCGGTGTGTCTATGTGCAAGATTTCAAGCAAATCCTAAAGAGTCACACTTCAAAGCTGCAAAGAGAATTCTGAAATATCTCAAAGGAACATCATCTGTAGGATTATGGTATCCCTCTCATTCTCCAATACATTTAATTGGTTATTCAGATTCTGATTTCGCAGGTTGCAAGCTAGATAGAAAAACCACAAGTGGCACTTGTCACCTTCTTGGCTCTAGCCTAATCTCATGGCATAGCAAGAAACAAGCATGTGTTGCTCTCTCTACTGCTGAGGCAGAATATATAGCTGCTGGTAGCTGCTGTGCACAGATCCTATGGCTCAAACAACAACTTGCAGATTTTGGTGTACAAATCAGCAAAGTTCCTTTGATGTGTGATAACACAAGTGCAATCAATCTTACCAAAAATCAAATCCAGCACTCAAGGACCAAACATATTGAAATAAGACATCATTTCATCAGAGATCATGTGCAAAATGGGAACTGTGAAGTAAAGTTTGTGGAGACCAAACTGCAGCTAGCTGACATCTTCACAAAGCCTTTGCCAAAAGAGAGGTTTTTCTTCTTAAGAAATGAGTTAGGTATACTTGATCTAAATAATCTCTCTTAAAATCTGTGTTTGGTACATGTTAAAATCTATTTGTGAAGACAAATAGGGGGAGATTTATTGGTACTTTTATATCTGTATCTTATTTGCATAAAAATGTTTAAATCTCTGAGTATAAAAGTGTTTTTCTGCTGCTGCTGATAGAAACAATCGATTGTTTCGTGTAAACAACCGATTGAATTTTATGTTAAAAGAGGTATAATCTAACTGGCTGCTGTAAGAAGCTTTGGATGGTACAAATGTTTTCTTTGCAGGAACTGCTTCAGATTTAATCAGTACAACACAAGCACCAGGGATTTGTCTTCATCAAATAGGGGGAGATTGTTGAACCTAGTGGTGTTCAAGGTTTTGAAGAATCCAAATCCTTTGAAGGATGATGAAGCTTTTGCTGTGCTTGCTGTTGCTGTGCTGGCTTAGTTAGGATCTGGGTAGTTTGAGTTGTGTAACTCAACCTTTGATTGAATCTAAAGCTCAAGCATCTCAACTTTCAAACAAAGTAAAGTGTTTTTTCAAACTGAGTTAAAACAACCGATTGTTTTATCGAAACAACCGATTGTTTAAGCTTAGGTGTTTTGAAAACTGTTTTGAAGTGTGAAAATTGGTTAAGTAACAAAACAACTGATTGATTCGAGGAAACAATCGATTGTTTGTTATGTTTTTATAACAGAAAACAGTTTTGACTTTGACTGAGCTTTAAATGCTTTTAATTCATACGCTCCAGTCATTAAATGCTTTGACCAATCTTTCTAAAGCAATTAAGAGTTTGTTAAGATTTGATTACAAACATCTTCTTTGAATATATACAGAAAAACAGATTTGAGTTTTAAGAATCTAAGTGAATTGAAAATTTTTTTCTAAGAGTTGGAGATTGCTTAGAGTTTTGGTTGATCAAAGTGCTGAGATAGGATTCTCTTGTACTGATTTCAGATTGCTTCTGTAACAAGTGTAATCCTTGTAATTCTGTGAACATTCGTTTGTGCTGTTGCTAAGAAGAGCTGTGTGTTCTTGAGGGGATCAAGATCAGCTTTCTTAGTGTGGTGTACTGACCAAGGAAAGTGTGTTTCTTGAGGGTGTTCAAGGTCACTTTCTTGGTTGTGTGTAAGTAATCTAGTGTTGATTGCTTAGTGGATTTCCTCAGGGTTTCTGAGAAGACTGGATGTAGCTGTGGGTTGGAGTGAACCAGTATAAACATCTGTGTACAATCTCTCTATCCCTTACTCTTTAAATTCAGTTTGTTTGTTGTTTGCTGATAAAAACAACCGATTGTTTTGAATAAACAACCGATTGTTTTTCTGACAGTGCAGTTTTGCTTACTGTTTTGACTAACTGAATTGCTTGATCAATTGGTTTCTGAGATAAACTCATTCTAGCTTCAAAAAGTTTGCGAAAACCTCTTTAAACAATTCACCCCCCCTCTAGTTTAAAGCCATAATTCCTAACAACCGCTAACCTCGATCCTTTGGAAGGATTATGGGGGCTACCCCTAGGGTGGTTGACCACCTTAGTATCCTTGGATGCCAAGACATGATCATCATCTTCTTCAGATCAAAGCCTTATTCCATAACCTCTGCCACATACAACAAAGAAAATTTATAAGAGTTAAGCAACATAATAATATGCAAACAAAGAAAACTCAATATATTTGAATGGTACCTATAAACATTATTGTAAGGCTCTCGACCAAAGGAATACTTAGGAGGCCCTTACAATTTATAGGCCTTGACAGGGTCTTAATAAGTTTAATGTTATTGTCTTCCAAGGGAGAGAGGAGTCGAGGAGCTTTATGTTGGACATCTCAAGGATCCAAATTTGTTGTTTGATGAAGCCATGTTGAAGACTTGTTGCCTTAAGTGACTAGATAGTTTAGTTTTTATTTTTTGTGTCTTAATTTATCTTTTGCCTTAAGAGTGATGATGAATCCAAGAACAAATAATTTTTCAACTGGTTAAAATGTTTTTCAAACTGGTTAAAAAGTTTTTCATTTGGTTTTAATTTGTTTTCTGGAAAGTTACAATTTTTCAATCTGTTATCTTTTAAATCAATTGATTGAAAATACTAAAATTTTTTTAGATTTTTCTAAAATATGTTTTATATATTGAAAAACATGTTTTAATATGAAACGTAAGAAATGTTTTCAGTTTGAGTACTTTCTATTTGAGAAAAATCAATTTTCATGCATATTACATTTTTAAAGTGAAATCAACATATTGTTTCGATTTTTTAATAGGTTGATTTTACTTAACTCCACCCTTTTGTTAAAATTGTTACTGTTAAATCTCTATAAAAAGATCTACATTATTTTGGAAAAAGGTTACTCATACAACTTACATTTTTACATCTGTGAGAACCTTAGTGAGAATTTTTTTTGAAAGAAATAGTCTTTGAAAGATCTTTGAGTTTTCTTGAAGCAAAACCTTCATCCTCTAGGTTAAGGTCAAAGATATTTCATTGTAGCTGTGAATTGGAGAGGTCCTATTGTATTAATTCTTGGTTCACGATCAAGGTTTATTGGTTCCCTTACATTTTGTTTTGTATTTTTGTAATTGTTGGGGCCACAATAGGGTTTCTTGGTGTGTATCACTATTGTGACAGGGTGTTGTAGTGAGTGATTTTTGTTCTTGTAGTGTTCAAGAACTATTTTTGTATTTCTTGTAAGAGAATTGTGTTGTTTTAGTGAAATCTGTTAGGAAAAATGGCTTTAAACTAGAGGGGGGGTGAATTGTTTAAAGAGGTTTTCGCAAACTTTTTGAAGCTGGAATGAGTTTATCTCAGAAACCAATTGATCAAGCAATTCAGTTAGTCAAAACAGTAAGCAAAACTGCACTGTCAGAAAAACAATCGGTTGTTTCTTCGAAACAATCGGTTGTTTTTATCAGCAAACAACAAACAAACTGAATTTAAAGAGTAAGGGATAGAGAGATTGTACACAGTTGTTTATACTGGTTCACTCCAACCCAGAGCTACATCCAGTCTTCTCAGAAACCCTGAGGAAAACCACTAAGCAATCAACACTAGATTACTTACACACAACCAAGAAAGTGACCTTGAACACCCTCAAGAAACACACTTTCCTTGGTCAGCACACCACACTAAGAAAGCTGATCTTGATCCCCTCAAGAACACACAGCTCTTCTTAGCAACAGCACAAAACGAATGTTCACAGAATTACAAGGATTACACTTGTTACAGAAGCAATCTGAAATCAATACAAGAGAATCCTATCTCAGCACTTTGATCAATCTCTTTAGCTCTTAAGCAATCTCAGCAATTTTCCAAAACTCTCTTCTCAACTCTTTTTCAAAAGCATTCTTATCCTTTTAAAAAGAGATTTTCTGAATTATATAAAAGGAAGTTTGTTTATCAAATCTTAACAAACTCATAAAAGCTTTCAGAAAGATTGGTCAAAGCATTCAATGACTGGAGCGTATGAATTAAAAGCATTTAAAGCTCAGTCAAAGTCAAAACTGTTTTCTGTTATAAAAACATAACAAACAATCGATTGTTTCCTCGAATCAATCGGTTGTTTTGTTACTTAACCAATTTTCACATTTCAAAACAGTTTTCAAAACACCTAAGCTTAAACAATCGGTTGTTTCGATAAAACAATCGGTTGTTTTAACTCAGTTTGAAAAAACACTTTACTTTGTTTGAAAGTTGAGATGCTTGAGCTTTAGATTCAATCAAAGGTTGAGTTACACAACTCAAACTACCCAGATCCTAACTAAACTAGCACAGCAACAGCAAGCACAGCAAAAGCTTCATCATCCTTCAAAGGATTTGGATTCTTCAAAACCTTGAACACCACTTGGTTCAACAAAATCCACCTTTGTGTGAGGTGGGAGTGGATGTAACTTCCATTGTAAGTGAACCAATATAAAGCTAGGTTTCTTTTATACTTTCTTTATTATTTTTTTATAATTTTTTTGCATAATATTATGTACTGGTATAATCAATCGGTTGTTTGTAAATGTCAATCTGTTGTCTTTTGTTCTCCGCAAACTTGTTTGATTCTTTATGATAACTAAGACAGTTGTGATAAAAAATATTGAGTGTTATTGAATATTGATATATTAAGTATCAATTTGTATTTGTTATTGATTAAACAAGATAAATTGAAACAAAGGTTTTCTTAAAAATATTGATTGATATATCTGAATTCTGCACTTATTATGTAATCAGTAAAAATCTCTTATTTGTAATTCTTAATAAAAAAATAATATGTTAATTTAAAAAATAATCGGTTGAAATTAATTCAGAAATTTATTTCTTTAAAACATATTTAAATCTTTTCAAACTATATTTTTAATTTACAAGATTGTGTTTTAAGATCTGTGTATTAAAGATTTTAATAAATTGGTTTTTAATAAAATAGATTCATTTGTTTTATCAGTGTACTTGAACCATAAAATCAATCTAATGTTTTGAAAAACAATATGTTAAACTTCTGTCTGAATTGTTGTAAAAAATTATTTACAAAAATCTTTTTAAGTACAATTCATCCTCCTTTTGAACTTAGCTTCCCATAATTTCAACAATTGGTATCAAGAGCTAGGGCTTGAAAGTTAATCAAGTTTTTTGAAAAATGGTTGAGTTTAAGTTACCATTTGGTGGAGGTGTGTCTATTAATAAACCTCCCATGCTTGGTGATGCCAATTATGCTTTCTGAAAAGTTAGAATGAAGATCTTTTTATGGAATCTTTTGATATGGGTATATGGAATGCTGTGTGGAATGGTCTTTTTATTCCAATGCATGTGGTCAAAGACAAAATTGTTAAGAAAGCATGGTCTGAATGGTTTGAAGCTGAAAAAGAAAAAGGCTCAATATGATTATTTTGCAAAAAATATTATTACATCTGTTTTGAATATGAATGATTTTTTTAGGGTTTCTCAGTACAATTCTGTCAAGGAGATGTTGGATATTTTGGAGATCACACATGGAGGAACTAAGGATGTCAAAAGAGCAAAGAAACATGCTCTTATTCTAGAGTATAAGCTATTTAGGATGAAACAGGAAGAAACCATAACTGAGGGACAAAAAAGGTTCACATACATAGTGAATCACTTGACAAGTCTGGGCAAAGTCTTTAACAAGGAAGAGTTGAATATCAAAGTTTTGAAATGACTGGATAGAAGTTGGCAACCAAAAACTACAGCAATCTCAGAATCCAAGGATTTGTCAAGACTATCTACAACAACTTTGTTTGAAAAGCTAAAAGAACATGAGTCAGAGCTGAACAAACTGAAAGAATAGTAAACCTCTGAAAAGAAAGTCAAAAGCATAGCTCTCAAGATCAGTTCACAAAAGAAGGATTTGAGTGAGGATGAAGAGGATTCAGATCAGGATGAAACCTTAAGCCTGCTCACAAAGAAATTCAATAGATTTCTAAAGAAGAAAAACAGTGAAAGGTTTCAGCCTAAAAAGAGGTATGATTCTAGACATAATGAGTCTAGTTCTACTCACTATACTTGATTCGATGGTGGTAAGCCAAGACACATCAAAGTAGACCTTCCAAGCAATCAAAATAAGGAGAAATCACAGAGCAGAAAAGCATACAAGGGCAAAGGCAAGAGAGCATATATATCATGGGAAGACAATGACATGTCTTCTTCTAGTGATACCTCTGCAGAGAGTGAAAAGGCCAATCTTGTTTCATGGCCAATAATGGTGGATCGAACAGTGACTCAGTAAGTGTTTGCTTTACTAATTCTAAAAGTTATAATCAACTGCTACTTGCATTTCATGAAACACATGAGGAGGCCAATAGGCTTGTTGCTATAGGTAACAAGTTAAGAGTGCAAATAGATTTTTTGAATCAAAAGGAAAAATCTTTAGAAAAAGAATTGCATGATGCTCAAACACAACTTGTTAATCTTAAACTAATATGCTTCTTGTAAATGTGTTGAATTTAGTAAAATGAAAGTCTGTAAAATTGCAAAGTTTTGGAAAGCAAGATAGAATATCTTTTGAAAACACTATCTAAGTTTATCACGAGAAGAGCTAATCTTGAAACTGTGTTAGGATCACAAAACTAAGGGTACCATCTTTATTGGTTTATATCTGTTTTGCAGAATACAAAAGGAGAAAGAGGATTAAGCCAGTGGTATCTTGATAATAGGTGTTCTAAACACATGATAGGAGATCTATCTTAGAAGGGTATGTTACCTATGGTGACAACAACCGTGGGAGGATTTTTGGAAGAGGAGATATAGGAATTGAAGCATCAATAGTCCTAAAAGATGTTTTATATGTTAAAGGGTTGAAACACAGTTTTCTCAACATTATTCAACTTTGTGATAAGGGATACAAGGTGAAGTTTGAATCTGAAAAGTGTCAAATCTGCAATGAAGACACTGGTAAGGTAGTCTTCACGGGTAAGAGGTTCAATAACATATATCTCCTTAATATTTATCATAATATCTCTATGAATGAGTGTCTTATTTCAAAAGATGATGAATCCAGGTTGTGGCACATGAGACTGACACATATTCATATTAATCATTTGAATAGATTAAAGTCTAAATATTTAGTTTCTGGTTTGCCAAAGATAAAATTTGAGAATAATAGAATCTGTGATGCATGTCAAAAGGAAAAACATACTAGATCTTCCTTTAAACACAAAGATGTTATTTCTTTTAAAAAGCCTTTAAATATTTTGCATATGGACTTATTTGGACCATCTAAAACTACTAGTCTTGGTGAAAATTTGTATGCATGGGTTATTGTTGATGATTTATTAAGATATACCCGAACATTATTCATTGCTTTCTAAGAATGATGCATTTGATGTGTTTAATAAATTGGCTAAGGTTTTACAAAACGAAAACTATTGCAGTATTAAATCCAATAGAAGTGATCATAGGGGAGAGTTTCAAAAATGAAAGATTTAATATGTTTTGTGAAAAACATGGGATTACACAGTTTTTCTGCTCCTAGAACCCGACAACAGAAAGGTGTAGTTGAGAGGAAGAATAGATCTCTAGAAGAACTTGTTAGGACTATGTTAAATGAATCTCATCTTCCTAAGTATTTTTGGGTTTATGCTGCATATGTTTTAAATAAAACTCTTATAGGCCAATTTTAAAGAAAACATCCTATGAGTGGTATAAGGGAAGAAAGCCTAATATAAGCCATCTTAGAAGGTTTGGTTGTAAATTCTTTGTTCTAAACAATGGTAGGATAATCTTGGAAAATTTGATGAAGAAATCTTTATTTGTTATGCTTTGAATGGACATACTATTGAAGAATTTATTCATGTTGTTTTTTATGAGACGTTGCATGTTGAAGATGAACTTGAGGTGATTTAAGAACTATACTTTAAAAAAATCAATCAATTGATACAAAAGCATTTGATTCTATTTCTGCTCAAGGACAAGCTCTCAATTCAGATTTGCCAGAGAGTGAGAACTCCCAAAGATCTGACTTTGGATAATGTCATTGGAAATATTAAGAAGGATATATCAACCACAAATTCACTCTATAATTTATGTGAAGCAATGACATTTGTTTCTCAAGCTGAGCCAAAGAACTTTACTAAAAGCATGTTTCGGTTCCATTAATTGTACCAATTTCCACTTCTGATCCGTCCAATATTTTTGTCCATGTCACTTTCAAATGTTTTTATTTTAGTTTTTTTATAACTATTTTTACTTATACAAATTCTTAACAAAAAGTGATGGCAAATAATACAAACAAAACATTTGAAAATTAAGTACGGAAAAACTAGAATTTGTTTAGGAAATACAAGTAAAACTTAATATAATTGCAAGGAATAAAAATATTTGAATCTAAAATCTAAAATCTAAAATAAAATAAAAATGTAATAAGAAAATTATGATGAAAAATTAGAACACATAAATTACAGATTCATAATAATGCTAAAATATACATAAGTTTTAGCTTCCAAGTACAGCCTTACCCTTTGTACAAGTTTAATGAATCAACTGAAAATAAAATAAATATAAGTTGCATGAAAAATTAGTCCATGATATATAAATTTACTCGTAACTTGAATATTTGAAATAGATAACTCTTTACTTTTGTCAACTCATTTCATATATTGAAAATTCATTTTATTATGAACAATCAAATTCAATAAATAAGGGTGTTTTTTACAATTTTTTGTAAATCTCTACAAATTAAAATGAACATATATAAAAATGTTTATGAATACTAAACAAACCTATAATCAATTTATAACTTTATAAAATTGTATTTTTTAGATAGATAATATATTAAAATTATTAGATAACTCTTTAATATGTTTTATCTAATAATGCTTCCATTATTTGTTTGGTTGTCTTATCTTCAAATTGTTATTTGGTGACAGAATGTTCTTCATTGATAACATTCGCAGTTTAAATGAATATAACAATTTATAAAAAGTGAGAAAAATATATAAAAATTAATGATAAATAAAAGTTACAAGTTAATGATAAAAAAAAAAAAAAAGAACTGGAAAGGAAAGAGCAATCCAATCTTTCAAATTTTAAATTTAACTGTTGAAGAAGAGTGACTATTCCAGATTAAAAATAGCACAAAGCAACCCTCAAAATATAAATAAAAGTTACAAAAATAATTACCATTTTCACTAAATTAAGTTTTTAATGTACATACATATAGCTCAGAAAAACATTAAATTATTGATTAAACTTTGCACTTGGTGGCTTGATATTCACATCCTTCATATACCTCTAAACCAGGTTGATCCAGCTGAGAATCTTCAAAGCATGCACAACGCTTGCTCATCTTCCCTGTCAAAGCAATCTCTAGTGGTCTCTGTACCAATCTAGGGTAACCAACATCACACCATACCTGATCAAAATAAGCAAATCTGTGTCATAATAACTTGCAAACAATCTGCATTAATGTGGCTATGGTGATGAAGGGTTAATCAGAAAACATGATTGCAGACAATTTCAGTTGCAATAAATTTGTCTTTGTCTAATGCATGGGAAAGTCAGTTATCCATACAAGTTTTGGCCTATGTGTATAAACTGCTCAAATTAATATTAACTTATCAACCACAGCTTTTTGAAGAAATTAAATGAAAAGATCCTGTATAAAAGTTAAATATACAAATTAGTTTTAGCTATTGTGAGAAGCTCAATTCATGTTGGACATGTTTGGATAAACTTTTCTATAAATACTTGTAGGAAAAGAAAATAAAAAATGAAATCATTTTTTTTATAACTTTAAATAAGTTTATGCACAAGTCAATAATCAAATTTGGAGAAACTAAAAGAGTTTCTACAGATTAGGTTATGTACAAACTAATATTAATTTGTAGAGAAACATGCAGCAAATAAGGATACTTCTTTGAACTTCAATGTTCAATAAATTGCACCAAGCTAAACTTTGGCCAAGTGCTTCCTTGGTCTTGTTCTTACCACATTAACATGTGACATACTACATCTTTAATTAATAGCCCATTTAAGTTTATTCTTCTATAAACAAAGGAAATCAAATTCATCAATTCCATCTGATTTCTGCATAAGTTTTCATCCTTTCCATGCAGTTTACTGTTCATTTGTTTCCCACTTTATTTTATGTTACTAATTTAAGTAGTTTGGATGTAAAAAATGAGCAACATAAAGAGTAAATGGACAACCTTGTATGCAAGAAATGAAAACATAGTAAGAAAACCACGATTCATCAGCAATCACTTCATATATCATTTTTGTAATTGTTATTAGGAGAAACAAAATATAGAAAAAGTGATTACAAATAATGACAACAGTGCATACCTCACCGCCGTCGTCTTGACTCCATCTTGAATTGCACGACGGTTGTTTAGCCTCTTCAATTTTCTGCTTTTCCAGAAGCTGTGCACCTCTGGCAGCTTTGGCTTCCACCCCTTTCAAATACTTAGTAGGATTCCCTTGGCTGTCATAGTATCGCCCAACTAGCTTGCCAACATACCTATAAAAGTAAGGATGAAAAAAACCTGGTAAGAACTAAAGCAGCATACCTTGTGATACAAACAGGAGAGACGCATGTTAAGAAGGAGATTATATTCATGTTTCAGATGCAAGTTCCGGTCAGAGAATCAGAGTAAATAAAAAAAAAATACAGTGAATCCACCCAATCACCATGTGTGTGAAATGAAAAACCCTCTAAAATAGCAATAGAGAACAAAGGAGAGAGAGGTCCCATACACACAATCTAGAGGGATTCACTGAAATATGGCAGCAATTTGATTAGCTGTGTTTAGAGAGAGATGATAAATTCAATGTGTCTGAATTACAAGCTGGCATAACTGATCATCAAAAACTGACCCACGACACACCCAACTCTCTAGAGGCTGAACAATGAATTATGTGCGTAATGGATGCATTCCAAAATATTCATGACTTACTTATAAGATACACAGAATATCAGATTTCATAAAATATGACTTACTTATAAGATTTATGGTAGAAATCCCTCCATTCAACAATACTCTTCACCTGCACGAGCCATTTAATTTAAGGTTAAGTTTTAGGCTTGGAAACAAAATGTTACATCAATATTTTAGACAATCAAAGGTATGCAAGTTCACAAAAAATATAGAAGAAGAAGAAGAAGCTATAAATTCGAGGAGACAAGAAGAGCAAATCAATTTGTAAGACCAGGCTTCTTATGAAATCTTGAAGAATACAAAATAAGAACTGAACAGATCACATTAATTACAACCTCAGTGCTAGATAGACCGCGCAATGAGTCAGTGAGACCATCTCCTACATGAGAAAAAGAAAAAAATGGAATATGAAAGAGTTAAAAGGCATGCTAGAATGGGTAAAAAATCTTTATTTTCTTGCTACAAACAGCATTATAAACAAAATTTATTTTCCTAACATTTTCTCTTCTATTTTTCTCCCTCTCAAATTTAAAAGCATTACATGTACTCATTTATCTAACAACGTTCTTTGTCATCAATAAAAAATCGCTTAAATATCAAAAACAGAAGTATTGGATCGATTTTATGGGGAGTAGATATAGATGACCTCGGCAAAATATAAATAGAATACAAGATATGATATACACATATCTAAAGGATGATCATTTGGCATGATTTCTAGAATAGCGAAGAAGAGGAAGTCCACAATCATATAAAAAAAAATGAGAACTCTGATTAAAATTCAAGAATGACCATATCTAGTATATTTATTCTAAAATCAAACTATTTCAACTGCAATTTAAAGCATTGAGAACATGATAGATGTGCAATCCAGTTTTGTGTACAACATCATTTAAATTTGAAAAAATAAAAATGCTTAACTGTGAAACACATATATCTGAGCAGGCTTTCCAAAGTCAAAAACCAAATGAAACACATATCTAGATTATTCACACACATCAGGAAACACCAACCAGAACAACTCAAGAAACCCAATTACCTGTGAAATTTCCAGAGACAAATGCACGAGAAGCATCCCTGAATTCATGCCAAAAAGGGAAAGAAAAAGAAAGAAAAAGGAGCAAATTGCTGTCAATAAGTGTTGAAAAGTAAATCTTTCACACAATTCCAAGCACAACAACACAAAAATGTTTGGATGAGAAAAGGGTCCAAAGAACATACCTTCCAGCAAAATGATTGTAGCCCCCTCCTGACCCATAATGAGATTTTCCCTTGGTTACATCAAACACAGATCTATAAAAAATAATAAAAAGGTATTAATATATCAGCCTTAACATTCTCAAGAAGCATCACAATTTCAAATTATCTCATTCAATGAATTGAAAGAGAGAATACCCAAGAATTCCCAGGAGGATTGGCAACCCCTCGTCAGATCCATTGAATAATGCAAGCTCTTGGCCACTGAACAATCTCTAAGAAACAAAACGCAGAGTCAAAATCGTTAACTTCATCATCCATACATGAATAAAAATTAATTAAAAGTTGAAAAAAAAAATAAAGATAGGATCTTTTAAGACCCAATTGAACAAAAGACACACAAAAAATAAAAACCCAGAATATAAATTTTTGTGGGTTAACAGAAATAACCTCAGCTGTGTCGAATTTGATGTAAAATCTGAGAAGGAAAGCGAGGAAAACGACCAAAACAGTGATCCCCGAAAGAGGAGAGGTTGCTAATGTCTTCAATGACATATTCAGTTCAGTCTCAGAGACTGAGACGTAGTCGTCTTCGTAAACAAAGAAGGGCTATTGCTTCCTGCACCATATCAATTGAGACTTCACGCAATCATTGTAGGGAAAGACAAAATTACCCTCCAGGTTTTGCCTTTTGGCTTTACTTCTTTTGAATCAGGTGATTGGGGTTCTCATCTTTTTCTCGGTCTTGACTAAGTTTTTTGAACTCACTATATTTGGTTGGGTATTTGCACTTGTGTGTCTTGATTCACAGTATTTTCTTGTAATTTTTTGCATTCATTTTAGGTGCATTCGGTTGTTGCAGAAAGGTAAAATAATTTTTTTTTTAGTTTTTAAATTTAGGACTCTCGAACCTATTTCTAAAATTTGAATTGTGGAATGGCATTAGGTAGATAGTATAATCCGAGAATACATTACGGAATCCTAAATTCATAAGTTAAAAATCATGCACTAAGTAATCCCATTTTGAAAATATATTTCGAAATCTGGAAGTAGAAAAACCCAATCTCACAAATTTTGTGTTTTGGATTTCTTTGTTTAGAATGTTTGTTTTTTTTTTTTAAATTATATTTTCTATTTCAGATTTTTATATCTGAAATAAGGATAATTTTAAAAATTTAAAAAATGATACGGTAGAAGTTAAAATTGATATGATGCAGGAAGAAACTGTCCCGCAAATAATCAACCAAACATATCCAGCCATCAGAACGGTGCATGCGAATGGAGAAGAAGGAAAGTCTAAAGCCAAAACCTGGAGGACAATTTTGTCTTTTCGAATAGTGATTGGGTCCAGGTCCCAATTCGTATGGTGCAGGAAGCAATAACCACAAAGAAGACAAGAGAGTCTGAGATTGTAAAGTATTTGAGGAATTTTTATATGTTTTCTTATGTTAGACTTGGAATGTTGGGTTAGGAAAGAATAGAATATAGAACTACAATAAAAAAATGAATTGGAAAGAAATAAATTAAAAATTATATTTTAATATGTTGATTTTTGTGATGGAATTAAATATAAAATTCATTATTATAAAAATCTAAAATAATAACTTTTTATCTAATTGGGGTTACTAAAATTGGATCACTTATTGATTTGGAAGATTTAGTGCAAATTATCTTTTATTTAAAAGTTATTTTTAAATTAAATTTAAATATTAAAGTTTTAAGAAAACAATTTCAGAAATTATTTGATCAAATTTCTTTTTTTTTTTTTAACTTAAAATTCTTTCCAAGTTAAAAAAATGTATGGTGTGATTATTCACATTTAAAATATTCGATTATTATATAATTATAATTTAATTATTTATGCATTTAAATAATTATAATTTAACTACTTTTTAATTTCTAAAATTTAGGATAATTTTGGTTTTAGTCTCTTAAATTTGAAAATTTTTTTGAAGGACTAAATGTTAAAATAAGGACATGCAAATAAAAATGGAATAATATCGTTATACCTTTTATAAAAAGAAAATCAAATCATTCTGTAGTGTTCCCACATTAATGGTCATTATTACTATTCAATAGTAATGTTGAATGGTAATAGTAACTAATAATAACTGAAAATCATCTTTACCAACTTAAGTGAGGATAACTCAATAATTTGCATATTAAAAGAAAAAGAGGTAAATGATTATATAAAGAACTGTACTATTTCATTTCAAGTATTAGACACATTGTTTAAGTTCTAAAAAAACCATTAAATTAAAATCAATTTTAAAGATAAAAAGTAATTAGTTATTATATTAATTAAATTTAATATTATTTTTTAGACTAAAAAAAATTATTGGTTTCTAATTTAATTTCTATTATTAATAAATAATTATTTAATTAGTTACAAAAAATTTTACTATCAAATTTACAATCTAAATAATTAATAGTAAAAATCTTGATAGTTAATTAGATATCAATTTAAAAATTATTTATTAATAATAAAATTTAATTTATAAATTAATAATTTTTTTAATCTCTAAAATAGTATCTAATTTAATTAATATAATAATTAATTATTTCTAGTTTCTAAAATTGGTTTTTATTTTTAAAAAAAATTTAATAGTGCTAGATAAAGAATACTCATATGAGTTTATTATTTTTATGAAATTTCAATAGATGACCACTTGATCCATGGTGATGAAAGTCACTCTGGCTCAACAGATATATGGCATATGTAATAAAACGGTATATGCTCATCTTTTGAATTACATGATAAAATTTTGATTTGTTTATTGTTATCAATACTAGTGCAAAATGAATAAAAGAATGTTATTTATTTAGTGTGATTTTGCGCTCATATGTAAAAAACGCGGTGATATTTTTGAAATTAATTTGATTTATAAATGCAGTTAAATGTAAAATCGCATTTGTAAATCATTTTTTATCCTAAATTTTGAAGCGTGCCACACTTTCATACTTCTCTTCTTTGCTTTCGTTTGCACTATTCCTGCGCTTGCGTACGCTTGGAGTTCATCTTTTCTTCTACATCTTCATTAATTTGTGCCATTGTGAGTTCCTTGAATCGCTTTCTTCCTTTGCGTCTTCACTACGTATAAATTTTTTTCATTTTGCTTATATTTGTTTTTTTTCCTTACATTGATGGTCGAAGGTACTGTTCCATTGGCTTCGCTACTCCGCCACCGCTTCTGCTACCGTCGCCGTTGCTGGCGCTCCCTTGCCACTCTTCACCACCAACGTTTGTTCACACACAAGGTTGGTGTGGTTTTTTAAATTTTTAAATTTTTTTGAATTTTTCTTTAATATTTTGAATTAATTTTTTTATGTATTATAATTTGTATTTTTTAAAATTTACTATTTACTATTAGTATTTATTATATTTTGAATTTGCTCTTTTTTTTATCTTTTTTATGTATTATATAATTTGTATTTTTTAAAATTTATATTATTTAGTAGTTAGTAGTTAGTTGTTAGTTTAGAATAGAATTTTTATGTTATGTTAGTTGTTACTTTAGAATAGAATTATCGTGTTTGTATTGAGTCTGAGGGTGTTTGACCTTCGGCAATAATACGTGCTGGTATTGAGTTCGGGGGTGTTCGACCCTCAGCAAATGCGTGAGATAGAACACTGATTAAAAAACCCTAACTACTCTAGAATATATAACGAATCGAAATTGGATTAATTTTGCTCGTATAAGTGATGAGTACGAAAGAGGAGTAGAAGAATTTATACAATTTGCGCAACGTAACGTGATTAATAGTGGAGCAAAGATCAGGTGTCGGTGCGTTAACTGTTTAAATGGAAGGATACTGGATGTTAATATAATGAGAGAGCACCTGCTATGTGATGGGTTTCTTTGATCTTATACAATTTGGACATGGCATGGTAAATTATTAAATTTACCACGTGTTTCCGTAACTGAAGAATATGTGGGGTCCACCATGGATGAAGCAGTACACGATGATGTAGATGATGATTGATTGGAGGACATGATTCGTGATGTGGGAGCTGAGTCTTTTGCAAAAGCGCATGGATATGGAAGTATGTCAAGCGATGCAGAGACTCCATTGTATCCTAGATCAACTAACTTCACACGGTTGTCGGCGGTGTTAAGATTGATGAATTTGAAGGCAATAAATGGATGGACTGATAAAAGCTTCACAAAATTGCTTCAGTTGTTGAAGGATATGCTTCTAGAGGGAAATACTCTACCTAATCGTAATTATGAGGCCAGAAAGATTCTTTGTCCAATGGGTATGGAGTATAAAAAGATACATGCATGTCCTAATGATTGTATATTATACCGAAAAGATTTTAAATTGTTGAAAAGTTGTCCGAGGTGTGGGTTATCACGTTATAAGTTGAAACAAAAAGATGATGATACAATTGAAGAGATAGAAAAGCATGGACCCCTATGAAGGTTATGTGGTATCTTCCCATCATTCCAAGGATGAAGTGTTTGTTTGCAAACCTAGACGATGTTAAGAATCTTAGATGGCATGCAGATGAGAGGAAATGTGATGGCATGCATATGAGAGGAAATGTGATGGCATGTACCAACATCTAGTTGATTCTATTTAGTGGAAGAAATTTGATGATGAGTTTCCAGAGTTTGGTAAAGAATCAAGAAATATCCGACTTGGTTTAGCTATAGATGGAATGAATTCGTTTGGTAATATGAGTACAAATCACAGTTCATGGCCTGTTTTACCAGTTATTTACAACTTACCTCCTGGGTTGTGCATGAAGCGAAAATACATGATGTTGTCTATGATGATATCTGGTCCGAAACAGCCAGGGAATGACATAGATGTTTATCTAAGTTCCCTAATCGAAGATTTGAAGTTAATGTGGAATGAGGGTATTGAAATATTTGACGGATTTGCTAATGAAACTTTCAAGTTGCATGCCATGTTATTTTGCACCATCATTGACTTTTTGGCATATGGTAACTTATCAGATTATTGTGTTAAGGGTCATAAAGCATGTCCAATATGCGAAGAAGACATTGCTTCTCAACAATTAAAACATGGAAGGAAGACAATATATCTTCGGCATTGGAGGTTTCTTAGAAGTCATCATCCTTACCGAAGGTTGAAAAAAGCCTTTAATGGACACCAAGAGAGTAGTGGTCCACCAACTCCATTAACTGGTGTTAAGGTTTACGACAAGGTAAATACATAGACCACACCTTCCGTAAGTAAAAAAAAAAAGTCATTTGTGACAAACATTTGGAAGAAAAAATCAATCTTCTTAGATCTTTCGTACTGGTCGAGGTTAGAAGTCAGACATTGTATAGATGTAATTCATGTTGAGAAAAATGTGTGTGATAGCTTAATTGGTACACTTCTTAACATTAACGGGAAGATGAAGGATGGTCTAAATGCTCGTTTAGATTTGATTGAGATGAACATACGGGGCGAGTTGGCACCCATAGAAATGGGTAAGTGTACATATTTGCCCCCAACCTGTTACACCATGTCAAAAGATGAAAAAAAATTAGATTTTGTCAATGTTTAAAGGGTGTGAAAGTGCCACAAGGACATTCCTCAAATGTGAAGAGCCTAGTGTCAATGCAAGGTTTGAAGTTGATTGGGTTGAAGTCTCATGATTGTCACATTTTGATGCAATAGCTACTGCCTGTAGCTATTCATGGGATCTTACCAAAAAATGTTAGACATACCATAACCCATTTGTGCTCATTCTTCTCTTCCCTTTATTGTAAAGTCATTGATCCATTAAAACTAGATGAACTTCAAGATGAAATTATTGTTATCTTATGTGAATTGGAGATGTTTTTTCCTCCATCTTTTTTTGACATCATGGTTCATCTAGTTGTGCATCTAGTTAGAGAGGTTAGATTGTGTGGAGCAGTGTACCTAAGATGGATGTATCCTATTGAGCGGTATATGAAAATTTTGAAAGGTTATGTGAAAAATCATTATCGTCCAGAAGCTTCAATGATTGAAAGGTACATAGCTGAAGAAAGTATTGAATTTTGTTCAGAGTACATGTCAAAAACAAATCCGATAGGTCTTTCAGCTAATTCATGGCACCACAGGTGTTCTATAAGTAAATGTTTACATGGTGTGAATATTGTAAGAAAATCTCGATTAGAAGTCTTGCAAGCACATTTGTATATATTGAATAACACAGATGAAGTTATACCTTACATAGAAGCTCATAAAGCCATTGTGAAGGCAAATAACCCAAGACAAATTGAGAAATGGGTCTTGATGGAACATAATAAAACTTTCATGCCTTGGTTTAAAGACGAGGTGTTAAAGGATTCAACGGCATCAGAGACCTTGACCTGGTTGGCTGCTGGATTGAAGTTTGATGTCATTTCTTGTAAAGTGTACGAAGTGAATAATTGTATATTTTACACGAAGTCTATGGATTAAAAGAGTACAATTCAAAATTCTCGTGTTACTCTTGAAGCCGAGTCAATGCAGTTTTCCACTTCGAAAGATATAAATCATGTGCTTGGATCAATGGCATACTAAGGGTTTATAGAAGAGATATGGGAGGTTGACTATACTGAGTTTTCCGTTCTAGTTTTCAAGTGTAAATGGGTTGACAATAAAAGTGGGGTTAAAATTGATGAATCAGGATTCACAATAGTGAACTTTCGAAAGATAGGGTATCAAGATGAGCCATTTATAATGGTTCAACAAGCATCTCAGGTTTTTTATGTGAAAGATCCTACGTCAGAACATTGGTATGTCGTTTTACACGGGAAAAAACAAGGAGAGACTATAGATGATATTGAAAATGGTGACCCCCGTTCATTCACACCAATGATAATTAATAAAGATGACGATGTACTTGATGATGTACATGCAACTCGTAAAGGCCACAGTGAAGGAATTTACATATGAACATTCAACCCATTATGATAATAAATTTAGAAATATTTTTGATAATATGCTTTTAGAATATTATGTATTTGTTTTATATGATTTTCTTTCGATGCAAATTAACTAACGTTTTCTTAACTAATTTTTTTAGCAGAGATATGAGTGACGATCGGACTCCAAAGAAACCCCAATTCGAACGAGGCAGTGTAACATCCCGCCAAAATACTATACCAATGTATATAATGAAAATAAAGGTAACAAATAGATTGAAGTGAACAAAATATTATATATATGAAATGTAGTTTCTCCTCACAGGGAGTTTAATACAAATTCGGTCAAATTTTCCAGAAACATAAACAAAATACAGTAAAAGAAGCAAAGCAGGCGATCTCCTATCGGGAGGGACCGATCTCCTATCGGAAGAGACCGATCTCCTATCAGAGGACCCAAAACAACCGATCTGCTGCCAGAACAGAAATCAGGCGATCACCTTCCGGCGACCACTCACTAAGGAGCTCTACTTCCTGGAAAATCATCTGCTCCCGTGTAAATTACACGATCATCACAGTTTTAAGAGGAAAACAGCCAGAGAACAATACAAAGGGTAAGCTAGATATTTTTAAAGAGAGTTTAAATAAGAACATTAAAATCAGGGTAAGCAATTTTCAAGGTATTCACGTAAAGCTATAGATTTTCTCAATACTCATCACCTGATCGCCCAGGAATCACACATTTCACAATATTCACAAGAGTCATTCATTTTCACAACTGTATCAAGTGTCTATCAATTCAATGTTTCTCCTTTCTCACGTCAGACTTCCACTGACTCATCACACAAGACACTTGACACTACTTCCGGAAGACTCATGCATTGATTAGACTCAGAGATTTGCACCTGTCACACTGCCCACTGTGGAATCACACACATCCACAGGGTCGCCGTGAAATCTCACACATTCACAAACGTACGATGAATCTCAACACATCACCATACAGCATGACAAGGTTAATCCACAAGACAGGTGGAGCTCGTTCTGTTTCACACGAGGCGCCCATCACATGGACCTCCTTCGACTCTCACCAACTGGGTAACTTCTTCTATGTGATTCCATTACCAGCAGAGTCAGGATATCTCGTTCATAATCACCGATCAATGCACCTCTCACACGATCTTACACGGTATTTCCTTTCCTGAAAATACTATGCCTCGATCCCACATTCACAACATTCAACATATCATGCCACACTTAAAAGAATGATTTCAATCACAGCAATAGCCATTTCAAAGGATTCATATCTTCGAATATCTCATGTAAATCTCAAGCAGTTCTCAAAACAACATCAAACACAAGGAGTTCGCAAAACAGCGCCAAAACCGGCGATCTAGTTCAAAAACAAGGTATTTCGAAGACTATATATAAAACCGGCGACCACGTCGCCCAAACACATAAGAACAGAGCATTTTACAAAGATGAAACGAAAACCGGCGACCACGTCGCCCTCACTTCAGAAATAGCTAAACTATGGCTTGTATTGAAAATGAAGTCTAGCTTCCCTTACCTGGACTTGCGCAAACACCTAGAGTTCTGAAACCCAACAAAGCTTGAAGAACGCCTTGGCTCTGTTTTTGCGTCTGGTTGAAGGACTTGCAGAGGACTGCCCAGGTGCTCTAATGGTGGCTGTCGCTCGTCGTACTCTCGTGTGAAGGTGTTAGAATCGCAGCGCGAAGGATATATCTGGAGGAGAAGGGAGGTAACTCACTCTTTCTCTCTTTGAAGGCTGTAACGTTTTCTTCCTCTCAGCAGTGGGTTTTCTGCATCTTAAACCAATTTATCCACCAAAAGCAGCTGCCACCACCCACTCTGCAGAGAAGTCTGAGAACCACTGCCCTGAACAGTACGACCACTGTTGTCTCTGGTGCATGCCAACCACTGCTCTGAACAGTACTGCCACTGTTGTCGCTTGTGCATGCCAGCCACTGCTCTGAACAGTACGACCGCGAGTGTCTCCCGCGCATGCCAACATTCTGATGTCACTATTCTGAACCACCCTTTTTGTCTACGTGGCGCGCATGCCCTACGCTTCATGCTGGGAGTCTGGGTCTTACCTTCTCTGTGTGAAACTCGACGTCGCGCGATAACTTTCCACTGCTGACTCATCCTGGCGAACGACCGATGTCTCCTTCGCCCTGGAAGACGACCGATGTCTTCCTCTGGGGGACGACCGATGTCTTCCCTGGCGACGCCCTCATAACTCTCGCGCCTTGACCACGTCCACATGCCTCGTGCCCTGGCAATGCCCGCATGCCTCGCGCCCACGCGATGCCTACATGCCTCTCGCGCCCGCGCGCCCACGCGATGCCTGCATGCCTCTCGCGCCCGCGCGCTGCCTGCATGCCTCTAGCGCCCGCGCGATGCCTGCATGCCTCCCGCGCCCGCGCGATGCCTGCATGCCTCCCGCGCCCGCGCGATGCCTGCATGCCTCTCGTGCCCGCGCGATGCCTGCATGCCTCTCGCGCCCGCGCGATGCCTGCATGCCTCTCGCGCCCGCGCGATGCCTGCATGCCTCTCACGCCCGCGCGATGCCTGCATGCCTCTCGCGCCCTGGCGACGTCCACCTGGCGCTCATGTGTAGCAGGCGACCGGCGACCTCGTAGCCTTCTAACTTAACTTTTCCTCCCTTTTTATTTAATAAAAACATACTTAGAATTCATTTTTAAAATATAACTCTTTTATTCCACTTTAATTTTTCAGGTCCTTACATTCTCCCCAACAAGAAAAATTTTCGTCCTCGAAAATTGAATTACAAGGAAAAGGGGTATGGATAGGCTCCTCTCATGGGTTCTTCTAACTCCCAAGTTGAATCACCCGATCGCTCATCCCACACCACTTTCACCATGTTGATGGTCTTGCCTCTGAGCTGCTTACTTTGCCTATCGTCAATCCTGACTGGTTTCACTTCAAAGGACAAGTCATCCCTGATCTGCACCTTCTCGGTCGTCTGCTGAATCATCTCTGATTCAACCAATACTGCTTCCTGGTACCAGTACAAAGGAGTTCTGCATTTCCTTCCATACAAAGCTTCATACGTTGTCATCCCAATGCCAGCATGATCACCGTTATTATAGATAAACTCTTCCAACTCGGCTGGAGCCCTCCTGTAAGGTGTCATTGACACTGGTCCAGCCCCAGGTACCAAAATCAATAGAGAATTCCACTTCTCTCTTAGGAGGTAATCCGGATATTTCTTCTGAAATTACATCCATGAAATCTTTCACCACAGGTATCCAACTTACGTCCTCTTCATTCTTCACTCCCAACTGAGCTAGGATTCACGAAGCACCTCGCCCCTTCCTCCAACACCGACCACCCTCGCTGAGTAGATATCACGTCTGCACCTTGGAGGTCTGGAAACGCTATCTTCTGACTACCACAGACTACGAGAACGTGATTGGCAGCTAGCCAATCCATTCCCAGGATAACATCCAGATCCTGAAGAAGTAGGCAGATCAAGTTCACCTTGAATCTGCGTCCCTCTACTATCACTGGACATTCGGGGCAGACTGTAGAGGTCAACACCTGTCCTGATGCAGGTGTATAGACCAACAGTTTCGAACGGTAACTCCTTCACTAGAAGGCCCAACTCGGCTACACAAAGGCTTGACACAAAGGAGTGTGTCGCTCCAAATCAAACAAAATTCTAACGCATCTACCAGCTATAGAGTAACATTCTGTACTAAGTTACCTGACTGAGATGCCTCCGCTCCAGTCATGGCAAACACTCTCCCTGCTGCCTGAGGTCGACTGCCTCCATTCCTCAACTGTTGGGATCCACTGGGTTGAGTCCTCCTATTCTGGGTAGGACAATTTCTAGCAACGTGTCCCGTCCTTTGACAGGCAAAACATCTTCTCTCTGAATCTCTCTTGGGGCACACATTGGCTGTGTGTGGTCCACCACAGTGGAAACATTTAAGTTTCCAGGGTTGTTGCTGCTGAAACTGGGGCGGTGCTGCTTCTGCCCTATGCTGAGAGGGTCTCGAATAAGGCTTGCTTTGTGGGTGCTGCACCTTGGCCTCCCCACTGGAAGAACTCCCTGGGTGTGACCTCATCACCCGAGAATCACCCTTGTCCAAAGTCTCCACCATCTTCGCCTTCTCTACTAAGGCGTGAAATTCCCTGATGCACATCGGGGCTATGGCCCTCTTCAGCCCATGCTTCAGCCCCTCTTCGAACTTCCTACACCTCCAGGCCTCGGAGGTCGCCTGGGTATAGAACCGGGCGAGGTACTCAAACCGAGCAGCATAGGCATTTACTGACATATCCCCCTGCTCCAGCTTCAGGAACTCAGCTTCCCTCGCAAACTTGGCGCTGTCAGGGAAGTATTTCTCCAAGAACTTCACCCTGAAGCTCTCCCAATCCAAAACATCCCCTCGGGCATCCATCATCTGCTGAGCTCCCATCCACCAGAACTCAGCTTCTCCTGATAGTAGATAAGTGGCGAACAGCAATTTCTTCTCTTCAGGGCAGGAGGTCGCCCTAAAGATTTTCTCCAACTCTCTGACCCACTGATCTGCCTGATCAGGGGTAGCATTCCCACTGAACTTGGGTGGGTTGTGCCTCATGAACTCGGTCAGTCCCATCCGTTCTTGAGGCTGACCGCCGTGGGAGTTTGTCTCAGCCGACCGAGCAGTTTCCCAGTGGTGCATTGTAGCTTGATGGTTCTGAGTCATCGCTGCATTCTGCTGCTGGATGGCAGTTGCCATCATCTCGATAGCCTTAGCAATCTGGCTCATCTCCGAAGAAGATTGGGGAGGGGTAGAAGGTCTACGTGCCATCTCTCTTCGTTTTAGAGTTGAAACTACAGGTTCCTATATTCCCTACAACTACAAGAATGAGATCGATAAGAAATCAATTCATTCAGGAGGTAACATATAGACCTTACAAAGGTCAGCATCTCAAAATCATTAAGAATTTGAGCTCAACAACAGAGTCATAATGCTTATAACATCAAGCATAACACCAGCACAACTACTGGTATGCAGTCACCAATCCAATCAACCATTTTCAATCAATTACAAAGACACTCAAGAGAATGAGATAGCTCACACCAGAATTCAATATATGCTAAACATCAAACCTTTGGAATTAAGATTGAAACTCATCTCGATCCAGTTATGAGTGTGCACCCTCACTACTTTATCAAGACCTTCTCATTCTTAACACTAAGATTTTCAGTTATAACATATATTCACCAAAGCACACACAAAATCTCAATACAAAAACGTTTGAAAACCTTTCACTATAGTTATTATTTTAAACTCAAATAACTTTCATGAGCAGAAGAAACATAATGGATCCACAGCCCTCAGGTCATCCTAAGGACGAACTGCTCTGATACCATTAATGTAACATCCCGCCAAAATACTATACCAATGTATATAATGAAAATAAAGGTAACAAATAGATTGAAGTGAACAAAATATTATATATATGAAATGTAGTTTCTCCTCACAGGGAGTTTAATACAAATTCGGTCAAATTTTCCAGAAACATAAACAAAATACAGTAAAAGAAGCAAAGCAGGCGATCTCCTATCGGGAGGGACCGATCTCCTATCGGAAGAGACCGATCTCCTATCAGAGGACCCAAAACAACCGATCTGCTGCCAGAACAGAAATCAGGCGATCACCTTCCGGCGACCACTCACTAAGGAGCTCTACTTCCTGGAAAATCATCTGCTCCCGTGTAAATTACACGATCATCACAGTTTTAAGAGGAAAACAGCCAGAGAACAATACAAAGGGTAAGCTAGATATTTTTAAAGAGAGTTTAAATAAGAACATTAAAATCAGGGTAAGCAATTTTCAAGGTATTCACGTAAAGCTATAGATTTTCTCAATACTCATCACCTGATCGCCCAGGAATCACACATTTCACAATATTCACAAGAGTCATTCATTTTCACAACTGTATCAAGTGTCTATCAATTCAATGTTTCTCCTTTCTCACGTCAGACTTCCACTGACTCATCACACAAGACACTTGACACTACTTCCGGAAGACTCATGCATTGATTAGACTCAGAGATTTGCACCCGTCACACTGCCCACTGTGGAATCACACACATCCACAGGGTCGCCGTGAAATCTCACACATTCACAAACGTACGATGAATCTCAACACATCACCATACAGCATGACAAGGTTAATCCACAAGACAGGTGGAGCTCGTTCTGTTTCACACGAGGCGCCCATCACATGGACCTCCTTCGACTCTCACCAACTGGGTAACTTCTTCTATGTGATTCCATTACCAGCAGAGTCAGGATATCTCGTTCATAATCACCGATCAATGCACCTCTCACACGATCTTACACGGTATTTCCTTTCCTGAAAATACTATGCCTCGATCCCACATTCACAACATTCAACATATCATGCCACACTTAAAAGAATGATTTCAATCACAGCAATAGCCATTTCAAAGGATTCATATCTTCGAATATCTCATGTAAATCTCAAGCAGTTCTCAAAACAACATCAAACACAAGGAGTTCGCAAAACAGCGCCAAAACCGGCGATCTAGTTCAAAAACAAGGTATTTCGAAGACTATATATAAAACCGGCGACCACGTCGCCCAAACACATAAGAACAGAGCATTTTACAAAGATGAAACGAAAACCGGCGACCACGTCGCCCTCACTTCAGAAATAGCTAAACTATGGCTTGTATTGAAAATGAAGTCTAGCTTCCCTTACCTGGACTTGCGCAAACACCTAGAGTTCTGAAACCCAACAAAGCTTGAAGAACGCCTTGGCTCTGTTTTTGCGTCTGGTTGAAGGACTTGCAGAGGACTGCCCAGGTGCTCTAATGGTGGCTGTCGCTCGTCGTACTCTCGTGTGAAGGTGTTAGAATCGCAGCGCGAAGGATATATCTGGAGGAGAAGGGAGGTAACTCACTCTTTCTCTCTTTGAAGGCTGCAACGTTTTCTTCCTCTCAGCAGTGGGTTTTCTGCATCTTAAACCAATTTATCCACCAAAAGCAGCTGCCACCACCCACTCTGCAGAGAAGTCTGAGAACCACTGCCCTGAACAGTACGACCACTGTTGTCTCTGGTGCATGCCAACCACTGCTCTGAACAGTACTGCCACTGTTGTCGCTTGTGCATGCCAGCCACTGCTCTGAACAGTACGACCGCGAGTGTCTCCCGCGCATGCCAACATTCTGATGTCACTATTCTGAACCACCCTTTTTGTCTACGTGGCGCGCATGCCCTACGCTTCATGCTGGGAGTCTGGGTCTTACCTTCTCTGTGTGAAACTCGACGTCGCGCGATAACTTTCCACTGCTGACTCATCCTGGCGAACGACCGATGTCTCCTTCGCCCTGGAAGACGACCGATGTCTTCCTCTGGGGGACGACCGATGTCTTCCCTGGCGACGCCCTCATAACTCTCGCGCCTTGACCACGTCCACATGCCTCGTGCCCTGGCAATGCCCGCATGCCTCGCGCCCACGCGATGCCTGCATGCCTCTCGCGCCCGCGCGCTGCCTGCATGCCTCTAGCGCCCGCGCGATGCCTGCATGCCTCCCGCGCCCGCGCGATGCCTGCATGCCTCCCGCGCCCGCGCGATGCCTGCATGCCTCCCGCGCCCGCGCGATGCCTGCATGCCTCCCGCGCCCGCGCGATGCCTGCATGCCTCTCGCGCCCGCGCGATGCCTGCATGCCTCTCGCGCCCGCGCGATGCCTGCATGCCTCTCGCGCCCGCGCGATGCCTGCATGCCTCTCGCGCCCTGGCGACGTCCACCTGGCGCTCATGTGTAGCAGGCGACCGGCGACCTCGTAGCCTTCTAACTTAACTTTTCCTCCCTTTTTATTTAATAAAAACATACTTAGAATTCATTTTTAAAATATAACTCTTTTATTCCAATTTAATTTTTCAGGTCCTTACAGGCAGCAGAGGACTTACTAGAATGAAGCATCTCGCAAAGGAACGTGCCACTGGTGAAAAGACAGCTGTTGACATTGACGTCAACATTGGAGTGGCTTTTGGTCCTAATGCAGATGAGTTTAATAGCTATCTTGAAGTTGTTTCTCATGAAAGGCTCTCCATTTTGATTAATACATGGGATGAGGTCTCAGAGGTCGATCGGAACATACTCTGGGAGGATCTTCTAGTAAGGTTTACATTATTATTGCTATGATATAATGCTTTTTAATATTCATTGATTAATTTTAATTTGGTGATGTTATTTTGTAGGAAAATTTTCAAATTCCTAATGTGGAATCGCTTCGATCAAAGATTATATCTAATATCGGACTAAAATTTCATCACTTTAAGTCAAGACTGACGCATAGATATATTTTTGGCGACCTTAAAGGCCAAAATCCTTGTCTAAAGTACAAGGCTATTGATGCAGAGACATGGCGTCTTTTTAAAGAAAGCCGTGAAAGTGAAGGTTGGATGGTAAGTGAAGTTGCTTAACTATTTTTATTTATATAACAGTAATAAGTTAATATTAAATAATTCACTTCGTTTATTTCAATTATGACAGGATTGTCAGAGGAAAGCTCAAGAGATAGCTTTAAAGAACGTTACCCTGCACGTAATGTCTCGTTCGGGGTATCGAAAGCTTGAGCAAGCACTGATGGTTGAAAAGGAGCAATCTAGACAAGGGACTGCGTCTGAGAATGTGGAAACAGGGGTCACTTCTCCTCCATCACCACCTATGCGCCATGTAAGATGGAAGATGGCCAGAATTAAGAAGTCGGGTGCACCAAGTTCTGAGCAATCAGGGGTTATCATTGAAAAAATTATAAGTTATTTTTAGCCATTTTTAATTTATTTTAAAGCATTAATCATATTAAAAGCTTATATGATTTTTTTCTCTTGCAGGATATCTTGGACTCTTAAGGTAATTTTGTTACTGAAGGTCATCACGGTATCCTGGTTGAAGCAATTGGATGACCTGAGCACTGTGGTCGTGTTCGTGCAGCTGGACAAGGAGTTGGAATCAAACTATATTTTGGAGTTGCACCATGACACTCATCCTCCTCCTCTAAAGAGACCAAAGCAGAAATGAAGACTAAACTACGTTAAGAATTAATGGAGGAGATGTGAAAGGAGACTGAAAGGATGAAGGTAGAGTTACGGCAGGAGCTACTATCGCAACAACTTTGTGCTGAGCCACCGATTCAGATGCTTGTTAGTCTCACTCCCAAGAGCACAAAGGGGAGTTGTGCAACTCCTACAACATCAAAGAAGAATATCATTGGCCAGACGAGGCAATGTGAGCTATTGGTAGAGGACGACATGATTCCTCAGGTGGTGGCCATTGGAAAAGTCTATGAAGAGGCCACCACCTTACGTAAGGTTCCTCTCTCCCCTGATGTGGCGAAGGTAACCGTAGAAAGAGTACGAGTAGTTGATGCTCGTGTTCCAATACCTTCAGAAGAGATAACAACTGTGGTCGAAGCATTTCAGTCATTCGTAGCCTGACCCAGGCACCTCATTCAAATTATGCTAGAACCACCGGTAATAATTTCATTTCATTATACTAATTTATATTTATATGTTACATCTAATTTATAATAAATGTTCTTTATTTTGTAGAAACCTCGTCGAAAACGAAGTCTAAAAAAAAGAAGCATGAGATTTCGATTGACAATCCTATAGCTTCCTTAGCTATAGTTGCTAAAGAAATTGGACGAGACCCTCTGGAAGTTTCATGGGATGATGCATTTTTTGAAACAAACCCTCAGCTGTCATTATACATATACATATACATGTGAGATCTGTTAGAATTTGTAGCTGGGGATCAGGAGTTGAATATAAATATCATTAAATTTTTTGTGATGTAAGTATCTTTACATATATTTCAATTTCATTTATGTTAAATTAGCATTTATATTATATTTTAACTAATTACTTGTAGGTTTTTGAATGGTGTCTCTATCACTGAGGGGAGGAAAATGTGTATGAATTCTTAGATTCCGCATATACTAATCCCACAGGAGCAAAGGCAAATGAGACTCAATCATACATCACTAACACCTTGAAAAAAGAGGGAAAAGAGGTTTATTTATGCCCTTATATTAACGAGTAAGTTTAAATATATATGCTAAAAGTTTATTATATTCATGTTTTATAAATGTACTAACTCTTTTCATGGATGATATAGGGGTCATTGGCAGTTACTTGTCTTATCAGTGGTTGATAGGACGACTTTGTGGATCTATTTCCTACACAATAAGATATCCACAAGTTTTAAGAATATCAGTGATAGGTAAGTACACTATAAACTTAACTCTGTTTGACACTGTAATTAATATACTAACAAGGTTTTTTGTATCAACCAGTTCATGGTGTGGATATAACATCCTAAAAGGTCAATCAAATTCAAATTTTCAAATTTTGAACTGGATAAGACTAAAGGTTTGTAATTTTTTTTTCTTTCTCTTTTCATTGTTTATCAATACTAACTTTTACCCTTTATTGAATTATAGTGTAATAAACAACCAAGAAGTTATGAGTGTGACTATTACGTTATGCAATGGATGATTACCATTGTAAGACTAGGCCTTAAAAGTAATTGGCAGGAGGTAACATTTATTAAATTATTTTTATAATTCTTGAACATATATATGTATCTTAAAAATAATTTATGTGTCAACCATTTTGGAATGCAGTTCTTCACGGAAGAGGCATCCATGTCTTCGGAAGCCATAGCATATGTGAGACAATCTTGGTCCACATATTTCATAAATTTTTATAACTCTAGGATAGTTGATCAATAGTATAGGAAGATAGATAGAGATATATTATTAGTGTTTTTGTATACATTTTTATCAATATAAATAATTTGACTTTGAGTTTATTTGAATTTATTTATTTGTCTGGCTGGCTAGATATATATAAATAACACAGGTTAATTTATATGAGAATAACAACTAAACAGAATGCACTAAAAAAAAACCCTATTTACAAGTGCGGCTATTTACTATAGCCACACTTATAAATCATTATATTTGAACATAAAAGGCACCATTTTGAAGCATTTACAAGTGCAACTCCAACTAATAGTCGCACTTGTAAATGGTATTTATAAATGTGACTATATAACTGCACTTGTAAATGGTATTTATAAATGCGACTATATAATCGTATTTGTATCTCTTCTATTCACAAATGCGTGTTGATCAAATGTGACTATATAGCTGCATTTATAAATTCAAAATTCAAAATGTGTCTATGCCCCAATGCAAATATTCTCTAAGTTTATTTGGGAAAATCTTGAAGAAAAAGGCACGGTGTTGATGATGCAGAAAATAGAAAGTATGAAACTTGGGTTGTTAACCAAAAAAAGAATTATTACAAGATTTTGAAGAAGTTTGTAATGATGACACTATCTACATCAATAATTTAGGAACAAGTGGAGCATACAGTAAAGGAAATTTTCAGACGTCTGAAAAAACTTTTGCTTCTGAAAAAATATAATGTTTATCTTAAAACAATGTAAAAGTTTAGTCTATCTGACATTAAAAATTAGCATTAATTACCCATCAAAAGAAAATTTTCAAATTAACATTTTGGCATAGTACAATCTAAAACCAAATTCAACTAAATAGAAATAGAAATTCAAATTCAAATAATGTACTACAACAGCAGTGTCTTACATAACATAATAAAACAAACGGTGGTGATACGTCAACATCCCACACACTAAATTACATACACACTACAATAAATTATTATTTTAATTATATTTATTTTATTTTTTAATTAAAAATATTATTATATTATTATAATTGATTATCAAGTAGATGTTGTTTACGGTTTGAGTGTTAAGATTGACGCAGTATAAAGTTGTGGTGGTAATCTTGGGTTTGGCCGTGCGAGAAGAGGGTGAGTGAGAAGTATATCATGGTGGCTCTCAGCAAGGTTGATGCGTGAGGCATTGGGTGGTGCAGTCCAAGTGAAGGAATGAAGCATTCGAGCAAACAAGATCACTGTCATTGTTGTACCAAGCATGATTCCTGGACAACCTCGTCTTCCTGTGCTGAATGATATGATGTTCAAATCTGGTTCTGTCAAAACCACATCACTCTTAAGGTGACGTTCTGGCTTGAACTTCAGAGCTTCGTCACTCCAAACTGTTGAGTTTCGTCATAGTTTCTGTCTACTTTAAAGTCATTAGGGTTGGTGCTCACACTCTTTTGTTCATAAATTATTTTTTATTTCTTTTTATCAAATTAATCATTCTTTATTTTTTTATTTATTTATTCTATTAAATTAATAATTATTAATAAATATAAATTTTTTTTATTATTATTATAGTAATATTAAGACTTTGGAAAGTTAATAATAAAAATAAAAAATACGAATATTTTCACTAATATAAATAATATTAATAAAAATGTTATAAAGAGTAAATTAGACATTTATTTAATTTTTTTTGCATTATTTTTCTTTATCTATATTGGACCAGCAAACTTGAAAATTGGTAGCAATAAGTTATCAATACAAAATTTTGAATCTCTTTTATGTAAATTAATTTCAAATCAAAATTTAATTAAAATATAATTTACAAGACTTAGTAATTGAATGTAATGAATAAATAAATTTATAACGCCGCAAATTTAACTTATAATAACACCTCCAAATGGTTAAAGTTCCAATTCAAAAGTTTGTAATTTTAAATGGATATGCAATTTTAATTAGAAGATTTGGTGTGAAATTTTAAAGTCTAATTTCAAATTCAATCCAATTACATCTCTCCCAAATAAAGAAAAGTAAGATATCCAACGACTAAGGTAACTAAGATGACTTGTAATTAGGGTTTCAGCTCAACCCACGAAACCTTTGCTGCTATCATGCCTCCAACCTTCTTATGTCTTCAATCTTATATTAAGAAAATAATAATTATTAAATTATACATAATTATTATACATAATTATTGTAGGTTATTATACATTATTGGATACAATTATATGTAATTAATTTAATAATGATAGAATCTCATAATTAATGGATCACTACATAATTAACTTGTAATTTGAAGAGAGATCCACTAAATAATTAACTTGTAATTTGAAGAGAGAAAGTCTCCCTACACTATTCAATTGAAATTTAAATAATATACTATAACAACAACAATGATTTTATGTAATATAATAAAATTCAAAGATTATCACATTTTACAGATTTTTTATTAATTTAATTAAATTTTTTCACTTAAATTTTAAAATAAATAAATTTTTTAAAAATTATAGAAATAGATAAATCATGCTAAATTGACATTATGACAGTGTGAATCTCACCTAACTTGAGTAAAGTTCTCCTATTTCACCCAATCTAAAGTTGTCGTACTTTTTAATTTGTTTTTAGAATTAAAAAACCAAATTTTTATTCATAACTCAATGGAAAATTGAAAAACATTAACTAAAAAATTTAGTCTTCCATATATATGCAAAATAAAATAATCATAAAGAATAAAAACAACTAAGAAAACCATATTAAACTTCTCATAAAATTCTCGTATTTCACCCAATATAAAGTTGTGCTGGTAATCTTGGCTTTGCCATTGCTTGAAGTGGGTGAGCGAGAAGTATATCGTGGTGGCTCTCAGCAAGGTTGACGCGTGAGACATTAAGTGGTGCAGTCCAAGTGAAGGAGTGAAGCAACCGAGCAAACAGGATCACTGTCATTGTGGTACCAAGCATTATTCCTGGACAACCTCGTCTTCCTGTGCTGAATGATATGAAATTCAAATCTGGTTCTGTCAAAACCACATCACTCTTAAGATGACGTTCTGGCTTAAACTTCATAGCCTCGTCACTCCAAACTTGTGAGTTTCGTCCAAGTTCCTGTCTACTTAACAGCACATGGCTTCCCTTTGGGATTAGGTACTTTCCCACTGTGGTGTCTTTCACGGAAACATGAGGAACATTGAAAGGTACAATAGGGTGAAGGCGAAAAGCTTCTCTTGCACATGCTTTTACGTAGTTCAGCTTTGGAATGTCTGATTCTTCCACTAGTCTCTCTTTTCCCACTACCCTGTCCAATTCTTCTCTGGCTTGTTGAAGCAACTCAGGCTGGTTTATCATCTCTGCCAGACCCCATTCAACTGCATTTGATGGATTATCCACCGCAGCCATCATCAATTCCTGCAACGCAAGTTTCAGTTTTTATCCAGTTATTCAGTCATCTGTGGAGTACTTAACTATATCTATATCTATATCTATATCTATATCTATATCTATATATATATATATATATATATATATATATATATATATACACACATGTACACACACACAAAGGGAATAAGCTAGCATTAATGTATATCAACTACGTACGATGATTTGTGCCTTGATTTCTTCTGCTGTCAATACTGGGTTCTTGTTGGCATCTTTGAGAGAGATGAGAATATCAAGGAAATCTTCTCTATCAATCTTGGACCCATCATTCCATTCTTTGATTCGTTGGTCAATGATGGGATCATGATACTTGTTCAGGATTTGTATTGCCTTCTTCACCTTGCTCTCATGGCCATCTAAGTCAAATCCTCTCAAGCAAGGAACATAGTCAGAAACACTGAAGTCATAAATGTGCTTTAGCAATGTGAAAATGGCATCAAAATGTTCCTCTTCCTCGAAACCAGGCCCACCATCCTTATTACCTTCCCCAAACTGCTTCCTGCTAAAGCACAATTTCTTGATCACATTGCAGCTATAGTGTTGCGCAACGTGCCGAACATTTACAAGGCCAACATCATCGTTGACATTGTTTTTGCACCTGTTGAAGATGTAAAACACAAGGTTGTCGGCTTCTTGAAGCCTCTTATGTTGAAATTGGTGGTGGATGGTAGTGGACAACAACTCATTGGAAACAATTCTTCTCATTTTCTTCCATTGTTCCCCAAAGGGTACAAGGGCTGTGGTGAGATATCCACGACTGACAAGAGAAGTGGTTATGCTTGTGGGTCTAGAAGCAAAAGTAGCATCTTGTTTTCTCAAGAATTCACGAGCAATGGTGGGACAAGTTATAGGGATAACGTGGATATTTCCTAGGCGAATACATGCAATTTGGGTGTTCATTTCCTTCATGAGGTTGTGTATCCACGTGAATGTAGGCCTATTTGCAAGCATTTCAGGAAGGTTACCGATGATAGGCCATGGTTTGGGACCTGGAGGCAAGGGTAGCGCCTGTTTCTTGGATTTCTTCAACAACTGAAATCCAAGGCCTTTGAGAAAGGTTATGGCAAATATCACAAGAATGATCAAAGATGACCACAAGGCTTGAAGTTGAAGGTGGGACAACATAAAGATAGAATACTGATCCATTGGAAACCACAAGAACTTCTGCACTTTGCTCTCAAAAAATTTGGTTAATTTTTGTGTGCTCTGACCACCAATATCCAACACCTATTTATAAAGCAAAAAGATTACTTTTACTAGAAAAAATAATCCACAACCAACTTTAATAGTATAAAGAGATGTTAAAATATCACAACAAGTCACAATAATTCTATGACCATCCTAAAAAAAAAGTGTACCACTAAAAAATAAAATATATTTATTTGACACTAGAAAGCCAAAAAGATTCGTTTATTTTTAATATATAGTGGAAGTATTTTTGTAAGAGTATCAAATTGATTTTTTTTAAAAAGGAAGTGTCAAATATCACCATTCTTTTTTTTAAAAAATTAATTAAAATATGAATAAATGGTATGCAAAAATTATTATGTACCATAATAGAAATATACAAGGCAGTATTGCGTGAGTTGAGGTGCATGTAAAGACTGAACTCAAATACGTGAAAAAGTACGAGTATATATACACAACTTCTTAGACGGCGGTGTTGCTTTGTTCCATATTTGTGCAACGTATGAGTGATATTTCACCAATGTATTTATTATGTTTAAGTAAAAACTTAATATTAATTATTTTTAAAACATTCGTAAAATGTCTTTAATACATTATTAAATGCATAAAAAATAATAATGTTTAATATATATATTTATATATATATATAAAAGGAAAGGTTCTTGAGTATTTATTTTCCCAAAATAAAGGTATAAATGGTACTGTATTACAACGTATTTATTGTGCTAAAGTTTGTTCTCGCTGGTTGATCTCGGTTGGCCTTGGTGGAAAGCTTCGTTTCTAATATGTCTCTTTTGTTGCTCTGGAATGCGGCTGACTCTACCTATTGATCACACTCCGACAATCAAGTCAGTGAGAGCATTCAAAATAAGTAATTAGTTTCAGTCTTAGTCTCTAGAAACAGCGTACCTTTATCTGGGGTCTCAAGCCCCTTTTATAACTACTCTTGTAACAGTTTTCGCTCACGAGAATATAATCTCAACTGAAAGCATACGTAATAGAAAAACATTATGTGCACGGGCACCTTTACTCATAGTGCTAACAATAGAAAAGAATCTTGTGCACCTTTATTCTCAGGTGCTCTGTACTTACTTAACAACTTTACGTATCAAAAACAAAAAAGTTATTTCTTCCAATGAAATTGGGTAATTAGCATTATTTACCATGAGTAAGGTGTTAAGAAAATCGGGTAATTTTCCCACTAAAACAATACAACTAGTGAAATGAACCAGTACAACAAATGAACTAGACAAAACATTAACAGAGCTATCCGACAAATAATATTGAATACTATACTACTACAAAAAAGAAAAAAAGCATAATACCAATAAATAGAGCGAAAAAATAAAAGAGATAAAGTGGAAAAACACACCCGAATGTTTTTATTGGAGTTCAGCCAATTTAGCCTAATCTCCTAGCATAGCTGAAACAACCCGCTCTTATTAATAAGGGAGAAGATATTACAACTTGGGGTGATCTACAGTGAAGGAGGAGAGGTTAATTTATAACTCTCAAACCTCCTCCCAAACAATGAACCCACTGATGTGGGACTTGGGATTAAGCCAAAAAAGTCAACAAATCTCCACCTTGGCTTAATTTCTAGTCCCACCAAATACAAATCTTCTCAAACAAATATAAAAAAAAACAATTGCTTCAAATTTGCGCCTCCAGGCGCCAACTTCAAATGTGCAAGATATTAACCGAGTCTAAATAGTGTTTAAGCTTGGCCCTGGTAACCACCTTGGTGAGCATATCTACAGGATTCTCCGTAGTGTGAATCTTCTGGAGAACACTTTTTTCTTCTTCGAGAATCTCACGCACAAAGTGATAGCGAACATCAATGTGCTTCGTCCATGCATGAAAGACTTGCTTCTTTGCTAAATGAATAGCACTCTGACTGTCAGAATATTCCTCAAGTTGTTTCTGACCAACTCCCAATTAAGCAACCCATGAAGCCAAATTGCTTCCTTCACAGCCTCTATAATCATCATATATTCTACCTCTGTCGTAGACAAAGCCACCATAGACTACAAGGTAGACTTCCAACTAACTGGCGCATTTGCTAAAGTAAACAAATAGCCAGTTGTAGATCGTCGCTTATCCAAATCACCTGCATAATCAGAATCACAATATCCAACTATGCATTTGCCAAGAGATTCATCTTGCTCAAATTCCAATCCAACATCTACGGTATTTTGGAGGTACCGTAGAATCCATTTCACAGCTTGCCAATGACCCTTGCCTGGATCATGCATGTAGCTACTAACAACACTAACCGCCTGTGAAATATCTGGTCTCATACACACCATTGCATACATGAAGCTTCCAATTGCATTTGCATATGGGACTTTTGTCATGTATTCTTGTTCTTCATTAGTCGTCGGAGATAAACGACTACTCAATTTCAAATGAGGAGCAAGTGGTGTACTTACAAGTTTTGTATCTTCGTGCATACCAAAACGTTATAGTACCTTCTGCAAATACTGCTTTTGTGACAACCAAAGTTTCCCCCTATCTCTGTCCCTATTTATCTCCATGCCGAGAATCTTCTTGGCTTCTCCCAAATCCTTCATCTCAAACTCTTTACTCAATTGAGCCTTTAACCTGTCAATCTCAACTTGGCTCTTTGCTACAATCAGCATATCATCAACATATAAGAGTAAGTAAATGTAGGAACCATCTTGAAGTCTGTGCAAATACACACAGTGATCATATTTGCTTTTCTTGTACTTTTGATCCTTCATGAACTTATCAAATCATATGTACCATTGTCTCAAAGATTGTTTCAGTCCATACAACAATTTGCTAAGTTTACAAACCCAATCTTCTTTACCAGCAACCTTGTATCCTTCTGGCTGAGTCATATAGATTTCCTCCTTCAAATCACTGTATAGGAACGTGGTCTTTACATCAAGTTGAGCTAGCTCCAAATTCAACTGTTCTACCAAGGCCAACAAAATTCGAATGGAGGAATGTTGAACAACTGGAGAAAATACCTCATTATAATCAATTCCTTCATTCTGAGCAAAGTCTTTAGCAACCAACCTTGCCTTGTAGCAAACATCTTCTTTATTAGGAAATCCTTCTTTCTTTGCAAATACCCATTTTCATCCAATTGCCTTTTTACGTTTTGGAAATTGTGCCAGCTTCCACGTCTTGTTTTTCTTCAAAGACTGCATCTCCTCTTCTATCGCACCTGCCCAATTATCACTCTCTGAACTCATAATGGCTTTTGGGTAAGTGGATGGAATGTCATCAACAACTGGAAGTGCATAGGCAACCATGTCCATGAAATGAGCAGGCTTCTAAATATCTCGTCTTTATCTTCTAACTGCAATTGGCGTCGATTGTTGTTGAGGTTCTTGGGTAGGAACCTCTTCCTCATCTAACTCTTCTTCTGCCACAGGAGAGTCACTAGTGGTGTTTCGTACTGGGATCACTGCTGTTTGCTCAAACTCCACCTGCTGTAGAGTACTATCAACTCCTTCTCAACTTATCTTCTTTAACATGGCAGATTCATCAAAGATAACATCCCTGCTAATAATCGTCTTCTTTGCCTTTAGACACCACACATGGTATCCCTTCACTCCAGGACTAAAGCCCATGAAAACAGCCTTCTTTGCCCGTGGATCTAACTTTGATTCAATCACATGATAATATGAAATAGAACCAAAAACATGCAAAGAATCATAATCAGTTGCAGGTTTTCCAGACCATACCTCTAATGGGGTTTTGCCATCTATTGCAAATGATGGCAAACGATTGACGAGATGTTGAGCGTATGTCACAGCCTCAACCCAAAACTTTTCGCCTAACTCAGCATTAGACAGCATACAATGGACTTTCTCCACAAATGTCTTGTTCATACGCTCCGACACCCCATTCTTGATGTGATTCCACTAGCCACAATAGCATGATTCTTTGATATTCTATGGAATCAACTTGAGTTGGCAAAGGTTAGGCACTTTTATAGAAGAGGATCAATGTTCTATATTTCAAGAACTCACCAAATCTTGCACCACAAACCAAACTCACATGGAAGCTCCATTTACTATCAATTGAACCGATTAAAATAGATGGAAACAGAATTTGAACCGAACAAAAATAGAGAAAAGGAAGAACAGCTGCTGGAAAACATGAAAACTGAACTAAAAACTCAAAAACACAAGCTCAAACAAGAACAACTAAAGAGAATAAAGGAAGGAGAGTAGAAAACTTATGAAGATGGATGTGTGGTGATATGAACACGCCACTAGAAGTGATGGATGCTCCTAGATAAGTGTGCTGCCGCCACTTGAGGACGCCATGGATCCTTCAAGATAAGACTAGAGAAGAAGGCTCAAAAGCTCTCCAAAGTTCACTCAAGAATTGAGTAGAGTTTCTTTTCTATAAAATTCCAATCTGAAAAATACAAAGAGAGCACCTCTATTTATAGCCTAAGGTGCTGAAATGCAAGCTGCACAAATTCAAAAATCTGCCTCCTAAATTGGCACCAAAAACAAAGCATGAGGAAGGTGTGATCCTTCTCTTACTTTGGCACCTCCTTATTTACTTCTACACCTATCTACTAATACACCCCCCCTAAGACTCCTAACTAAAGACTAAAAGATGCTATAACAATAGAGGTTTCTAATGTTTCCCTCTAAGCACCTTCAACCAAAGAAATTACAAAAAGAGAAAATAATTGTTCCCTAGCTCCTAAAGCTTTGAACATGCTTCTTGTAAGCCTTTGAGGTGGGCTTTGACCTCCATGGGCATCCTCTATTTGCGCCTCTACCTCTTTTTGATCTTGTTGATTGGCCTCCATGTCCACTAGAGCTTGATCTCCATCAATTCTGCTGTAGTGTTTTTCTAACAGTGAAGTGTCAAACTATGCCACAATCTTGGCATACCTTTAAGAACAGATCACTCTTGTATTGTCCTCCATTGTCTGCTCGGAGAACCTTGATCTTCCTTCCTGTTTGGTTTTCAACTTGAGCTTTCCACTTAAGGAAAATTCCAAGCACCTCATCTTTGTTCTTCATGGTAAACACCCAAACTCTCTTGGAAAAATCATCAACAAAAGTGACAAAATAATGCCTACTTTCGATTGATGGAGTCTTGGCAGGTCCCCGCACATCTGAATGCACATAATCCAGAATACCCTTGGTACTGTGAATTGCAGTGCCAATCTTCACTCTTCGTTGTTTTCCCATAACACAATGCTTACAAAATTCAAGTTTGCAAGCCTTCGTTCCTTTCAACAATCCCTACTTGGTAAGAATTTGCAAGGATTTCTCTCCAGCATGTCCCAACCTCATTTGCCACAACTTCGTTGTCTCGGCATCCTTCTTAGTGCTAGAAGTTGTCGTTGTTACTGTCCCCACCACTGTACTACCTTGGTAGTAATACAATTTTTTCTTCCTCACGCCTTTCATCATCACTAGTGCTCCTGAAGTTACTTTAAGAATTCCATCTCGCATGATCACAACTAGGCCTTTAGATTCTAAAGCCCCCAATGAAATGAGATTCTTCTTAAACTTTGGCACATACCGCACATCCCGCAAAATTCTGGTGGATCCATCATGATTTCGCAACTTGATTGAACCTATCCCGTCTGTCTTACATGGATTATCATTACCCATGTAAACAACCCTGCCATCGAGTTCCTAAAATTCAAAGAACCATTCCCGAATGGGACATATATGATAAGTAGAACTTGAATCCAATATCCACTCATCTAGATGCGATGATCCTGAAGGTGAGACAATCAAAGAGGTATCTGACTCCACATCACTTTTGCATTCTGTAACATTTGCATCTTGCGGAACCTTCCCTTTCTTCTGTAGTTTTGGATAGTCTTTCTTCTAATGTCCTTTCTCATGATAGAAAGCACATTCATCTTTGGCAACGACTCTACCTTTAAACTTAGACCTTCCTCTTCTCCCCTTTGTCTGGCTTTGCTGACGACCTCTTGCCACCAATGCTTCTTCTAATGTTGTTGATTTGGTTTTCATCTTATCCTGCTTTCTCAATTCATGATTATACAAAGTAGAACAAACAACATCGAACGACACATTCTCCTTCCCATGAAGAAGCGTAGTCTCCAAATGTTCAAATTCATCAGAAAGAGATGATAACAACATCAAAGCCAAATCCTACTCCTCAAACTTCACATCTAGATTCAATAGGTCTGCTACTAATTGATTAAAAATAGTGATGTGTGCATTCATAGTAGTACCTTGTTGGTAGTCAAATCGGAACAATCTTTTTTTCATCAGGAGCTTGTTCTGACCACTCTTCTTCAGAAACTTGTCTTCCAATTCCTTCCATAGTTTATGTGCAGAAGTCTCATTTTTTACAGCATACTTTTGCTCTTTGGAAAGGCAGGATCGAATAGTTCCGCACGCCAACCGGTTGATGATGTTCTAGTCTTTCTCATTTACCTCTTATGGTTTCTCTTCCTCAATAGCAATATCAAGACCTTGCTGAAAAAGAGAGTCCAAGACCTCTCCTTGCCACATGCCGAAGTGGCCAGTGCCATCAAATATTTTCTCCGCCAATTTCAAAGTGGACACCGAGAACCTCGACCATGATGACGAGGAGCCCGACACCTCGGATACATCCTTCACTTCTTGATTTTCCATTACAGACTCAAAAAATAATATTCAATATTACAAAAAAGGAAACCCAAGGACGAACCTTCGACTCTTGATACCACTTGTTAGGAAAATCGGGTAATTTCCCCACTAAAACAACACAACTAGTAAAATGAACCAGTACAACGAATGAACTAGACAAAACACAAACAGATCTACCCAACAAATAATATTGAATACTATACTACTACAGAAAGGAAAACAGCATAATACCAATAAATAGAGCGGAAAAATAAAAGAGATAAAGAGGAAAAACACACCCGAATGTTTTTATTGGAGTTCAGTCAATTTAGCCTAATCTCCTAGCATAGCTGAAACAACCCGCTCCTATTAATGAGGGAGAAGATATTACAACTTGGGGTGATCTACAGTGAAGGAGGAGAGGTTAATTTATAACCCTCAAACCTCCTCCCGAACAATGAACCCATCGATGTGGGACTTGGGATTAAGCCAAAAAAGTCAACAGAAGGGATGTGTGACTTTTAACTACATGATATGTGTGTAATGTTACATTTGATATAAAATAAGTAAAAAGAAGAATTGAAATTAATTACCATTCGTGATAGAAATATGTAACTCGTAATTTTATGTTTTGCGGGTCTAAAGTCATATTAGGTTATTGTCCCTGAATGGGAAAAGGGGGGCCTAGGCACTACTTGCTGCTACACGTGCAATTGCTGACGTGTCGGTCTCCTTGTCCAGTCAATCTTCATAATCTCTTCTCTGTCCTCGGTCGGGTAGGGGAGGGTAACTACAAAAGGCACTCCGATGCTTAAGTAAGATGGTGTTCTTAGGTGAGGTGTTTAGTGATTGAGAAAAAACGTACCTTATTTCTGGCCTGAGCATTGTATTTATAGGGTTACCTTATGGGCTTTGATCTTATGGGCTCAGGATCAGTTATTGAGATATGCATAATGTATCCCGCGATATCAGGGGGATGTTTGGATACATTTCCCAGATTCTCCGAAGTGACTTTGACTCTTTCAACTCTAAGTACAATGGCTCACTTAGTAATATTTATGAAGGTGGTCCTTGGTCGGCCACGTAGACCGAAAGGTGGTCGTATAGTACTTACCGGTACAGTTATAAAATACATTACATTGTATTTTTATCGAAAAATTGGATTGAGAATTCTGAGGTGGAAAATGGATGGCTTCTTTGTCAGCCGAACTCTTTGATACTAACCGATCATAAAAAGAAAAGGGAGCTTCACCTGTAAAAGATTCTCTGATGCTCAAGTTGATACTATTGCTTCGGTCGGGGCTTTCACTTCGGAGGCGAGTGCGACGAACTGGACTCTCGCTCTGTCTTCGAGCTCCCTGACGATGATCACTGCATTGTTGGTAATCTCTTCGGTAGAATCGATTGTCATCGCAAGGGATATGACCATTTCCTCTGGGTGGAGACCGTGAGGTAGGCCTAGTCTTTCTGATGAATTGTCGGAGATGACCTGCCTGAATAATCTTATCAATTTTGTCTTTTAATATTTGACACCATTCAGTTGTATGGCCGTAATTCTGATGGTACTGACAATGATTAGCAGTGTCTTCATTCTTCGGAGTTTGGGCTTGTTTTAAGGCCGGGATTAAGTCAGTCTGTAATGCTTCCTCCAAGACTCGACCTCAGGGGACGATCAAAGGTGTGTAATTGGTAAATTTCAGAATACATCTTCCTCTGAAGCAGTCGAATCGAGGGGTCGATCGGATGATTTTTTCTTTTTCTTTCTCCTTGTTTTTGTCGTTGTTACTAGTAGCTCCAGGTGTCTCGGCTTGTTGATACCGCTGATGATAGTCGATGTGTTCTTCTATCTGCATGAATTTGGTGGCCCGAGTTCTGAGTTCTGAGTTCTTCCATGTTCTGCAGAGGTCTTTTGATAAGACATTCTGTGAATCGACTCGGTCGTATGGCTGAGACTAAATGATGCAACGCTATCTCTGGGTTGAGCTTTTTGATTCCCATGCATGCTTTACTGAATCTATCAAAAAAGGCTCTTAGGGATTAACCTTTTTCCTGTTTTACTGTGAGAAGAGGCATGGAGGACATGTGATGCAGTCGGCTAGTGGCATACTGTGTAGTGAACTTTGTTGATAGAACATCAAAATCATCAATGGAATTGGAAGCGAGTTCAGTGAACCAGCTGAGAGGTCCTTCCTGAAGTAAAGTAGGAAAAACCTTACACCAAACTGCTTTGTCGGTAGTATATAGTGTCATTTGTGTTTTGAACACGTTCAAGTGCTCGTTCGGATCAGTGGAACCATCATAAAGTTTAATAGTAAGACCTCTCCACTTGTCAAGAAGTAGAGCATTAATGATTTCATAGGGGTGACCTCGGATTTCTTTATCCTTTCTTTGTGTAGCTTCATTCCTGGAACTCTGATGGATATGGTGTGTTTGGGGATGGTATGAGGTGTTCGGGAGGCGGTCGGCCCGGGTGTGTGAGATTGGACCTCTTGCTCGGGTTGCTCTAGTTGTTTCATCAACTTGGCATTCTATTCTTTTAACAAAGATATTTGTTCATCCTGCTGACGCTTGTCTTCTTCTCCTTTTCGTCGTAGTTCCTCCATCTGAGATTAGAGGATTTGGATCATCGCCATTTGTTGTTCTGCCATATTGTCATTCATGTTGTTTCTTGTTGCTACCATCTTGCGTAAATAAACGTTGGGAGTTGTGTTGCCTCGGCCCCACGGTGGGTGCCAATTGTACCTGAATGGGAAAAGGGGGGCCCAAACACTACTTGCTGCTACGCATACAATTGCTTATGTGTCGGTCTCCTTGTCCAATCAATCTTCGTAATCTCTTCTCTGTCTTCGGTCGGGCGGGGGAGGGTACATGTAAAAGGCACTCCAATGCTCAAGTAAGATGGTGTTCTTAGGTGAGGTGTTTAGTGATTGAGAAAAAATGTACCTTCTTTCTAGCTTGAGCACTGTATTTATAGGGTTACCTTATGGGCTTTGATCCTATGGGCTTAAGATCAGTTATTGAGATATGCATAACGTATCCCGCGATATCAGGGGGATGTTTGGATACGTTTCCTGGATTCTGCAGAGTGACTTTGACTCTTTCAACTCCAAGTACAATGGCTCACTTAGTAATATTTATGAAGATGGTCCTCGGTGCCACGTAGATCGAAAGGTGATCGTATAGTACGTACCAGTATAGTTAGAAAATACATTATATTGTATTTTTATCGAAAAATTCAAAAAAAGATGCAGTTGAATCATTCTTAAAGGATGAACGAATTTAATTATGACCTGTATATAAGTTACCATTTGCGCAACTTTTAATATGCTCAAACATATTTAAATAAAATGGTCTTGGATATTTACTATTGTTTTTAAATGAATAATAATGATATTAAATGAGAAATTTGTAAAGGTAATAATGAGCTTAATTTATTTAACTAACTCATAAATGTGACAACATGTCATCACTGTAGCAATTAATGTCATTGAAAGAAAAATATTCATATTATGTGCTCACCAATATTATGCATTAGTTAAAAAAATTAAAATATTTTTCTTATATAATATTATTATGTTTATTATGTATAATATATATTAAATCCAATTAATAATATGATAAATGGTTTGATGATTATAACAAGTATTTACATATTTCACTTTTAGTACAACAAAAGTAAATAAATACATTCTTAATACAAAAATTTTAATTCCATTCATTTTATTTGAACTCTGTTAATAAATAAAAAAATTAAACATGTATTTGATCTTTAGTAATTACTACATGTGTTTACAAAGAAAAAAAAAACAAAAGACTTCTTTAAAAATTAATTTCTTATTAACATTAATTTCTCCTTAATAAACATATGTGAAAATTACTAAAAATCAATTTTTAAAAAATATAAAAAAAGTAATAGAATTAAATTTATTTTACTAATTTTTTTTGTTATATTAAAGATAAAATATGTTAATAATTAATGTAATACTATAACATACACACACATATATATATTTGTTATAAATAATTTAATGAAAATTTCATAGAAGTATAAATAATAATTAAATATATTTTTAAAAGTTACAGTATGTATTAATTACTAGTATTTGTGTGAAACAAAGTGGAGGATTTCTTAGAACAAATAGTAGCCACTTAATCTAAAACGTGAAAGGCGTGACAGCACATGTTTAAAACGATAGAAGAGTACCTATCACCTTATATTTATTTTAATGGTTGAAAATATTCTAATTCTTTTAAAATTATCTTTTAAGTTTTCACTAAAAATAAAGGAAAAGGAATAGTCAGGTGAAAATAGTTGCATGAGATGAGTTTGCGAGGTTCTAATTTTTAAAAAGCTTAATATGTTTTTAAATTTTATAAAATTAGTGATCTTAATTTAATTTTTACTTTTTAAATTTTTAAATAACTATTTCTATACAATAACATTTATTTTAGAAATCTAACATTGTTGTTAATGTGTCATATACGGAAATTATATCACTGTATCAGAGTACATGTTATTTAGAATAATGATTTAATATATTTTATTTAACATAAATAATTTTAGTAGGACAAAATTGAGAAAAGACAATACAATATGATTTTCTATTTAAATAGGTTATATTAGGTAACTAATATATCCCATAAAAAATGTAACATTAAAAATAGGCAAAATTGTGAGGACTCATTCAGGTGACTATTAAATAATGTAATAGATATCATGGCTACTAAATATGACAAAGAAAATCCTTTTTAGAAATATTTGTGGATAATATTTTAATGGATATTGGTCAAAAAAAATCTAAAACTACTCCCTTTTTAGATATCCATACTTGCACATTCATTAAAAATTCATTTATTTAAATAAATTTTTATTTTGATTCATATCTTATAATTTTTTTAAAATTAGATTTCCATTTTATTTATATAAATTTTAAAAATTGAAAAATCTAAATTTCCATTTCTAAAGAGAAACAAAATAGTTCAGTTAAACTTCCCCAAATTTTTTCCTCATAAAAATTCAATCAATGAGATATAGAGGTAAGTGGAAAAGTGGGCAATAAAAAAAAAACTATTATGTTATTTTTTTATAAAATATGAATTTGAATTTAAAATTCAATCTAAATATTTTAGATTTGAATTCATAAAAATCAAAATTATTTATATAAAAAAATATGCATTTGGATCTGAAATTTCATCCAAATATTTGGATTTGAAATGTATTATTTAATCCATGACTACTCTTACTTTTAATATATATTAGTATAAATAAGTAAAAGTTACGTACTTATTTCTTTCTTAATGAAACACTTAAGTTTTGCAGTGACTTTTATTTTAATATTCTTTTTAGAATAAAAATACTAAAATGTAGTTATTGATAAAGAAAAATTAATAATTAATAAATTATTTATAATTTGAATTTATGAAGCGAAAAGAGAAAAAAAATCTGTTTTTAATATCTAAAATTTATTTGAAATAAATTAAATTTTAGTTTCCTAGATTAAGAAAATTGATGAAACTGTTGAGTGCATATTAACCACATATATGTATTCCAGCAGTGTTAAGGTGGGCCAATAAATCAGCTTAACAATTTCAGTATCGGAAATTGCTTCCCGCACCCCCAATTTGAAACTGCACCCTCCAATGTTCAAAATTAATATTTTTAAAGTGACTTTAGGATTATTTGTTTTTTTAAAGAAATTGGAACACACTTTCAGAATTCATAAAATACATTTTAGAATTTATTTTCCAGAATAACATTTTAAAAAATAAAAATAAAAATTCAGAATACATGAAATATATTTTAAACTAAACTTTTTAGATCAAGATTTTCAGAATAAACAATCATACATTTTGAATATATGATTGTTTTGTTTTTAAGTTTACCAATTTTAATTATTAAGATTATCGTAAGCATTTTCAAAAAATGTTAACATATCAGAAATGTAGTAACTGATAAAAATATGAAATTAAAAGTTAATTTTATATTCACAACTTTTAATTATTTAAAACTTTTATAACTAATTTATTGGACTTTTATACTTTTAAAAGTATTTAAAATAATTGTTTTGAAAGTGAGGGAGAATAATTGAAATTAAATGAGCAATTATTGATACTTATTATTAATAACCAATTTCTTGCAAATGAATCATAAATAAAAGAAGAGTATGTGCCTCAAGCCAATACTTTTAGATATAAAAATTAACATAAATTGTGGAGTACAGAGAAAAATAGGAAAACAAATGCTCCACTTTGGATCATAATTTGTAGTAATTAGATATTAGGTATAATTACCTTATTCGTTTTTACATTTGGAGTCAATATTCAATTAAGTATCGTGGTTTTTTAAAAAATCAATTTGGTTCCTATGTTTTTTTAAAATGTATCCAAATTGATATTTTCCGTTAAGTTCCACCTTACCGCGTCAAATATTGCTTATGTGATAGAGAAAGGTGGGATTGAGAGATGTGGCACACAAACTGAAATTCAACTCCCTCATCCTTTTCTCTTCTCTTTCCAATCCACAATGAGGCTTCCACAACACTTCGTGATGGCCGTGGCGGTAGTTGTGGTGACTGCTTGAGTGGTGAATGTGCGTAGCGGAAGAAAATGGAGGATAGATGACGAGTCTTCTGATATGGATTGAATCCCTTCACTAGGATACAGAAAGTCTAGTTCAATAACCTGGTCTGAATATCCTGCACCATGAGACATGACGACTCCCCATCTCGACCCTGAGGTGGCCATGGAAGTCATGTAAAACCACTCCCTCCCCTTTTTGTTAATCCACTTAAAAGGAAATGAATCACTGACTTTGTATGATTGCTGCACAAACTGTGTGCCCTTGGACATTACTACTAGCAAGCTCCCATTTGCAGCTCCAGCAATTGTGCTGATGTAGTAACCTAGTTCCCATTGCTCCACAATCCCTTCCTTATGGAGAAAGAAGGGTGAGAGTTCATAAACTTCGCCAGCGACACCTGTCCCTGTATCCATGATTAATGCCAATACGTTCTGACATGAAGCAACATCGCTAATATATAAGCCATCCTCGTTTCATTTATCAATGTGCTGGGATAACCTTGCATCTGATACATTATAGTGATATCTTTGTTTCATTGGTCTACGAGCATTATAAACACTTATCCACCGGGATGCTAGCAAACCTATATGAATCTTCTTTTTCGGCTGGTCATCATCCTCTTCTTCCATAGCTAATCGGCCTCTCTTATGTCCTCTCTTACATAAAGTCTAGTTCAATAACCTGGTTTGAATATCCTGGTCTGAATATCCTGAACCATGAGACATGACGACTCCCCATCTCGGCCCTGAGGTGGCCATTGAAGTCATGTAAAACCACTCCCTCCACTTTTTGTTAAGGGTCCCGATATATTTACACCCTCTGCACGTAATACACATTTGACACTACAAAAGTGGCATAGGCGTTGCATCCTGATTTATCATGGGGTGACATGACAAAGTGAGATTGTGTTCGGTGACGTGGCAAGTGTCTTAGGGGGAGTGTTTTACATCGGTTGGTAGTGATAACCAGTGTAGCATTTTTGTACTTGTTTGTGATGCGCCTACACCAGGTGGTTGTGAGAACCGCTCTAATATATTTGAATGTTAGGTCAAATTAAGTGTCGCTGCCTTCTTTCTTTTTCGAGTGCAGTGCTCGAGCTTGAGTTGTTTTCCGTTTACCCGTTTTGTTGGATTTTCGACTGGGTTGTGGGTGTTGGGTTCCGTTTCCCTTCGTCTTTGTTCTAACAGTGACCTTATTTTGGGGTTTCTTGCGTTTGATGGTGTGGTTGTGTTTTGGTGTTCGTGTTCGTATTATCTTGGTGAGTGTTCTTTTCTTGGTTGTGGTGTGTTTTGGTTCGTTCATTTGGAGTTTTTGCGGTTCACCATTTGTTTTGTTTGTTCACTTTTTGTGCTGTCCATGTTAGGTTTTTTTGAAGGAAAAAAAATGGCAGATGAGTATGGTGTGAACGAAGTTAATGTATGTTTGTCTTAGAAGGTATATATATTTTTTTGTTATTTTGTAAAGCAAGTAATCAGTTTATTGTTTACAATTGCAGATTAGGGTGAGACACAAGGTATGTATAGAACATATCATTCAGATTAATGGTATGTTATCTTCTTCCCAACGTAGGAGGATTGAAAGTACATCGTTTAAATGGTTGCTCCGATTAGAACAACCATTAAATATTTCAAGTACTATTTTCAAGGAGTTGGTTAGGAGGTGGTCTGCTGAGGACCAATGTTTTAGGATAAATGCTACAAATGCTATGCATCTTAATGGAGAAATGGCAATGCAGGATCCAACCGGAATTTGTAAAGCCAATGTTCATCACAAAGTCATGCAAGATAATGAAATTGGACCTCAAATTCAAATTGGGTCTATCTTAATCTTGAAAAAAGTAATTTTGAATTACGTGTGTTCTCCTTCTGCACGTTTTTTTGTTCTAAATTAACAAAATTTCATGAACAATTTTCTGCAATAATAGGTGAGCGTTTTCAGTTCAAACGGCATCGCACACTATGTCAACATCACAATAAACAACATAGTCAAGGTAAACTGCATTAATCAAAATACTTGACAACAGTATAACAACAGTTTCAAATAACTTGGTACATGTAAAATACATTTAGGTATTCAAAACTGACATTGGTCCACCGATTGAGGATTTAATCCGGTCGACACATGTTGTGGAAAGGCCAAGACCAGTAATAGGTGCATAAATCATTCTCTCATCACCAAACATGAACTTGTGTTTTTATGTCTACGCAGATCCTAAATTGATGACAATGTTGGATGAGGTCCTTGCTGCCCATGTCCAGTAACAACAAGAATGAAAATTAATTATGATTGCTTAGGTGTTCTTTTATTCCACTGTGCATATAGTACTCAAATGATGTAATTAAGCAGACATATGCCATTAACAATGCTTTTTTCTTTTAAGGTAATAAGTAGTTCAAGGTGTTTTTAAAGTAGGACCTTTGTGCCGGTGTCTAGGTTCATACTCCATTCGCGTGTACATACTACTTATTTCATTCACTGTGAAGGATGAACCTTCCATTTCGCTTAAACATTTTTCTTCATCCTTACTGAACTTCACATTGGAATAATCCACTACAATTGGTTCAATAGACATTGCACAGTCATCGTCATCATGGTTTTCATTGGACAAATTAGGTTCATCCCTTTTTTGCCGCTTTTCTTTTTCCGCCAACACTTCTTCCAAATGGCTAACAGCTTTCTCTAGCGTACCAATGATTGCTGCTTGATGATCAAGTGCACGACTCAAGACCTCATTTTCTTTAAGAATCTCTACAAGTTCACGCATTTTTTTCATCTTCCCCTTCTTTCCAAAGTAGGGTCCTTTCAACGCCTCTTTGACAACTTCTTGACACAGCTCTTCCTTTGTTAGAGGGACCTCAACAATAACCTGTAGATCAACATCATAATGACTTTAAACAAACCACCAGGAAAAATGCAACATATTATATACACTAAAAATTAATAATGAACTCACTAAGTTTTTCTGTAGACCACAACCAACTCTACAGTCAGGAAATTTCACATCCTTCCAAAACAAAATTCGGGGGAACTTGGCACTCCTACTTTGGCCTTTTGTCTTGGTGAATAACACATGCCCCAACGCCCACATCTACATCATTTCAAAATAATGCCAAAATAATGATGACCAGAAACATTAATTATAATACAATGGATCCATTAAGTATAAAATATGATACGATCAATATACCAGCTACAAGTAAACACAACCAACAATGCATAAATAATTTGAATGTCCTTTGTTGGTAATCGACGTCGAAGCACGACACAAACTAACAACCAAATAGTCATAAACTACACCACCCCAATCATACTGATAAAGACACTGAATGTTGTCAACTATCTTAAACAACCCTGAAAATACCCTACCCCTTTTATTTGGCAACATGAACTCTAACAAACCTAACAAAATGTATAACCTACAAAATTCATCAATTCGTAGATCATGTCAACACTGACATTTCTACTATGAAATATGATCCTAGTGTGACAATCAGTATCTTCATTACCCAAATCAATCTTCTGTCCAGTAACCCTCAAACCCAAACATACACACACATCTAACAGTGTAAATGGAACAAATACAAGTCGTATCCAAAAACCTCCCCTCCTCTCAACCCATCTCAAACATAGCTCACACAACAAACTATTACTCATTTTTAGTGTCTTTCCCAACGACAACAGCCATGCAAATGGGGTTGCTTGAATACAAGTTTTTTGTTCCTCCATTATCATGCTATTGATAACCCCTAAATACTTTGTTCTGCAACAGTGTCATACTGCAACCTAAATAATAAAACCAAACCGAAGAGCATTTAAAACAACCAAAATAAGTCCATAAAGAAATGCAGAAATTAAATTCATATAATTATTCACTCAAACCTAATCCTGACACTCCCATTCGTGGGCATCGCTAGCAGTCTTTCTTATGTCCAACCTCGAAACAAACAACCATTTCATAATTAATTTTCCACTAGTTTGTCCAATTGAATAAAGCGAAAAACTGGTCACCCAAGTTCAAAAGAATGGTTACCTATTCACAAGATGAACATCATGCACAAAAGAAAGGCCAGTCCAACCCACAATCCTATCATGCATCAACACACAACCATACAACGCACACCACAACAACCCAGAAGGCCACGACCCTACCAATGGAAAGCCCATGCATTGAAAAGGAAAACTGATGACCCAAATTCAAAAAAGTGGTTACCTATTCACAGGATGAACATCATGCACTCAAGCAAGGCCAGTCCAACCCACAATCCTATCATGCATCAACACATAACCATACAACGAACACCACAAAACCTAGAAGGCCACGACCCTAGCAATGGCAAGCCCATGCATTGAAAAGCAAAACTGGTCACCCACGTTCAAAAAAGTGGTTACCTATTCACAGGATGGACATCATGCACTCAACCAAGGCCAGTCCAACCCATAATCTTGTCATGCATCAACACACAACCATACAACACACACTACAACAATCCAAAAGGCCACGACCCTACCAATAGCAAGCCCATGCACTGAAAAGGAAAACTGGTCACCCAGGTTTAAAAAAGTGGTTACCTATTCAGAGGATGGACATCATGCACTTAAGCAACGCTAGTCTTACCCACAATCCTATCATGCATCAACACTCAACCATACAACACATACAACAATACAGAAGGCCACGACCCTACCAATGGAAAGCCCATGCATTGAAAAGGAAATATTGTCACCTAAGTTAAAAAAAGTGGTTACCTATTCACATGATGAACATCATGCACTCAACCAAGGCCCGTCCAAGCTACAATCCTATCATGCACCAACTCACAACCATACAACGCACACCACAACAACCCATAAGGCCACAACCCTGCCAATGGCAAGCCCATGCATTGAAAAGGAAAAATGATCACCCAGGTTCAAAAAAGTGGTTACCTATTCACATAATGGACATTATGCACTCAACCAAGGTCATTCCAACCCACAATCCTATCATGCATAAACACACAACTATGCAACGCACACCGTAACAACTCAAAAGGCCACGACCCTACCAATGGCAAGGCCATGCATTGAAAAGGAAAATTGGTCACCTAGGTTCAAAATAGTGGTTACTTATTCACAGGATGAACATCATGCACTCAAGCAAGGCCAGTCCAAACCAAAATCCTATCATGCATAAACACACAACTATGCAACGCACACCGTAACAACTCAAAAGGCCACGACCCTACCAATGGCAAGGCCATGCATTGAAAAGGAAAATTGGTCACCTAGGTTCAAAATAGTGGTTACTTATTCACAGGATGAACATCATGCACTCAAGCAAGGCCAGTCCAAACCAAAATCCTATCATGCATCAACACACAACCATACAACGAACACCACAACAACCCAGAAGGCCACGACCCTACCCATGGCAAGCTCATGCATTGAAAAGGAAAATTGGTCACCCAGGTTCAAAAAAGTGGTTACCTATTCACATGCAAAATCCAATGGGAGTGTTTTTCCTTAGTAGGCGGCGATATAAGTTCAGCTGCAAAATCGGAGAGGGCTTCAGATTTGATAGCTCCTCGAGGTTGATATTGAATATGAAATTCCGACAACTCTATGGCCCATCCAATCATTCGTCCGACGAGGTCAGGTTTTGTGAGGATTTTCACGATGGGATAATTAGTCCGGATGATGATACGAAGGTTTTGGAAATACACCCGCATTCGTCGGGCGGTGATATTGAGAGCTAAGGCAACCTTTTCAATCATCTGATATCGAACCTCTGCGTCGTGAAGGGCTCGACTAACAAAATAAACTGGCCATTCTTCAATTTGATTTCTTGTACTAAGACTGAGCTTACTACTTCGTTTGAAACAGTGAGATAAACAATGATGGGTTCTTGTGCGTCCGATTTCTGGATAACCGGTGGAGATAATAAGAAGAATTATAGTTGGAGGAACTTGATGTGAGTCTCTTATGAACCTTTCTTGGTTTGGGTTGAGTTGATATAGGTTTCATTGTATTCATGACACTTTCAAGAATTAGGATCAAAATTCTAAAGAGCAATTAATAGAGTTTCTACTCAAGAAAACAAAGGTTCATACTAAAAACACATGAATATGTAACTTGTAGTGTAAGATAATAATGGAATATGAATGGGTAATTCAAGAACAGTACCAAACTTCAAAGGAAACACAAGAACATCATAAGAACACCAAGAAGAAGTGAAAATACTGATTGAAATTCAATAGGAATTAGAAAATCACAAGAAACTCATCAAAGAACAAAAAACCCATGGATGGAAAACAAGAACAACACATGTATATGGAAACCCATGGTTTGGACGAAATTAAAACAGCAAGAAAACAAGGAAATAAACCAAACAAAGTGCAGAACAATGGCAGCAAATGAAAGGAAACAACTCATGGAAAAGATTGAACCGATTAAAAATGGAAAAACTACAAGAAAACATAAATGGGTATTTTTAGAAGATGAATAGAAATGACTTATGTGGTTGTAGCCTTTTGGAGATGTGATTCACGCCACTTGGAGGGTGGTTCTTCCAAGATGAGTGGGTGGTGTCGCCACTTGAGAGTCTCCAAAGCTCACAAGATAAGACATGGAGGAGAAGAAGAGACAAGTCTCACAAACTCACTCTCTCTCTCAATTTCAAGATAGTTTCTTTTCTTCTAACTTTCAACTTTTTTTTTTATTCAAAGTACCAAGCACCCCTATTTATAATGGAGAGGGCTGGTCATGTTACAAAGGGGAAGGAGTGGGAAGAGTCACTCTTCTAGCTCCTTCTAGTGCCTAAGAGAGAAAGGAGTAGAAAAGTCACTTTTTCCACTTTTCCCTAAAGAAAGTGCCTAAAATGCCTTACATTTAGAGGTTTCTTTTGGTTTTCCTCTTTGGCATACTCCGAAGGATATTTCTATATTATTTACAAATTTATACAAGATTATTTACAAATATTTATTTATACTACTATCTTTTGAATTTTCAAGAGAACCCAAAATGTTCTACTTTTTAAGAAGACTAGTAAGAAGAATTTTAAATGCTTGGGATGACCTCTTCCTCCATTAGTGAAATCCTCTTCTACTTGATCTCCATCAGAACCTCTCCTCACACTTTGTCGACCATTCAAAATGGGAGGCTTTCTTTGACAAACATACAATAGGGCGCGTCTTTTCTGCGAGCTTAGGAACAAACCAGGCTAAGGCAGTGAGTCGGTCGATCAATTTCTGAATTTCTTTAATGCTACTAGGGTTGCGCATCTCGGTAATGACCTTGCACTTCTCATGATTGGCTTCAATGCCCCCATGGGTGAGCATAAAACCTAGAAATTTTCCTCTTTCAACATTGAATGCACACTTATCAGGATTTAAACGCATACAGTGTTTGCGAAGCGCCTGAAAAAATTATTTTTAAGTCAGAGACATGTTTTGCACAAGAATTAGATTTGATGACGATGTCATCTACATAAACTTCTACATTTTGTCCGATGTCGTGGAATACATGATCCATTAATCGATAATAAATGGCTCTGGCATTCTTGAGACCGAACGACATAACCTCGTAGTAGAAGTCATCAGAGTCGGTCATGAAAGCTTTTTTTTCTCTGTCATGCGGGTGCATTTTGGATCTAATTATAACCAGAATATGCATAGAGAAAATTAAGTATATGATGACCTGCTGCGCCATCAACTAGCCAGTCGATAGTGGGTAAAGGGTAAGAATCCTTAGGGCATGCCTTGTTAAGGTCAGTGTAATCAACACACATTCGCCATTTGCCATTCGACTTTTTGACCATCACTACATTGGCCAACCATGTTGTGTAGTGAGCTTTCTGTATAAATCCGACCTGTAATAGTTTACTGGTTTCTTACTAGGCAGCCTAACGCCGTTCCTCTCTGAGCTTCCTCATTTTTTGGGCTACTGGTTTAGCCTCTTTGTAAAGAGATAAGTGATAGGTGATGATACTAGGATCCACACCGGGCATGTTTGTGGCAGTCCAAGCAAAGAGGTTCACATTTTTCACCAAGGTTCTGCATATGGCCTCTCAGTCGTCTGGTTTTATCAATGTACCTATATTTGTGCTGCGATGATTGTCACGAAGAAGTATAGGTTGGAGATCCTTACCGGCCTCCATCCGAGGGTCGTCGAGGTGTGGATCTAATGTGTCTGCTAGAATGCCGACCTCGAGAATGCCTTTTTGGGGATCATCCTCTTCTGTTAGGAGATCGGTCGTTCGACTCTACTGTATAGAGTCGTCTTGTTGGTTCGAACTTCAAATTGGTGACATAGAACTCTCGTGCGGTTCTTTGATCAACATGTACCGTTGCAATGTCTCTTGTAGCAGAAGGAAATTTCATGACTAAGTGAAGAGTAAAAACTATGGCTTTTAGCCGGTTGATGGATGGACAACCAAGAAGAATATTGTAACATGTGCTAGCATTAACCAGTAAATATCGGACATTGATGGTTTTGTGTAGACCGTCTTCTTCACCGAAGGTTGTGAAAAGGTCAATATATCCTTTGGTGTCAACTCGTTCACCCGAATAGCCAACTATCTGCTCATTGTAAGGTTGTATCTATATTTCTAGGATTCACATCTTTTTGAAAGTTTCCCAATACAAAATGTCAACCGAACTACCCTGATCTACTAAGACTTTGGCGATTGCAAATTTGTCTATTTCCACGGTGATTACCATAGGATCATCTTGGGCTGGATCAATGGCATTAAAGTCATCATCAGTGAAGGTGATTTGAGGTATATGTGGACGTTTGGGTGAGGAAGCGAAATGGACCGATTCAATGGCTCGAAGATATTTCTTTCTGGCTGAATTTGAACATCCACCTCCTACAAAACCGCCAGCAATGTAATTAACCTTTTGATTCGGCGCACCTAGGGAAACAGGTCCAGCTATTGTGTTGATGACTTCTCGGACCTTTTTCCTTGTCCTATTGCTTCGGTCGGGGCTTTCACTTCGGAGACGAGTGCGACGAACTAGACTCCAGCTCCGTCTTCGAGCTCCCTGACGATGATCACTGCATCGTTGGTAATCTCTTCGGCAGAATCGATCGTCATCGCGAGGGATACGACCGCTTCCTCTGGGTGGAGACCGTTAGGTAGGCCTGGTCTTTCTGATGAATTGTCGGAGATGACCTGCCTGAATAAGCTTATCAATTTTGTCTTTTAATGTTTGACACCCTTCAGTCGTATGGTCGTAATTCTGATGGTACTGACCATGATTAGCAGTGTCTTTATTCTTCGGAGTTTGGGCTTGTTTCAAGGTCGGGATTAAGTCAATCTATAATGCTTCATCCACGACTCGGCCTCTGGGGACGATCAAAGGTGTGTAATTGGTAAATATCAAAATACATCCTCCTCTAAAGCGGTCGAATCGAGGGGTCGATCGGATGATTTTTTCTTTTTCTTTATCCTTTTCTTTCTCCTTGTTTTTGTCGTTGTTACTAGTAGCTCCATATGTCTCGGCTTGCTGATACCGCTGATGATAGTCAATGTGTTCTTCTATCTGCATGAATTTGGTGGCCCGAGTTCTGAGTTCTTCCATGTTCTGCGGAGGTCTTTTGATAAGACTTTCTATGAATCGGCTTGGTCGTATGGTTGAGACTAAATGATGCAACGCTATCTCTGGGTTGAGCTTTCTGATTCCCATGCATGCTTTACTGAATCTATCAAAAAAGGCTCTTAGGGATTAACCTTTTTCCTGTTTTACTGTGAGAAGAGGCATGGAGGATATGTGATGCGGTCGGCTAGTGGCATACTGTGTGGTGAACTTTGTTGATAGAACATCAAAATCATCAATGGAATTGGAAGGGAGTTCAGTGAACCAATTGAGAGGTCCTTCCTGGAGTAAAGTAGGAAAAACCTTACACCAAACTGCTTTGTCGGTAGTATATAGTGTCATTTGTGTTTTGAACATGTTCAAGTGCTCATTCGGATCGGTGGAACCATCATAAAGTTTAATAGTAAGACCTCTCCACTTGTCAAGGAGTAGAGCATTAATGATTTCATCAGTGAAGGGGTGACCTCAGATTTCTTTATCCTTTCTTTGTGTAGCTTCATTCTTGGAACTCTGATGGGTATGGTGTGTCTGGGGATGGTATGAGGTGTTCAGGAGGCGGTCGGCCCGGGTGTGTGAGATTGGACCTCTTGCTCGGGTTGCTATAGTTGTTTCATTAGCTTGGCATTCTGTTCTTTTAACAAAGATATTTGTTCATCCTATTGATGCTTGTCTTCTTCTCCTTTTCGTCGTAGTTCTTCCATCTGAGATTGGAGGGTTTGGATCATCGCCATTTGTTGTTCTGCCATATTGTCATTCATGTTGTTTCTTGTTGCTACCATATTGCGTAAACAAACGTTGAGAGTTGTGTTGCCTCGGCCCCACGGTGGGCGCCAATTGTACCTGAATTGGAAAAGGGGGGCCCAGGCACTACTTGCTGCTACACATACAATTGTTGACATGTCGGTCTCCTTGTCCAATCAATCTTCATAATCTCTTCTCTGTACTCGGTCGGGCAGGGGAGGGTACATGTAAAAGGCACTCCGATACTCAAGTAAGATGGTGTTCTTAGGTGAGGTGTTTAGTGATTGAGAAAAAACGTACCTTCTTTCTAGCTTGAGCACTGTTTTTATAGGGTTACCTTATGGGCTTTGATCCTATGGGCTTAGGATCAGTTACTGAGATATGCATAATGTATCCCGTGATATCAGGGGGACGTTTGGATACGTTTTCTGGATTCTCCTGAGTGACTTTGACTCTTTCAACTGCAAGTACAATGGCTCACTTAGTAATATTTATGAAGGTGGTCCTCGGTCGGCCACGTAGATTGAAAGGTGGTAGTATAGTACCTACCGGTACAGTTATAAAATACATTATATTGTATTTTTATCGAAAAATTGGATTGAGAGTTCTGAGGTGGAAAATGGATGGCTTCTTTGTCAGCCGAACTCTTTGATACTAACCGATCACAAAAAGAAAAGGGAGGTTCACCTGCAAAAGATTCTCCGACGCTCAAGTTAATAAGGATATATTATATTTGTGTGTATAAGAGAGTATAAAGAGTTGAGTGAGATTACATGAGTGAGTACTTCCTAGAGAGTATCTATTTATATAGGCATATTCTGATTAGGTCGTTGATGGGGCACTTAATTAGCCATAATGACCATAATGTAGTTGTTTGACTGTATCTAGAGCATTAGTTACTCGGTTACAATATAATTTTTTTCATTTCTCTTACTTTGTTTTATTGCATTGCTTCATTGTTGCTTGTGTGAATTTTTGCTTTGCTTCGTCGTTGCTGTCCCTGTCGTTGCTGTCTCCGCTGCCATGTCCGCTACTGCTGTCTCTGTTGTCACCACCGTTGCTGTCTTTCACGCATAAGGTTGGTGCTGTTTTAAATTTTTATTTTTTTTAATGTTTAGGTTTAGGATTTAGGATTTAGAGTTTTAAGTGACAAAAAATTAAATAAGAATGCGGCTATTTACTATAGCCACATTTATAAATGGGATATATAAATACGGTTATATAACCACATTCGTATCTATTTAATTTAAGACTACATGCTGATTAAATACGACTGCAACTATTTACTATAGTCACATTTATAAATGGAATTTATAAATACGGTTATATAAAGACATTCATCACTAGTACAAAATAAGTCATTAACGACGGTTAAAAATGACATATAAAGACAGTTTTCGAACCGTCGTTATTGCGGGTGTCGTTATAAATCATCTATTTATAACGACGGTTCTCAAACCGTCTTTATAAATGAAGTAAAAAATTAAAAAAAATAAAAAAGGCACTTATAAAGACGGTTTTGGTCTGGAACCGTCGTTATAAGCCCTCCATAGGCACTTATAACGACGGTTCCAGACCAGAACCGTCTTTATAAGTGCCTTTTTTTTTAAAAAAAAATATTTTTTTATTTTATTATACCAAGCTTCCTGCATGAATCCAGAATACACCAAATTTGCAGAACAACAATACACATAACATCATAATTTAAAACCTCAAAATACCTAAAAAATGGAAAAATAATACAAAAAAATGGAAAAATGATAGTAAATGATGGATTTTGGGAATTTTGGTTCGGCCAATCCCCTTCGGACAACTTTCATTTTTTATGCGTCTCCATCCGACTTCTCTATCAAAAGTTATGGCCGTTTGAAGTTTTCCCGTACTAATTTTTGGCAACTCCTCTATCACATACATTCAAACCCTAATAAACACATACAAAAACTATTGACTAATAAAATAAACACATACATTCAAATAACCCTAAAAATTTAATACCTTTTATAGTATAGTGGTCGTGTAGCAGCATCATCCTCCTTCGTCGGTAACACACGCGGTTGAGGGAGGGGGAGTGACTTGGCCGCGCGCAGTGCGAGTGCTGTAGCAGGTTTGGGGACGGTTGAAGGTGAAGGGAGAAGTGTGAGTGAGGGTGAGCGTGATTGGGGGTGAGGGTGAGGGAGAAGCGTGAGTGAGGGTGAGAGGGAGAAGCGTGAGTGAGAGTGAGAGTGAGAGTGAGGGTGAGGGTGAGCGTGAGTGGGGGGGTGAGGGAGAAGCGTGAGTGAGGGTGAGGGTGAGCGTGAGTGGGGGTGAGGGTGAGGGAGAAGCATGAGTGAGGGTGAGAGGGAAAAGATGAAGTGAAAGTGAGAGAGTGAAAAGTGAAGGGAGCGCGAGCGCAAAAAATAAAAGCACCAGGAGCTATATAACGACGGTTCAGGCGGGAACCGTCGTTAAAAACACTTTGTCACATATATAACGACGGTTCAAGGGGGAACCGTCGTTAAAAATACCGAAATTTTTTAAAAAAACTACAAAAATGCCACCGCTTCTTTTATAACGACGGTTCCCTATGAACCGTCTTTATATGGTGACGTAAAATGCATATTTTGTACTAGTGCATATCTATTCAATTTAAGACTACGTACTGATCAAATACGACTTTATAATCACCATTATAAATACAAAATAGTCAATGATTTTGCCTTTCTACACCGTATTTAATTTCGGCTAGACACATAAGTCTCAACTCAAAATCCGAAAAAAGATGCAGTTGAATCATTCTTGAAGGATGAACGAATTTAATTATGACCTGTATATAAGTTACCATTTGCGCAACTTTTAATATGCTCAAACATATTTAAATAAAATGGTCTTGGATATTTACTATTGTTTTTAAATGAATAATAATGATATTAAATGAGAAATTTGTAAAGGTAATAATGAGCTTAATTTATTTAACTAACTCATAAATGTGACAACATGTCATCACTGTAGCAATTAATGTCATTGAAAGAAAAATATTCATATTATGTGCTCACCAATATTATGCATTAGTTAAAAAAATTAAAATATTTTTCTTATATAATATTATTATGTTTATTATGTATAATATATATTAAATCCAATTAATAATATGATAAATGGTTTGATGATTATAACAAGTATTTACATATTTCACTTTTAGTACAACAAAAGTAAATAAATACATTCTTAATACAAAAATTTTAATTCCATTCATTTTATTTGAACTCTGTTAATAAATAAAAAAATTAAACATGTATTTGATCTTTAGTAATTACTACATGTGTTTACAAAAAAAAAAAAAACAAAAGACTTCTTTAAAAATTAATTTCTTATTAACATTAATTTCTCCTTAATAAACATATGTGAAAATTACTAAAAATCAATTTTTAAAAAATATAAAAAAAGTAATAGAATTAAATTTATTTTACTAATTTTTTTTGTTATATTAAAGATAAAATATGTTAATAATTAATGTAATACTATAACATACACACACATATATATATATATTTGTTATAAATAATTTAATGAAAATTTCATAGAAGTATAAATAATAATTAAATATATTTTTAAAAGTTACAGTATGTATTAATTACTAGTATTTGTGTGAAACAAAGTGGAGGATTTCTTAGAACAAATAGTAGCCACTTAATCTAAAACGTGAAAGGCGTGACAGCACATGTTTAAAACGATAGAAGAGTACCTATCACCTTATATTTATTTTAATGGTTGAAAATATTCTAATTCTTTTAAAATTATCTTTTAAGTTTTCACTAAAAATAAAGGAAAAGGAATAGTCAGGTGAAAATAGTTGCATGAGATGAGTTTGCGAGGTTCTAATTTTTAAAAAGCTTAATATGTTTTTAAATTTTATAAAATTAGTGATCTTAATTTAATTTTTACTTTTTAAATTTTTAAATAACTATTTCTATACAATAACATTTATTTTAGAAATCTAACATTGTTGTTAATGTGTCATATACGGAAATTATATCACTGTATCAGAGTACATGTTATTTAGAATAATGATTTAATATATTTTATTTAACATAAATAATTTTAGTAGGACAAAATTGAGAAAAGACAATACAATATGATTTTCTATTTAAATAGGTTATATTAGGTAACTAATATATCCCATAAAAAATGTAACATTAAAAATAGGCAAAATTGTGAGGACTCATTCAGGTGACTATTAAATAATGTAATAGATATCATGGCTACTAAATATGACAAAGAAAATCCTTTTTAGAAATATTTGTGGATAATATTTTAATGGATATTGGTCAAAAAAAATCTAAAACTACTCCCTTTTTAGATATCCATACTTGCACATTCATTAAAAATTCATTTATTTAAATATAATTTTTATTTTGATTCATATCTTATAATTTTTTTAAAATTAGATTTCCATTTTATTTATATAAATTTTAAAAATTGAAAAATCTAAATTTCCATTTCTAAAGAGAAACAAAATAGTTCAGTTAAACTTCCCCAAATTTTTTCCTCATAAAAATTCAATCAATGAGATATAGAGGTAAGTGGAAAAGTGGGCAATAAAAAAAAAACTATTATGTTATTTTTTTATAAAATATGAATTTGAATTTAAAATTCAATCTAAATATTTTAGATTTGAATTCATAAAAATCAAAATTATTTATATAAAAAAATATGCATTTGGATCTGAAATTTCATCCAAATATTTGGATTTGAAATGTATTATTTAATCCATGACTACTCTTACTTTTAATATATATTAGTATAAATAAGTAAAAGTTACGTACTTATTTCTTTCTTAATGAAACACTTAAGTTTTGCAGTGACTTTTATTTTAATATTCTTTTTAGAATAAAAATACTAAAATGTAGTTATTGATAAAGAAAAATTAACAATTAATAAATTATTTATAATTTGAATTTATGAAGCGAAAAGAGAAAAAAAATCTGTTTTTAATATCTAAAATTTATTTGAAATAAATTAAATTTTAGTTTCCTAGATTAAGAAAATTGATGAAACTGTTGAGTGCATATTAACCACATATATGTATTCCAGCAGTGATAAGGTGGGCCAATAAATCAGCTTAACAATTTCAGTATCGGAAATTGCTTCCCGCACCCCCAATTTGAAACTGCACCCTCCAATGTTCAAAATTACTATTTTTAAAGTGACTTTAGGATTATTTGTTTTTTTAAAGAAATTGGAACACACTTTCAGAAGTCATAAAATACATTTTAGAATTTATTTTTCAGAATAACATTTTAAAAAATAAAAATAAAAATTCAGAATACATGAAATATATTTTAAACTAAACTTTTTAGATCAAGATTTTCAGAATAAACAATCATACATTTTGAATATATGATTGTTTTGTTTTTAAGTTTACCAATTTTAATTATTAAGATTATCGTAAGCATTTTCAAAAAATGTTAACATATCAGAAATGTAGTAACTGATAAAAATATGAAATTAAAAGTTAATTTTATATTCACAACTTTTAATTATTTAAAACTTTTATAACTAATTTATTGGACTTTTATACTTTTATACTTTTAAAAGTATTTAAAATAATTGTTTTGAAAGTGAGGGAGAATAATTGAAATTAAATGAGCAATTATTGATACTTATTATTAATAACCAATTTCTTGCAAATGAATCATAAATAAAAGAAGAGTATGTGCCTCAAGCCAATACTTTCTTAAAATTAGATATAAAAATTAACATAAATTGTGGAGTATAGAGAAAAATAGGAAAACAAATGCTCCACTTTGGATCATAATTTGTAGTAATTAGATATTAGGTATAATTACCTTATTCGTTCTTACATTTGGAGTCAATATTCAATTAAGTATCGTGGTTTTTTAAAAAATCAATTTGGTTCCTATGTTTTTTTAAAATGTATCCAAATTGATATTTTCCGTTAAGTTCCACCTTACCGCGTCAAGTATTGTTTATGTGATAGAGAAAGGTGGGATCGAGAGATGTGGCATACAAACTGAAATTCAACTCCCTCATCCTTTTCTCTTCTCTTTCCAATCCACAATGAGGCTTCCACAGCACTTCGTGATGGCCGTGGCGGTAGTTGTGGTGACTGCTTGAGTGGTGAATGTGCGTAGCGGAAGAAAATGGAGGAGAGATGACGAGTCTTCTGATATGGATTGAATCCCTTCACTAGGATACAGAAAGTCTAGTTCAATAACCTGGTCTGAATATCCTGCACCATGAGACATGACGACTCCCCATCTCGACCCTGAGGTGGCCATGGAAGTCATGTAAAACCACTCCCTCCACTTTTTGTTAATCCACTTAAAAGGAAATGAATCACTGACTTTGTATGATTGCTGCACAAACTGTGTGCCCTTGGACATTACTACTAGCAAGCTCCCATTTGCAGCTCCAGCAATTGCGCTGATGTAGTAACCTAGTTCCCATTGCTCCACAATCCCTTCCTTATGGAGAAAGAAGGGTGAGAGTTCATAAACTTCGCCAGCGACACCTGTCCCTGTATCCATGATTAATGCCAATACGTTCTGACATGAAGCAACATCGCTAATATATAAGCCATCCTCGTTTCGTTTATCAATGTGCTGGGATAACCTTGCATCTGATACATTATAGTGACATCTTTGTTTCATTGGTCTACGAGCATTATAAACACTTATCCACCGGGATGCTAGCAAACCTATATTAATCTTCTTTTTCGGCTGGTCATCATCCTCTTCTTCCATAGCTAATCGGCCTCTCTTATGTCCTCTCTTACATAAAGTCTAGTTCAATAACCTGGTTTGAATATCCTGGTCTGAATATCCTGAACCATGAGACATGACGACTCCCCATCTCGGCCCTGAGGTGGCCATTGAAGTCATGTAAAACCACTCCCTCCACTTTTTGTTAAGGGTCCCGATAATTGACACCCTCTGCACGTAATACACATTTGACACTGCAAAAGTGGCATAGGCGTTGCATCCTGATTTATCATGGGGTGACATGACAAAGTGAGATTGTGTTCGGTCACGTGGCAAGTGTCTTAAGGGGAGTGTTTTACATCGGTTGGTAGTGATAACCAGTGTAGCATTTTTGTACTTGTTTGTGATGCGCCTACACCAGGTGGTTGTGAGAACCGCTCTAATATATTTGAATGTTAGGTCAAATTAAGTGTCGCTGCCTTCTTTCTTTTTCGAGTGCAGTGCTCGAGCTTGAGTTGTTTTCCGTTTACCCGTTTTGTTGGATTTTCGACTGGGTTGTGGGTGTTGGGTTCCGTTTCCCTTCGTCTTTGTTCTAACAGTGACCTTGTTTTGGGGTTTCTTGCGTTTGATGGTGTGGTTGTGTTTTGGTTTTCGTGTTCGTATTATCTTGGTGAGTGTTCTTTTCTTGGTTGTGGTGTGTTTTGGTTCGTTCATTTGGAGTTTTTGCGGTTCACCATTTGTTTTGTTTGTTCACTTTTTGTGCTGTCCATGTTAGGTTTTTTTGAAGGAAAAAAAATGGCAGACGAGTATGGTGTGAACGAAGTTAATGTATGTTTGTCTTAGAAGGTATATATATTTTTTTGTTATTTTGTAAAGCAAGTAATCAGTTTATTGTTTACAATTGCAGATTAGGGTGAGACACAAGGTATGTATAGAACATATCATTCAGATTAATGGTATGTTATCTTCTTCCCCACTGATCCGGTCGGTCATCGGTAGTCGATGACGTCAGCAGCAGATGACCACGTGGGCCAGCCATAGAGTGACGCGTGACATGAGATAGCAGATGAACCAGGGTGGAGATCGTTCAAGAACGGTGATCAGTGGTCAGTTACCTAGTGACCACCACCAGCAGATTAGTTCCTACATGAGCGCCTGGAAGTAGAGCGCGAGAAGTGATGAAGCACCGATCAGTCATCGGTGCATGCAGAGCGATCAGTCGTCGGGGGTTCCTTGCCAACACGAGTTAAACTGGGACCCAGGCTCCCGGCGAGAACGTTACCCAAGGACCTCGCATGATTCCATAAGGAGAGCACGACAACGTAAAGAAGCGCCATCGGTCATCGGCCAGGATGAGAGATACCTCGGTCATCGGTGTGCGGCGAGTGACGTCGGCCGCGGCGATGTGAACAACGCGACCAGTGATCAGTAGAGCGCCAAGAAGCAGGGAATGGCCTTAGTCATGAAGCGTCTATGCATGAGGCTTGGAACGCACAGTTAGGTGCAGAGCCCTGTTGGGACGAGAACCCATCAGGGTCAGAATTTCCCGGAGAGGAAGCATGCGTGGCACATAGACCATGAAGGTACTCCCAGAGCAGTTGGCGCCAGAGATTAGGAAGGGCAGGTGGGCACGGAAATCGAGGGTACATAGAGGTACCCACGTGGCCTTCCCTGTCAGACTTTGCACTCAAGTGAGGAAGGCCTGCACGCAAGGTAGCCCTGGGGGGTGGATAACGGCGGTGCAGAGTAATCAAGTGGCCCTAGAGGTAGCCAGTAGGGGGCGACGCGGGATTATATGAGGAAGAAGAACACTGAACCAGGTACGCAATTTTTGCCACACAATACACAACACGAACCAAGAACACTCAGTTTTCGAATAAAAAAGGATTGAGGGCACACACGAGTCTCACACAGATAGATCTGAGAGAGAGTTTTGGTGTTCCCGTTGCCTGACTTGAGCGTCGGAGCTACAACGGCCGCTAGAGGCGCCGTCTGTGTGTTTTGCAGGCATCATTTGGAGTTCCGACGAAGGTTCCTGGAACCTCCTTGCAGAACGCGCAACAGTTAGAAGGCTAGACGAAGGAGTGACGAGGCACTTTCCCCACGCTCGAGTCCACGGCAGGATCACCAACGTAGGAGGATTGAAAGTACATCGTTTAAATGGTTGCTCCGATTAGAACAACCATTAAATATTTCAAGTACTATTTTCAAGGAGTTGGTTAGGTGGTGGTCTGCTGAGGACCAATGTTTTAGGATAAATGCTACAAATGCTATGCATCTTAATGGAGAAATGGCAATGCAGGATCCAACCGGAATTTGTAAAGCCAATTTTCATCACAAAGTCATGCAAGATAATGAAATTGGACCTCAAATTCAAATTGGGTCTGTCTTAATCTTGAAAAAAGTAATTTTGAATTACGTGTGTTCTCCTTCTGCACGTTTTTTTGTTCTAAATTAACAAAATTTCATGAACAATTTTCTGCAATAATAGGTGAGCGTTTTCAGTCCAAACGGCATCGCACACTATGTCAACATCACAATAAACAACATAGTCAAGGTAAACTGCATTAATCAAAATACTTGACAACAGTATTAACAACAGTTTCAAATAACTTGGTACATGTAAAATACATTTAGGTATTCAAAACTGACATTGGTCCACCGATTGAGGATTTAATCCGGTCGACACATGTTGTGGAAAGGCCAAGACCAGTAATAGGTGCATAAATCATTCTCTCATCACCAAACATGAACTTGTGTTTTTATGTCTACGCAGATCCTAAATTGATGACAATGTTGGATGAGGTCCTTGCTGCCCATGTCCAGTAACAACAAGAATGAAAATTAATTATGATTGCTTAGGTGTTCTTTTATTCCACTGTGCATATAGTACTCAAATGATGTAATTAAGCAGACATAGGCCATTAACAATGCTTTTTTCTTTTAAGGTAATAAGTAGTTCAAGGTGTTTTTAAAGTAGGACCTTTGTGCCGGTGTCTAGGTTCATACTCCATTCGCGTGTACATACTACTTATTTCATTCACTGCGAAGGATGAACCTTCCATTTTGCTTAAACATTTTTCTTCATCCTTACTGAACTTCACATTAGAATAATCCACTACAATTGGTTCAATAGACATTGCACAGTCATCGTCATCATGGTTTTCATTGGACAAATTAGGTTCATCCCTTTTTTGCCGCTTTTCTTTTTCCGCCAACACTTCTTCCAAATGGCTAACAGCTTTCTCTAGCGTACCAATGATTGCTGCTTGATGATCAAGTGCACGACTCAAGACCTCATTTTCTTTAAGAATCTCTACAAGTTCACGCATTTTTTTCATCTTCCCCTTCTTTCCAAAGTAGGGTCCTTTCAACGCCTCTTTGACAACTTCTTGACACAACTCTTCCTTTGTTAGAGGGACCTCAACAATAACCTGTAGATCAACATCATAATGACTTTAAACAAACCACCAGGAAAAATGCAACATATTATATACACTAAAAATTAATAATGAACTCACTAAGTTTTTCTGTAGACCACAACCAACTCTACAGTCAGGAAATTTCACATCCTTCCAAAACAAAATTCGGGGGAACTTGGCACTCCTACTTTGGCCTTTTGTCTTGGTGAATAACACATGCTCCAACGCCCACATCTACATCATTTCAAAATAATGCCAAAATAATGATGACCAGAAACATTAATTATAATACAATCGATCCATTAAGTATAAAATATGATACGATCAATATACCAGCAACAAGTAAACACAACCAACAATGCATAAATAATTTGAATGTCCTTTGTTGGTAATCGACGCCGAAGCACGACACAAACTAACAACCAAATAGTCATAAACTACACCACCCCAATCATACTGATAAAGACACTGAATGTTGTCAACTATCTTAAACAACCCTGAAAATACCCTACCCCTTTTATTTGGCAACATGAACTCTAACAAACCTAACAAAATGTATAACCTACAAAATTCATCAACACTACATTGGTTAGAACCATTGGCATGTTTGATTAGTTCATCGTAGATCATGTCAACACTGACATTTCTACTATGAAATATGGTCCTAGTGTGACAAATCAGTATCTTCATTACCCAAATCAATCTTCTATCCAGTAACCCTCAAACCCAAACATACACACACATCTAGCAGTGTAAATGGAACAAATACAGCTCGTATCCAAAAACCTCCCCTCCTCTCAACCCCTAAATACTTTGTTCTGCAACAGTGTCACACTGCAACCTAAATAATAAAACCAAACCGAAGAGCATTTAAAACAACCAAAATAAGTCCATAAAGAAATGCAGAAATTAAATTCATATAATTATTCACTCAAACCTAATCCTGACACTCCCATTCGTGGGCATCGCTAGCAGTCTTTCTTATGTCCAACCTCGAAACAAACAACCATTTCATAATTAATTTTCCACTAGTTTGTCCAATTGAATAAAGCGAAAAACTGGTCACCCAAGTTCAAAAGAATGGTTACCTATTCACAGGATGGACATCATGCACTCAAACCAAGGCCAGTCCAACCCATAATCTTGTCATGCATCAACACACAACCATACAACACACACTACAACTACCCAAAAGGCCACGACCCTACCAATAGCAAGCCCATGCACTGAAAAGGAAAACTGGTCACCCAGGTTTAAAAAAGTGGTTACCTATTCAGAGGATGGACATCATGCACTCAAGCAAGGCCAGTCCAAACCAAAATCCTATCATACATCAACACACAACCATACAACGAACACCACAACAACCCAGAAGGCCACGACCCTACCCATGGCAAGCTCATGCATTGAAAAGGAAAATTGGTCACCCAGGTTAAAAAAAGTGGTTACCTATTCACATGCAAAATCCAATGGGAGTGTTTTTCCTTAGTAGGCGGCGACATAAGTTCAGCTGCGAAATCGGCGAGGGCTTGGGATTTGATAGCTCCTCGAGGTTGATATTGAATATGAAATTCCAACAACTCTATGGCCCATCCAATCATTCGTCCGACGAGGTCAGGTTTTGTGAGGATTTTCACGATGGGATAATTAGTCCGGATGATGATACGAAGGTTTTGGAAATACACCCGCATTCGTCGGGCGGTGATATTGAGAGCTAAGGCAACCTTTTCAATCATCTAATATCGAACCTCTGCGTCGTGAAGGGCTCGACTAACAAAATAAACTGGCCATTCTTCAATTTGATTTCTTGTACTAAGACTGAGCTTACTACTTCGTTTGAAACAGTGAGATAAACAATGATGGGTTCTTGTGCGTCCGATTTCTGGATAACCGGTGGAGATAATAAGAAGAATTTTAGTTGGAGGAACCTCTCCTCACACTTTGTCGACCATTCGAAATGGGAGGCTTTCTTTAACGAACATACAATAGGGCGCATCTTTTCTGCGAGCTTAGGAACAAACCAGGCTAAGGCAGTGAGTCGGTCGATCAATCTCTGAATTTCTTTAATGCTACTAGGGTTGCGCATCTCGGTAATGGCCTTGCACTTCTCAGGATTGGCTTCAATGCCCCCATGGGTGAGCATAAAACCTAGAAATTTTCCTCTTTCAACATTGAACGCACACTTATCAGGATTTAAACGCATATAGTGTTTGCGAAGCGCCTGAAAAAATTATTTTTAAGTCAGAGACATGTTTTGCACAAGAATTAGATTTGATGACGATGTCATCTACATAAAATTCTACATTTTGTCCGATGTCGTGGAATACATGATCCATTAATCGATAATAAGTGGCTCTGGCATTCTTGAGACCGAACGACATAACCTCGTAGTAGAAGTCATCGGAGTCAGTCATGAAAGCTTTTTTTTCTCTGTCATGCGGGTGCATTTTGGATCTGATTATAACCAGAATATGCATAGAGAAAATTAAGTATATGATGACCTGCTGCGCCATCAATTAGCCAGTCGATAGTGGGTAAAGGGTAAGAATCCTTAGGGCATGCCTATTTAAGGTCAGTGTAATCAACACACATTCGCCATTTGCCATTCGACTTTTTGACCATCACTACGTTGGCCAACCATGTTGTGTAGTGAGCTTTCTGTATAAATCCGACCTGTAATAGTTTACTGGTTTCTTACTAGGAAGCCTAACGCCGTTCCTCTCCGAGCTTCCTCATTTTTTGGGCTACTGGTTTAGCCTCTTTGTAAAGAGATAAGTGATAGGTGATGATACTAGGATCCACACCGAGCATGTTTGTGGCAGTCCAAGCAAAGAGGTTCGCATTTTTCACCAAGGTTCTGCATATGGCCTCTCAGTCGTCTGGTTTTATCAATGTACCTATATTTGTGCTGCGATGATTGTCACGAAGAAGTATAGGTTGGAGATCCTTACCGGCCTCCATCCGAGGGTCGTCGAGGCGTGGATCTAATGTGTCTGCTAGAATGCCGACCTCGAGAATGCCTTTTTGGGGATCATCCTCTTCTGTTAGGAGATCGGTCGTTTGACTCTACTGTATAGAGTCGTCTTGTTGGTTCGAACTTCAAATTGGTGACATAGAACTCTCGTGCAGTTCTTTGATCAACATGTACCGTTGCAATGTCTCTTGTAGCAGAAGGAAATTTCATGACTAAGTGAAGAGTAGAAACTATGGCTTTTAGCCGGTTGATGGACGGACAACCAAGAAGAATATTGTAACATGTGCTAGCTGTAAGGACCTAGAAAATTTTATTGGAATGAAAGTGATATATTTTAAGTGAATTCTAAGTATGTTTTTATTTAAAATATAAAGGAAGGAAAGTGTAGCTTAGAAGGCTACGAGATCGCCGTTGTTGAAGACGGAGGCGATCTCTGACTTCTCTGGTACATAATCGCCTGTCGCCTAGAGTACACATGATCGCCAATCGCCTATGGTGTACATGATCGCCGAAAGTGCACCTAGTATGTGGTCAAGATACTGGATCAACCATAGTGGGTTCCAAAAACCATGCGTATCAAGGTGTGGGTTAAGCCTTAGATACGCTGTGCACGCGAAGCTCGATGCTTGAGCATAAGGAATCGTCCTTAGTGTTGCATGCATGGGCGCACGAGGAGTAGTGCTGATCTCTTCTTGGAAATGTGAAGCTACCGACGTCACCAAGCCATGTGGAGGTGATACCTTGGACGTAACATAGTGGGATGAAGAACCTTCAGCAACGCGTGGCGATGTGTCATAAGTCATCGTTAGGGCGAGAGACACGCGGGCATTGCCAGGGCGAGAGAGACGCGGGCATCGCCAGGGCGAGAGACACGCGGGCATTGCCAGGGCGAGAGAGACGCGGGCGTCGCCAGGGCGAGAGAGACGCGGGCATCGCCAGGGCGAGAGAGAGACATCGGTCATCTTCCAGGGAGAGATATCGGTCGTCCGCCAAGATGAGACATCGGTGGATAGTCATCGCGCGAGAAGTCATCAGTGGAAGGTTATCGCGCGATGTCGTGTTTCACACAGATAAGGTGGGACCCAGGCTCCTAGCATGAGACGTTCTGCATGCGCGACACATAGACAGAAAGGGTGTTTCAGAATAGTTAGCGTCAGAGAGTTGGTATGCGCAGAAACCCACGTGGTCATACTGTTCAAGGAAGTGTGCACGCAAGCTTTCCTGCAGAGTGGGCGGGGGCAGCGGCATTTCTGGGCAAGTTGGCTTAGATTCAAAACTCACTCTTGAGGGGCAGTGGACGTTGCTGTGGTTCGAGAGTGATTGAGTGAGTTAACTTTGGTTCCCTGTTTCTTTCCTCTCCTTCTCCATACGTTCAGACGTCCTAGCGCACCAGTTGGCTATCGGCGACTACCATAGAGCACCTGGGAGGTTCTCTGGAAGTTCTCCAAACCGGACGCTAAAACAGAGTAAGTCATTTCGCTCTGTTCTTCGAGTCGATCCTGCACTTGAGAGGGTTGCCTCTGCGTAGGCGTTGCATGCAGCTCTCTTGGCTTCAGGAATCGTCTCTGTTAACGTAGAAATGAGTGGTATAGCTAGTTTTGTGACTAAGGCTCCATGGTGCAGGTTAAGGCATCCTTGAATCTCGTTGGGTTGGAGCTCTTAGTGAAGTTTACGCTAGTCCAGGTAAGGGAAGCTAGCATTTTCGTTTATAAAAACTTTAAGCGAGTAGGTTCTGAAGTGAGGGCGACGTGGTCGCCGGTTTCATATTCTTTTTCACGATGCTCTGTTTTTATGTGTGGGGCGACGTGATCGCCGATTTTAATGTTGATTTTGAACTCCCCTGTTTTAGTGTTGTTTGAAACTGTTTGAGATTGAAATGTGAAATGCGTGTGATATTCGAAAATCTGAACCTTGGAATGATTGTTGCTGTGATTGGAATCGTTCATTTAAGTGTTATATGATGTGTTGAATGTTGTGAATGTGGGATCAAGACATAGTATTTTCAGGAAAGGAAATACCGTGTTGAGATTGGTTATGAGGTGTATTGATCAGTGAGTATCATGTGAATGAGGCGATCCTGACTGCTGATATGATGAAATCACATAGATGAAGTCATTCAGTTGGTGAGAGTCGAAGGAGGTCCATATGTATGGGTAAGTCGTTTGAAAGATAATTGACTTGACCTGTTATATGGATTAACCCTGTCATACTGAGAGAGTGAGGATATTGAGATTGAGATTGAGCTCGGGATTATGTTTATGCGCATGGCTGTGGAAACTTTACAGAAAATTCGTATGACAGGTGCAGGCCTCTGGATGCTAAGTTCAACGCACGAGTCTTCCGGAAGTAGAGTCATGTGTCTATGTGTTATGAGTCAGTGGAAAGTCTGACATGTGAACCATGAGTATTGAATGTATTGAATAGACACTTGACAAGTTTGTGGAATATGGGGATGTTGATGGTTGAAATTGATATAGATTATGAATGGTGTGAAGATTTATGCTTTTTATTGATATAAAGTTTCATATTTAAAGTTTTTAAAAATATCTAGCTTACCCTTTGTTTTGTATCGTGGTTGTTTTTCTTAAACCTGTGATGATCGTGTATATTTGCACGGGAGCAGATGAGGTTGCAGGTAGTAGAGCTCCTCAGTGAGCACTTTCTGGAGGAGGAGATCGCCGGTTTTGAATGCTGTGGTTTTTGTTTTATTTTGAAAACTCGTGTATGGAGATGTATTAAAACTTCCTCAAAAAGGGATATTATTTTGAAGCACATTTGTATTAATGGATGAATTATATTATGTATATATCTATGTTAAATTTTGATATTATTGTTTCACTTTTATTTTATTATATAAAAATGATCAATATTTTGAGGGGCGTTACACTAGCATTAACTAGTAAATATCGGACATTGATGGTTTTGTGTAGACCGTCTTCTAAACCGAAGGTTGTGAAAAGGTCAATATATCCTTTGGTGTCAACTGGTTCACCCGAATAGCCAACTATCTGCTCATTGTAAGGTTGTATCTATATTTCTAGGATTCACATCTTTTTGAATGTTTCCAATACAAAATGTCAACCGAACTACCCTGATCTACTAAGAGTTTGGCGATTGCAAATTTGTCTATTTCCACGGTGATTACCATAGGATCATCTTGGGCTGGATCAATGGCGTTAAAGTCATCATCAGTGAAGGTGATTTGAGGTATATGTGGGCGTTTGGGTGAGGAAGCGAAATGGACCGATTGAATGGCTCGAAGATATTTCTTTATGGCTGAATTTGAACATCCACCTCCTGCAAAACCGCCAGCAATGTAATTAACCTTTTGATTCGGCGCACCTAGGGAAACAGGTCCAGCTATTGTGTTGATGACTTCTCGGACCTTTTTCCTTGTCCTATTGCTTCGGTCGAGGCTTTCACTTCGGAGACGAGTGCGACAAACTAGACTCTCGCTCCGTGTTCGAGCTCCCTGACGATGATCACTGCATTGTTGGTAATCTCTTCGGCAGAATCGATCGTCATCGCGAGGGATACGACCGCTTCCTCTGGGTGGAGACCGTTAGGTAGGCCTGGTCTTTCTAATGAATTGTCGGAGATGACCTGCCTCAATAAGCTTATCAATTTTGTCTTTTAATGTTTGACACTCTTCAGTCGTATGGTCGTAATTCTGATGGTACTGACAATGATTAGCAGTGTCTTTATTCTTCGGAGTTTGGGCTTGTTTCAAGGTCGGGATTAAGTCAGTCTATAATGCTTCATCCAAGACTCGGCCTCTGGGGACGATCAAAGGTGTGTAATTGGTAAATATCAAAATACATCCTCCTCTAAAGCGGTCGAATTGAGGGGTCGATCGGATGATTTTTTCTTTTTCTTTATCTTTTTCTTTCTCCTTGTTTTTGTTGTTGTTACTAGTAGCTCCATATGTCTCGGCTTGCTGATACCGCTGATGATAGTCAATGTGTTCTTCTATCTGCATGAATTTGGTGGCCCGAGTTCTGAGTTCTTCCATGTTCTGCGGAGGTCTTTTGATAAGACTTTCTATGAATCGGCTCGGTCGTATGGTTGAGACTAAATGATGCAACGCTATCTCTGGGTTGAGCTTTCTGATTCCCATGCATGCTTTACTTAATCTATCAAAAAAGGCTCTTAGGGATTAACCTTTTTCCTGTTTTACTGTGAGAAGAGGCATGGAGGACATGTGATGCGGTCGGCTAGTGGCATACTGTGTGGTGAACTTTGTTGATAGAACATCAAAATCATCAATGAAATTGGAAGGGAGTTCAGTGAACCAATTGAGAGGTCCTTCCTGGAGTAAAGTAGGAAAAACCTTACACCAAACTGCTTTGTCGGTAGTATATAGTGTCATTTGTGTTTTGAACATGTTCAAGTGCTCGTTCGGATCGGTGGAACCATCATAAAGTTTAATAGTAAGACCTCTCCACTTGTCAAGGAGTAGAGCATTAATGATTTTATTAGTGAAGGGGTGACCTCGGATTTCTTTATCCTTTCTTTGTGTAGCTTCATTCCTGGAACTCTGATGGGTATGTGGGGATGGTATGAGGTGTTCAGGAGGTGGTCGGCTCGGGTGTGTGAGATTGGACCTTTCGCTCGAGTTGCTATAGTTGTTTCATTAGCTTGGCATTCTGTTCTTTTAACAAAGATATTTGTTCATCCTACTGACGCTTGTCTTCTTCTCCTTTTCGTCGTAGTTCTTCCATCTGAGATTGGAGGGTTTGGATCATCGCCATTTGTTGTTCTGCCATATTGTCATTCATGTTGTTTCTTGTTGCTACCATATTGCGTAAACAAACGTTGGGAGTTGTGTTGCCTCGGCCCCACGGTGGGCGCCAATTGTACCTGAATTGGAAAAGGGGGGCCCAGGCACTACTTGCTGCTACACATACAATTGTTGACATGTCGGTCTCCTTGTCCAATCAATCTTCGTAATCTCTTCTCTGTACTCGGTCGGGCAGGGGAGGGTACATGTAAAAGGCATTCTGATGCTCAAGTAAGATGGTGTTCTTAGGTCAGGTGTTTAGTGATTGAGAAAAAACGTACCTTCTTTCTAGCTTGAGCACTGTTTTTATAGGGTTACCTTATGGGCTTTGATCCTATGGGCTTAGGATCAGTTACTGAGATATGCATAACGTATCCCGTGATATCAGGAGGACGTTTGGATACGTTTCCTGGATTCTCCGGAGTGACTTTGACTCTTTCAACTGTAAGTACAATGGCTCACTTAGTAATATTTATGAAGGTGGTCCTCGGTCGGCCACGTAGATTGAAAGGTGGTCGTATAGTACCTACCGGTACAGTTATAAAATACATTATATTATATTTTTATCGAAAAATTGGATTGAGAATTCTGAGGTGGAAAATGGATGGCTTCTTTGTCAGCCGAACTCTTTGATACTAACCGATCACAAAAAGAAAAGGGAGGTTCACCTGCAAAAGATTCTCCGACGCTCAAGTTAATAAGGATATATTATATTTGTGTGTATAAGAGAGTATAAAGAGTTGAGTGAGATTACATGAGTGAGTACTTCCTAGAGAGTATCTGTTTATATAGGCATATGCTGATTAGGTCGTTGATGGGGCACTTAATTAGCCATAATGACCATAATGTAGTTGTTTGACTGTATCTAGAGCATTAGTTACTCGGTTACAATATAATTTTTTTCATTTCTCTTACTTTGTTTTATTGCATTGCTTCATTGTTGCTTGTGTGAATTTTTGCTTTGCTTCGTCGTTGCTGTCGCTGTCGTTGCTGTCTCCGCTGCCATGTCCGCTACTGCTGTCTCTGTTGTCACCACCGTTGTTGTCTTTCACGCATAAGGTTGGTGCTGTTTTAAATTTTTATTTTTTTTAATGTTTAGGTTTAGGATTTAGGATTTAGAGTTTTAAGTGACAAAAAATTAAATAAGAATGTGGCTATTTACTATAGCCACATTTATAAATGGGATATATAAATACGGTTATATAACCGCATTCGTATCTATTTAATTTAAGACTACATGCTGATTAAATACGACTGCAACTATTTACTATAGTCACATTTATAAATGAGATTTATAAATACGGTTATATAACCACATTCATATCTATTCAATTTAAGACTACGTGCTGATCAAATATGACTTTATAGTCACCATTATAAATACAAAATAGTCAATGATTTTGCCTTTCTACACCGTATTTAATTTCGGGTAGACTCTCAACTCAAAATCCGGAAAAAGATGCAGTTGAATCATTCTTGAAGGATGAACGAATTTAATTATGACCTTTATATAAGTTACCATTTGCGCAACTTTTAATATGCTCAAACATATTTAAATAAAATGGTCTTGGATATTTACTATTATTTTTAAATGAATAATAATGATATTAAATGAGAAATTTGTAAAGGTAATAATGAGCTTAATTTATTTAACTAACTCATAAATGTGACAACATGTCATCACTGTAGCAATTAATGTCATTGAAAGAAAAATATTCATATTATGTGCTCACCAATATTATGCATTAGTTAAAAAAATTAAAATATTTTTCTTATATAATATTATTATGTTTATTATGTATAATATATATTAAATCCAATTAATAATATGATAAATGGTTTGATGATTATAACAAGTATTTACATATTTCACTTTTAGTACAACAAAAGTAAATAAATACATTCTTAATACAAAAATTTTAATTCCATTCATTTTATTTGAACTCTGTTAATAAATAAAAAAATTAAACATGTATTTGATCTTTAGTAATTACTACATGTGTTTACAAAAAAAAAAAAACAAAAGACTTCTTTAAAAATTAATTTCTTATTAACATTAATTTCTCCTTAATAAACATATGTGAAAATTACTAAAAATCAATTTTTAAAAAATATAAAAAAAGTAATAGAATTAAATTTATTTTACTAATTTTTTTTGTTATATTAAAGATAAAATATGTTAATAATTAATGTAATACTATAACATACACACACATATATATATATATTTGTTATAAATAATTTAATGAAAATTTCATAGAAGTATAAATAATAATTAAATATATTTTTAAAAGTTACAGTATGTATTAATTACTAGTATTTGTGTGAAACAAAGTGGAGGATTTCTTAGAACAAATAGTAGCCACTTAATCTAAAACGTGAAAGGCGTGACAGCACATGTTTAAAACGATAGAAGAGTACCTATCACCTTATATTTATTTTAATGGTTGAAAATATTCTAATTCTTTTAAAATTATCTTTTAAGTTTTCACTAAAAATAAAGGAAAAGGAATAGTCAGGTGAAAATAGTTGCATGAGATGAGTTTGCGAGGTTCTAATTTTTAAAAAGCTTAATATGTTTTTAAATTTTATAAAATTAGTGATCTTAATTTAATTTTTACTTTTTAAATTTTTAAATAACTATTTCTATACAATAACATTTATTTTAGAAATCTAACATTGTTGTTAATGTGTCATATACGGAAATTATATCACTGTATCAGAGTACATGTTATTTAGAATAATGATTTAATATATTTTATTTAACATAAATAATTTTAGTAGGACAAAATTGAGAAAAGACAATACAATATGATTTTCTATTTAAATAGGTTATATTAGGTAACTAATATATCCCATAAAAAATGTAACATTAAAAATAGGCAAAATTGTGAGGACTCATTCAGGTGACTATTAAATAATGTAATAGATATCATGGCTACTAAATATGACAAAGAAAATCCTTTTTAGAAATATTTGTGGATAATATTTTAATGGATATTGGTCAAAAAAAATCTAAAACTACTCCCTTTTTAGATATCCATACTTGCACATTCATTAAAAATTCATTTATTTAAATATAATTTTTATTTTGATTCATATCTTATAATTTTTTTAAAATTAGATTTCCATTTTATTTATATAAATTTTAAAAATTGAAAAATCTAAATTTCCATTTCTAAAGAGAAACAAAATAGTTCAGTTAAACTTCCCCAAATTTTTTCCTCATAAAAATTCAATCAATGAGATATAGAGGTAAGTGGAAAAGTGGGCAATAAAAAAAAAACTATTATGTTATTTTTTTATAAAATATGAATTTGAATTTAAAATTCAATCTAAATATTTTAGATTTGAATTCATAAAAATCAAAATTATTTATATAAAAAAATATGCATTTGGATCTGAAATTTCATCCAAATATTTGGATTTGAAATGTATTATTTAATCCATGACTACTCTTACTTTTAATATATATTAGTATAAATAAGTAAAAGTTACGTACTTATTTCTTTCTTAATGAAACACTTAAGTTTTGCAGTGACTTTTATTTTAATATTCTTTTTAGAATAAAAATACTAAAATGTAGTTATTGATAAAGAAAAATTAACAATTAATAAATTATTTATAATTTGAATTTATGAAGCGAAAAGAGAAAAAAAATCTGTTTTTAATATCTAAAATTTATTTGAAATAAATTAAATTTTAGTTTCCTAGATTAAGAAAATTGATGAAACTGTTGAGTGCATATTAACCACATATATGTATTCCAGCAGTGATAAGGTGGGCCAATAAATCAGCTTAACAATTTCAGTATCGGAAATTGCTTCCCGCACCCCCAATTTGAAACTGCACCCTCCAATGTTCAAAATTACTATTTTTAAAGTGACTTTAGGATTATTTGTTTTTTTAAAGAAATTGGAACACACTTTCAGAAGTCATAAAATACATTTTAGAATTTATTTTTCAGAATAACATTTTAAAAAATAAAAATAAAAATTCAGAATACATGAAATATATTTTAAACTAAACTTTTTAGATCAAGATTTTCAGAATAAACAATCATACATTTTGAATATATGATTGTTTTGTTTTTAAGTTTACCAATTTTAATTATTAAGATTATCGTAAGCATTTTCAAAAAATGTTAACATATCAGAAATGTAGTAACTGATAAAAATATGAAATTAAAAGTTAATTTTATATTCACAACTTTTAATTATTTAAAACTTTTATAACTAATTTATTGGACTTTTATACTTTTATACTTTTAAAAGTATTTAAAATAATTGTTTTGAAAGTGAGGGAGAATAATTGAAATTAAATGAGCAATTATTGACACTTATTATTAATAACCAATTTCTTGCAAATGAATCATAAATAAAAGAAGAGTATGTGCCTCAAGCCAATACTTTTAGATATAAAAATTAACATAAATTGTGGAGTACAGAGAAAAATAGGAAAACAAATGCTCCACTTTGGATCATAATTTGTAGTAATTAGATATTAGGTATAATTACCTTATTCGTTTTTACATTTGGAGTCAATATTCAATTAAGTATCGTGGTTTTTTAAAAAATCAATTTGGTTCCTATGTTTTTTTAAAATGTATCCAAATTGATATTTTCCGTTAAGTTCCACCTTACCGCGTCAAATATTGCTTATGTGATAGAGAAAGGTGGGATTGAGAGATGTGGCACACAAACTGAAATTCAACTCCCTCATCCTTTTCTCTTCTCTTTCCAATCCACAATGAGGCTTCCACAACACTTCGTGATGGCCGTGGCGGTAGTTGTGGTGACTGCTTGAGTGGTGAATGTGCGTAGCGGAAGAAAATGGAGGATAGATGACGAGTCTTCTGATATGGATTGAATCCCTTCACTAGGATACAGAAAGTCTAGTTCAATAACCTGGTCTGAATATCCTGCACCATGAGACATGACGACTCCCCATCTTGACCCTGAGGTGGCCATGGAAGTCATGTAAAACCACTCCCTCCACTTTTTGTTAATCCACTTAAAAGGAAATGAATCACTGACTTTGTATGATTGCTGCACAAACTGTGTGCCCTTGGACATTACTACTAGCAAGCTCCCATTTGCAGCTCCAGCAATTGTGCTGATGTAGTAACCTAGTTCCCATTGCTCCACAATCCCTTCCTTATGGAGAAAGAAGGGTGAGAGTTCATAAACTTCGCCAGCGACACCTGTCCCTGTATCCATGATTAATGCCAATATGTTCTGACATGAAGCAACATCGCTAATATATAAGCCATCCTCGTTTCATTTATCAATGTGCTGGGATAACCTTGCATCTGATACATTATAGTGATATCTTTGTTTCATTGGTCTACGAGCATTATAAACACTTATCCACCGGGATGCTAGCAAACCTATATGAATCTTCTTTTTCGGCTGGTCATCATCCTCTTCTTCCATAGCTAATCGGCCTCTCTTATGTCCTCTCTTACATAAAGTCTAGTTCAATAACCTGGTTTGAATATCCTGGTCTGAATATCCTGAACCATGAGACATGACGACTCCCCATCTCGGCCCTGAGGTGGCCATTGAAGTCATGTAAAACCACTCCCTCCACTTTTTGTTAAGGGTCCCGATATATTTACACCCTCTGCACGTAATACACATTTGACACTACAAAAGTGGCATAGGCGTTGCATCCTGATTTATCATGGGGTGACATGACAAAGTGAGATTGTGTTCGGTGACGTGGCAAGTGTCTTAGGGGGAGTGTTTTACATCGGTTGGTAGTGATAACCAGTGTAGCATTTTTGTACTTGTTTGTGATGCGCCTACACCAGGTGGTTGTGAGAACCGCTCTAATATATTTGAATGTTAGGTCAAATTAAGTGTCGCTGCCTTCTTTCTTTTTCGAGTGCAGTGCTCGAGCTTGAGTTGTTTTCCGTTTACCCGTTTTGTTGGATTTTCGACTGGGTTGTGGGTGTTGGGTTCCGTTTCCCTTCGTCTTTGTTCTAACAGTGACCTTATTTTGGGGTTTCTTGCGTTTGATGGTGTGGTTGTGTTTTGGTGTTCGTGTTCGTATTATCTTGGTGAGTGTTCTTTTCTTGGTTGTGGTGTGTTTTGGTTCGTTCATTTGGAGTTTTTGCGGTTCACCATTTGTTTTGTTTGTTCACTTTTTGTGCTGTCCATGTTAGGTTTTTTTGAAGGAAAAAAAATGGCAGATGAGTATGGTGTGAACGAAGTTAATGTATGTTTGTCTTAGAAGGTATATATATTTTTTTGTTATTTTGTAAAGCAAGTAATCAGTTTATTGTTTACAATTGCAGATTAGGGTGAGACACAAGGTATGTATAGAACATATCATTCAGATTAATGGTATGTTATCTTCTTCCCAACGTAGGAGGATTGAAAGTACATCGTTTAAATGGTTGCTCCGATTAGAACAACCATTAAATATTTCAAGTACTATTTTCAAGGAGTTGGTTAGGAGGTGGTCTGCTGAGGACCAATGTTTTAGGATAAATGCTACAAATGCTATGCATCTTAACGGAGAAATGGCAATGCAGGATCCAACCGGAATTTGTAAAGCCAATGTTCATCACAAAGTCATGCAAGATAATGAAATTGGACCTCAAATTCAAATTGGGTCTATCTTAATCTTGAAAAAAGTAATTTTGAATTACGTGTGTTCTCCTTCTGCACGTTTTTTTGTTCTAAATTAACAAAATTTCATGAACAATTTTCTGCAATAATAGGTGAGCGTTTTCAGTTCAAACGGCATCGCACACTATGTCAACATCACAATAAACAACATAGTCAAGGTAAACTGCATTAATCAAAATACTTGACAACAGTATAACAACAGTTTCAAATAACTTGGTACATGTAAAATACATTTAGGTATTCAAAACTGACATTGGTCCACCGATTGAGGATTTAATCCGGTCGACACATGTTGTGGAAAGGCCAAGACCAGTAATAGGTGCATAAATCATTCTCTCATCACCAAACATGAACTTGTGTTTTTATGTCTACGCAGATCCTAAATTGATGACAATGTTGGATGAGGTCCTTGCTGCCCATGTCCAGTAACAACAAGAATGAAAATTAATTATGATTGCTTAGGTGTTCTTTTATTCCACTGTGCATATAGTACTCAAATGATGTAATTAAGCAGACATATGCCATTAACAATGCTTTTTTCTTTTAAGGTAATAAGTAGTTCAAGGTGTTTTTAAAGTAGGACCTTTGTGCCGGTGTCTAGGTTCATACTCCATTCGCGTGTACATACTACTTATTTCATTCACTGTGAAGGATGAACCTTCCATTTCGCTTAAACATTTTTCTTCATCCTTACTGAACTTCACATTGGAATAATCCACTACAATTGGTTCAATAGACATTGCACAGTCATCGTCATCATGGTTTTCATTGGACAAATTAGGTTCATCCCTTTTTTGCCGCTTTTCTTTTTCCGCTAACACTTCTTCCAAATGGCTAACAGCTTTCTCTAGCGTACCAATGATTGCTGCTTGATGATCAAGTGCACGACTCAAGACCTCATTTTCTTTAAGAATCTCTACAAGTTCACGTATTTTTTTCATCTTCCCCTTCTTTCCAAAGTAGGGTCCTTTCAACGCCTCTTTGACAACTTCTTGACACAGCTCTTCCTTTGTTAGAGGGACCTCAACAATAACCTGTAGATCAACATCATAATGACTTTAAACAAACCACCAGGAAAAATGCAACATATTATATACACTAAAAATTAATAATGAACTCACTAAGTTTTTCTGTAGACCACAACCAACTCTACAGTCAGGAAATTTCACATCCTTCCAAAACAAAATTCGGGGGAACTTGGCACTCCTACTTTGGCCTTTTGTCTTGGTGAATAACACATGCCCCAACGCCCACATCTACATCATTTCAAAATAATGCCAAAATAATGATGACCAGAAACATTAATTATAATACAATGGATCCATTAAGTATAAAATATGATACGATCAATATACCAGCTACAAGTAAACACAACCAACAATGCATAAATAATTTGAATGTCCTTTGTTGGTAATCGACGTCGAAGCACGACACAAACTAACAACCAAATAGTCATAAACTACACCACCCCAATCATACTGATAAAGACACTGAATGTTGTCAACTATCTTAAACAACCCTGAAAATACCCTACCCCTTTTATTTGGCAACATGAACTCTAACAAACCTAACAAAATGTATAACCTACAAAATTCATCAACACTACATTGGTTAGAACCATTGGCATGTTTGATTAGTTCATCGTAGATCATGTCAACACTGACATTTCTACTATGAAATATGGTCCTAGTGTGACAATCAGTATCTTTATTACCCAAATCAATCTTCTGTCCAGTAACCCTCAAACCCAAACATACACACACATCTAACAGTGTAAATGGAACAAATACAAGTCGTATCCAAAAACCTCCCCTCCTCTCAACCCATCTCAAACATAGCTCACACAACAAACTATTACTCATTTTTAGTGTCTTTCCCAACGACAACAGCCATGCAAATGGGGTTGCTTGAATACAAGTTTTTTGTTCCTCCATTATCATGCTATTGATAAACCCTAAATACTTTGTTCTGCAACAGTGTCATACTGCAACCTAAATAATAAAACCAAACCGAAGAGCATTTAAAACAACCAAAATAAGTCCATAAAGAAATGCAGAAATTAAATTCATATAATTATTCACTCAAACCTAATCCTGACACTCCCATTCGTGGGCATCGCTAGCAGTCTTTCTTATGTCCAACCTCGAAACAAACAACCATTTCATAATTAATTTTCCACTAGTTTGTCCAATTGAATAAAGCGAAAAACTGGTCACCCAAGTTCAAAAGAATGGTTACCTATTCACAAGATGAACATCATGCACAAAAGAAAGGCCAGTCCAACCCACAATCCTATCATGCATCAACACACAACCATACAACGCACACCACAACAACCCAGAAGGCCACGACCCTACCAATGGAAAGCCCATGCATTGAAAAGGAAAACTGATGACCCAAATTCAAAAAAGTGGTTACCTATTCACAGGATGAACATCATGCACTCAAGCAAGGCCAGTCCAACCCACAATCCTATCATGCATCAACACATAACCATACAACGAACACCACAAAACCTAGAAGGCCACGACCCTAGCAATGGCAAGCCCATGCATTGAAAAGCAAAACTGGTCACCCACGTTCAAAAAAGTGGTTACCTATTCACAGGATGGACATCATGCACTCAACCAAGGCCAGTCCAACCCATAATCTTGTCATGCATCAACACACAACCATACAACACACACTACAACAATCCAAAAGGCCACGACCCTACCAATAGCAAGCCCATGCACTGAAAAGGAAAACTGGTCACCCAGGTTTAAAAAAGTGGTTACCTATTCAGAGGATGGACATCATGCACTTAAGCAACGCTAGTCTTACCCACAATCCTATCATGCATCAACACTCAACCATACAACACATACAACAATACAGAAGGCCACGACCCTACCAATGGAAAGCCCATGCATTGAAAAGGAAATATTGTCACCTAAGTTAAAAAAAGTGGTTACCTATTCACATGATGAACATCATGCACTCAACCAAGGCCCGTCCAAGCTACAATCCTATCATGCACCAACTCACAACCATACAACGCACACCACAACAACCCATAAGGCCACAACCCTGCCAATGGCAAGCCCATGCATTGAAAAGGAAAAATGATCACCCAGGTTCAAAAAAGTGGTTACCTATTCACATAATGGACATTATGCACTCAACCAAGGTCATTCCAACCCACAATCCTATCATGCATAAACACACAACTATGCAACGCACACCGTAACAACTCAAAAGGCCACAACCCTACCAATGGCAAGGCCATGCATTGAAAAGGAAAATTGGTCACCTAGGTTCAAAATAGTGGTTACTTATTCACAGGATGAACATCATGCACTCAAGCAAGGCCAGTCCAAACCAAAATCCTATCATGCATCAACACACAACCATACAACGAACACCACAACAACCCAGAAGGCCACGACCCTACCCATGGCAAGCTCATGCATTGAAAAGGAAAATTGGTCACCCAGGTTCAAAAAAGTGGTTACCTATTCACATGCAAAATCCAATGGGAGTGTTTTTCCTTAGTAGGCGGCGATATAAGTTCAGCTGCGAAATCGGAGAGGGCTTCAGATTTGATAGCTCCTCGAGGTTGATATTGAATATGAAATTCCGACAACTCTATGGCCCATCCAATCATTCGTCCGACGAGGTCAGGTTTTGTGAGGATTTTCACGATGGGATAATTAGTCCGGATGATGATACGAAGGTTTTGGAAATACACCCGCATTCGTCGGGCGGTGATATTGAGAGCTAAGGCAACCTTTTCAATCATCTGATATCGAACCTCTGCGTCGTGAAGGGCTCGACTAACAAAATAAACTGGCCATTCTTCAATTTGATTTCTTGTACTAAGACTGAGCTTACTACTTCGTTTGAAACAGTGAGATAAACAATGATGGGTTCTTGTGCGTCCGATTTCTGGATAACCGGTGGAGATAATAAGAAGAATTATAGTTGGAGGAACCTGATGTGAGTCTCTTATGAACCTTTCTTGGTTTGGGTTGAGTTGATATAGGTTTCATTGTATTCATGACACTTTCAAGAATTAGGATCAAAATTCTAAAGAGCAATTAATAGAGTTTCTACTCAAGAAAACAAAGGTTCATACTAAAAACACATGAATATGTAACTTGTAGTGTAAGATAATAATGGAATATGAATGGGTAATTCAAGAACAGTACCAAACTTCAAAGGAAACACAAGAACATCATAAGAACACCAAGAAGAAGTGAAAATACTGATTGAAATTCAATAGGAATTAGAAAATCACAAGAAACTCATCAAAGAACAAAAAACCCATGGATGGAAAACAAGAACAACACATGTATATGGAAACCCATGGTTTGGACGAAATTAAAACAGCAAGAAAACAAGGAAATAAACCAAACAAAGTGCAGAACAATGGCAGCAAATGAAAGGAAACAACTCATGGAAAAGATTGAACCGATTAAAAATGGAAAAACTACAAGAAAACATAAATGGGTATTTTTAGAAGATGAATAGAAATGACTTATGTGGTTGTAGCCTTTTGGAGATGTGATTCACGCCACTTGGAGGGTGGTTCTTCCAAGATGAGTGGGTGGTGTCGCCACTTGAGAGTCTCCAAAGCTCACAAGATAAGACATGGAGGAGAAGAAGAGACAAGTCTCACAAACTCACTCTCTCTCTCAATTTCAAGATAGTTTCTTTTCTTCTAACTTTCAACTTTTTTTTTTATTCAAAGTACCAAGCACCCCTATTTATAATGGAGAGGGCTGGTCATGTTACAAAGGGGAAGGAGTGGGAAGAGTCACTCTTCTAGCTCCTTCTAGTGCCTAAGAGAGAAAGGAGTAGAAAAGTCACTTTTTCCACTTTTCCCTAAAGAAAGTGCCTAAAATGCCTTACATTTAGAGGTTTCTTTTGGTTTTCCTCTTTGGCATACTCCGAAGGATATTTCTATATTATTTACAAATTTATACAAGATTATTTACAAATATTTATTTATACTACTATCTTTTGAATTTTCAAGAGAACCCAAAATGTTCTACTTTTTAAGAAGACTAGTAAGAAGAATTTTAAATGCTTGGGTGGATGACCTCTTCCTCCATTAGTGAAATCCTCTTCTACTTGATCCCCATCAGAACCTCTCCTCACACTTTGTCGACCATTCAAAATGGGAGGCTTTCTTTGACAAACATACAATAGGGCGCGTCTTTTCTGCGAGCTTAGGAACAAACCAGGCTAAGGCAGTGAGTCGGTCGATCAATTTCTGAATTTCTTTAATGCTACTAGGGTTGCGCATCTCGGTAATGACCTTGCACTTCTCATGATTGGCTTCAATGCCCCCATGGGTGAGCATAAAACCTAGAAATTTTCCTCTTTCAACATTGAATGCACACTTATCAGGATTTAAACGCATACAGTGTTTGCGAAGCGCCTGAAAAAATTATTTTTAAGTCAGAGACATGTTTTGCACAAGAATTAGATTTGATGACGATGTCATCTACATAAACTTCTACATTTTGTCCGATGTCGTGGAATACATGATCCATTAATCGATAATAAATGGCTCTGGCATTCTTGAGACCGAACGACATAACCTCGTAGTAGAAGTCATCAGAGTCGGTCATGAAAGCTTTTTTTTCTCTGTCATGCGGGTGCATTTTGGATCTAATTATAACCAGAATATGCATAGAGAAAATTAAGTATATGATGACCTGCTGCGCCATCAACTAGCCAGTCGATAGTGGGTAAAGGGTAAGAATCCTTAGGGCATGCCTTGTTAAGGTCAGTGTAATCAACACACATTCGCCATTTGCCATTCGACTTTTTGACCATCACTACATTGGCCAACCATGTTGTGTAGTGAGCTTTCTGTATAAATCCGACCTGTAATAGTTTACTGGTTTCTTACTAGGCAGCCTAACGCCGTTCCTCTCTGAGCTTCCTCATTTTTTGGGCTACTGGTTTAGCCTCTTTGTAAAGAGATAAGTGATAGGTGATGATACTAGGATCCACACCGGGCATGTTTGTGGCAGTCCAAGCAAAGAGGTTCACATTTTTCACCAAGGTTCTGCATATGGCCTCTCAGTCGTCTGGTTTTATCAATGTACCTATATTTGTGCTGCGATGATTGTCACGAAGAAGTATAGGTTGGAGATCCTTACCGGCCTCCATCCGAGGGTCGTCGAGGCGTGGATCTAATGTGTCTGCTAGAATGCCGACCTCGAGAATGCCTTTTTGGGGATCATCCTCTTCTGTTAGGAGATCGGTCGTTCGACTCTACTGTATAGAGTCGTCTTGTTGGTTCGAACTTCAAATTGGTGACATAGAACTCTCGTGCGGTTCTTTGATCAACATGTACCGTTGCAATGTCTCTTGTAGCAGAAGGAAATTTCATGACTAAGTGAAGAGTAAAAACTATGGCTTTTAGCCGGTTGATGGACGGACAACCAAGAAGAATATTGTAACATGTGCTAGCATTAACCAGTAAATATCGGACATTGATGGTTTTGTGTAGACCGTCTTCTTCACCGAAGGTTGTGAAAAGGTCAATATATCCTTTGGTGTCAACTCGTTCACCCGAATAGCCAACTATCTGCTCATTGTAAGGTTGTATCTATATTTCTAGGATTCACATCTTTTTGAAAGTTTCCCAATACAAAATGTCAACCGAACTACCCTGATCTACTAAGACTTTGGCGATTGCAAATTTGTCTATTTCCACGGTGATTACCATAGGATCATCTTGGGCTGGATCAATGGCATTAAAGTCATCATCAGTGAAGGTGATTTGAGGTATATGTGGACGTTTGGGTGAGGAAGCGAAATGGACCGATTCAATGGCTCGAAGATATTTCTTTCTGGCTGAATTTGAACATCCACCTCCTACAAAACCGCCAGCAATGTAATTAACCTTTTGATTCGGCGCACCTAGGGAAACAGGTCCAGCTATTGTGTTGATGACTTCTCGGACCTTTTTCCTTGTCCTATTGCTTCGGTCGGGGCTTTCACTTCGGAGACGAGTGCGACGAACTAGACTCCAGCTCCGTCTTCGAGCTCCCAGACGATGATCACTGCATCGTTGGTAATCTCTTCGGCAGAATCGATCGTCATCGCGAGGGATACGACCGCTTCCTCTGGGTGGAGACCGTTAGGTAGGCCTGGTCTTTCTGATGAATTGTCGGAGATGACCTGCCTGAATAAGCTTATCAATTTTGTCTTTTAATGTTTGACACCCTTCAGTCGTATGGTCGTAATTCTGATGGTACTGACCATGATTAGCAGTGTCTTTATTCTTCGGAGTTTGGGCTTGTTTCAAGGTCGGGATTAAGTCAATCTATAATGCTTCATCCACGACTCGGCCTCTGGGGACGATCAAAGGTGTGTAATTGGTAAATATCAAAATACATCCTCCTCTAAAGCGGTCGAATCGAGGGGTCGATCGGATGATTTTTTCTTTTTCTTTATCCTTTTCTTTCTCCTTGTTTTTGTCGTTGTTACTAGTAGCTCCATATGTCTCGGCTTGCTGATACCGCTGATGATAGTCAATGTGTTCTTCTATCTGCATGAATTTGGTGGCCCGAGTTCTGAGTTCTTCCATGTTCTGCGGAGGTCTTTTGATAAGACTTTCTATGAATCGGCTTGGTCGTATGGTTGAGACTAAATGATGCAACGCTATCTCTGGGTTGAGCTTTCTGATTCCCATGCATGCTTTACTGAATCTATCAAAAAAGGCTCTTAGGGATTAACCTTTTTCCTGTTTTACTGTGAGAAGAGGCATGGAGGATATGTGATGCGGTCGGCTAGTGGCATACTGTGTGGTGAACTTTGTTGATAGAACATCAAAATCATCAATGGAATTGGAAGGGAGTTCAGTGAACCAATTGAGAGGTCCTTCCTGGAGTAAAGTAGGAAAAACCTTACACCAAACTGCTTTGTCGGTAGTATATAGTGTCATTTGTGTTTTGAACATGTTCAAGTGCTCATTCGGATCGGTGGAACCATCATAAAGTTTAATAGTAAGACCTCTCCACTTGTCAAGGAGTAGAGCATTAATGATTTCATCAGTGAAGGGGTGACCTCAGATTTCTTTATCCTTTCTTTGTGTAGCTTCATTCTTGGAACTCTGATGGGTATGGTGTGTCTGGGGATGGTATGAGGTGTTCAGGAGGCGGTCGGCCCGGGTGTGTGAGATTGGACCTCTTGCTCGGGTTGCTATAGTTGTTTCATTAGCTTGGAATTCTGTTCTTTTAACAAAGATATTTGTTCATCCTATTGATGCTTGTCTTCTTCTCCTTTTCGTCGTAGTTCTTCCATCTGAGATTGGAGGGTTTGGATCATCGCCATTTGTTGTTCTGCCATATTGTCATTCATGTTGTTTCTTGTTGCTACCATATTGCGTAAACAAACGTTGAGAGTTGTGTTGCCTCGGCCCCACGGTGGGCGCCAATTGTACCTGAATTGGAAAAGGGGGGCCCAGGCACTACTTGCTGCTACACATACAATTGTTGACATGTCGGTCTCCTTGTCCAATCAATCTTCATAATCTCTTCTCTGTACTCGGTCGGGCAGGGGAGGGTACATGTAAAAGGCACTCCGATGCTCAAGTAAGATGGTGTTCTTAGGTGAGGTGTTTAGTGATTGAGAAAAAATGTACCTTCTTTCTAGCTTGAGCACTGTTTTTATAGGGTTACCTTATGGGCTTTGATCCTATGGGCTTAGGATCAGTTACTGAGATATGCATAATGTATCCCGTGATATCAGGGGGACGTTTGGATACGTTTCCTGGATTCTCCTGAGTGACTTTGACTCTTTCAACTGCAAGTACAATGGCTCACTTAGTAATATTTATGAAGGTGGTCCTCGGTCGGCCACGTAGATTGAAAGGTGGTAGTATAGTACCTACCGGTACAGTTATAAAATACATTATATTGTATTTTTATCGAAAAATTGGATTGAGAGTTCTGAGGTGGAAAATGGATGGCTTCTTTGTCAGCCGAACTCTTTGATACTAACCGATCACAAAAAGAAAAGGGAGGTTCACCTGCAAAAGATTCTCCGACGCTCAAGTTAATAAGGATATATTATATTTGTGTGTATAAGAGAGTATAAAGAGTTGAGTGAGATTACATGAGTGAGTACTTCCTAGAGAGTATCTATTTATATAGGCATATGCTGATTAGGTCGTTGATGGGGCACTTAATTAGCCATAATGACCATAATGTAGTTGTTTGACTGTATCTAGAGCATTAGTTACTCGGTTACAATATAATTTTTTTCATTTCTCTTACTTTGTTTTATTGCATTGCTTCATTGTTGCTTGTGTGAATTTTTGCTTTGCTTCGTCGTTGCTGTCCCTGTCGTTACTGTCTCCGCTGCGATGTCCGCTACTGCTGTCTCTGTTGTCACCACCGTTGCTGTCTTTCACGCATAAGGTTGGTGCTGTTTTAAATTTTTATTTTTTTTAATGTTTAGGTTTAGGATTTAGGATTTAGAGTTTTAAGTGACAAAAAATTAAATAAGAATGCGGCTATTTACTATAGCCACATTTATAAATGGGATATATAAATACGGTTATATAACCACATTCGTATCTATTTAATTTAAGACTACATGCTGATTAAATACGACTGCAACTATTTACTATAGTCACATTTATAAATGGAATTTATAAATACGGTTATATAAAGACATTCATCACTAGTACAAAATAAGTCATTAACGACGGTTAAAAATGACATATAAAGACAGTTTTCAAACCGTCGTTATTGCGGGTGTCGTTATAAATCATCTATTTATAACGACGGTTCTCAAACCGTCTTTATAAATGAAGTAAAAAATAAAAAAAAAATAAAAAAGGCACTTATAAAGACGGTTCTGGTCTGGAACCGTCGTTATAAGCCCTCCATAGGCACTTATATGTAATCCAGCAGTGATAAGGTGGGCCAATAAATCAGCTTAACAATTTCAGTATCGGAAATTGCTTCCCGCACCCCCAATTTGAAACTGCACCCTCCAATGTTCAAAATTACTATTTTTAAAGTGACTTTAGGATTATTTGTTTTTTTAAAGAAATTGGAACACACTTTCAGAAGTCATAAAATACATTTTAGAATTTATTTTTCAGAATAACATTTTAAAAAATAAAAATAAAAATTCAGAATACATGAAATATATTTTAAACTAAACTTTTTAGATCAAGATTTTCAGAATAAACAATCATACATTTTAAATATATGATTGTTTTGTTTTTAAGTTTACCAATTTTAATTATTAAGATTATCGTAAGCATTTTCAAAAAATGTTAACATATCAGAAATGTAGTAACTGATAAAAATATGAAATTAAAAGTTAATTTTATATTCACAACTTTTAATTATTTAAAACTTTTATAACTAATTTATTGGACTTTTATACTTTTAAAAGTATTTAAAATAATTGTTTTGGAAGTGAGGGAGAATAATTGAAATTAAATGAGCAATTATTGATACTTATTATTAATAACCAATTTCTTGCAAATGAATCATAAATAAAAGAAGAGTATGTGCCTCAAGCCAATACTTTCTTAAAATTAGATATAAAAATTAACATAAATTGTGGAGTACAGAGAAAAATAGGAAAACAAATGCTCCACTTTGGATCATAATTTGTAGTAATTAGATATTAGGTATAATTACCTTATTCGTTCTTACATTTGGAGTCAATATTCAATTAAGTATCGTGGTTTTTTAAAAAATCAATTTGGTTCCTATGTTTTTTTAAAATGTATCCAAATTGATATTTTCCGTTAAGTTCCACCTTACCGCGTCAAGTATTGTTTATGTGATAGAGAAAGGTGGGATCGAGAGATGTGGCATACAAACTGAAATTCAACTCCCTCATCCTTTTCTCTTCTCTTTCCAATCTACAATGAGGCTTCCACAGCACTTCGTGATGGCCGTGGCGGTAGTTGTGGTGACTGCTTGAGTGGTGAATGTGCGTAGCAGGAGAAAATGGAGGAGAGATGACGAGTCTTCTGATATGGATTGAATCCCTTCACTAGGATACAGAAAGTCTAGTTCAATAACCTGGTCTGAATATCCTGCACCATGAGACATGACGACTCCCCATCTCGACCCTGAGGTGGCCATGGAAGTCATGTAAAACCACTCCCTCCACTTTTTGTTAATCCACTTAAAAGGAAATGAATCACTGACTTTGTATGATTGCTGCACAAACTGTGTGCCCTTGGACATTACTACTAGCAAGCTCCCATTTGCAGCTCCAGCAATTGCGCTGATGTAGTAACCTAGTTCCCATTGCTCCACAATCCCTTCCTTATGGAGAAAGAAGGGTGAGAGTTCATAAACTTCGCCAGCGACACCTGTCCCTGTATCCATGATTAATGCCAATACGTTCTGACATGAAGCAACATCGCTAATATATAAGCCATCCTCGTTTCATTTATCAATGTGCTGGGATAACCTTGCATCTGATACATTATAGTGATATCTTTGTTTCATTGGTCTACGAGCATTATAAACACTTATCCACCGGGATGCTAGCAAACCTATATTAATCTTCTTTTTCGGCTGGTCATCATCCTCTTCTTCCATAGCTAATCGGCCTCTCTTATGTCCTCTCTTACATAAAGTCTAGTTCAATAACCTGGTTTGAATATCCTGGTCTGAATATCCTGAACCATGAGACATGACGACTCCCCATCTCGGCCCTGAGGTGGCCATTGAAGTCATGTAAAACCACTCCCTCCACTTTTTGTTAAGGGTCCCGATAATTGACACCCTCTGCACGTAATACACATTTGACACTGCAAAAGTGGCATAGGCGTTGCATCCTGATTTATCATGGGGTGACATGACAAAGTGAGATTGTGTTCGGTCACGTGGCAAGTGTCTTAAGGGGAGTGTTTTACATCGGTTGGTAGTGATAACCAGTGTAGCATTTTTGTACTTGTTTGTGATGCGCCTACACCAGGTGGTTGTGAGAACCGCTCTAATATATTTGAATGTTAGGTCAAATTAAGTGTCGCTGCCTTCTTTCTTTTTCGAGTGCAGTGCTCGAGCTTGAGTTGTTTTCCGTTTACCCGTTTTGTTGGATTTTCGACTGGGTTGTGGGTGTTGGGTTCCGTTTCCCTTCGTCTTTGTTCTAACAGTGACCTTGTTTTGGGGTTTCTTGCGTTTGATGGTGTGGTTGTGTTTTGGTTTTCGTGTTCGTATTATCTTGGTGAGTGTTCTTTTCTTGGTTGTGGTGTGTTTTGGTTCGTTCATTTGGAGTTTTTGCGGTTCACCATTTGTTTTGTTTGTTCACTTTTGTGCTGTCCATGTTAGGTTTTTTTGAAGGAAAAAAAATGGCAGACGAGTATGGTGTGAACGAAGTTAATGTATGTTTGTCTTAGAAGGTATATATATTTTTTTGTTATTTTGTAAAGCAAGTAATCAGTTTATTGTTTACAATTGCAGATTAGGGTGAGACACAAGGTATGTATAGAACATATCATTCAGATTAATGGTATGTTATCTTCTTCCCCACTGATCCGGTCGGTCATCGGTAGTCGATGACGTCAGCAGCAGATGACCACGTGGGCCAGCCACAGAGTGACGCGTGACATGAGATAGCAGATGAACCAGGGTGGAGATCGTTCAAGAACGGTGATCAGTGGTCAGTTACCTAGTGACCACCACCAGCAGATTAGTTCCTACATGAGCGCCTGGAAGCAGAGCGCGAGAAGTGATGAAGCACCGATCAGTCATCGGTGCATGCAGAGCGATCAGTCGTCGGGGGTTCCTTGCCAACACGAGTTAAACTGGGACCCAGGCTCCCGGCGAGAACGTTACCCAAGGACCTCGCATGATTCCATAAGGAGAGCACGACAACGTAAAGAAGCGCCATCGGTCATCGGCCAGGATGAGAGATACCTCGGTCATCGGTGTGCGGCGAGTGACGTCGGCCGCGGCGATGTGAACAACGCGACCAGTGATCAGTAGAGCGCCAAGAAGCAGGGAATGGCCTTAGTCATGAAGCGTCTATGCATGAGGCTTGGAACGCACAGTTAGGTGCAGAGCCCTGTTGGGACGAGAACCCATCAGGGTCAGAATTTCCCGGAGAGGAAGCATGCGTGGCACATAGACCATGAAGGTACTCCCAGAGCAGTTGGCGCCAGAGATTAGGAAGGGCAGGTGGGCACAGAAATCGAGGGTACATAGAGGTACCCACGTGGCCTTCCCTGTCAGACTTTGCACTCAAGTGAGGAAGGCCTGCACGCAAGGTAGCCCTGGGGGGTGGATAACGGCGGTGCAGAGTAATCAAGTGGCCCTAGAGGTAGCCAGTAGGGGGCGACGCGGGATTATATGAGGAAGAAGAACACTGAACCAGGTACGCAATTTTTGCCACACAATACACAACACGAACCAAGAACACTCAGTTTTCGAATAAAAAAGGATTGAGGGCACACACGAGTCTCACACAGATAGATCTGAGAGAGAGTTTTGGTGTTCCCGTTGCCTGACTTGAGCGTCGGAGCTACAACGGCCGCTAGAGGCGCCGTCTGTGTGTTTTGCAGGCATCATTTGGAGTTCCGACGAAGGTTCCTGGAACCTCCTTGCAGAACGCGCAACAGTTAGAAGGCTAGACGAAGGAGTGACGAGGCACTTTCCCCATGCTCGAGTCCGCGGCAGGATCACCAACGTAGGAGGATTGAAAGTACATCGTTTAAATGGTTGCTCCGATTAGAACAACCATTAAATATTTCAAGTACTATTTTCAAGGAGTTGGTTAGGTGGTGGTCTGCTGAGGACCAATGTTTTAGGATAAATGCTACAAATGCTATGCATCTTAATGGAGAAATGGCAATGCAGGATCCAACCGGAATTTGTAAAGCCAATTTTCATCACAAAGTCATGCAAGATAATGAAATTGGACCTCAAATTCAAATTGGGTCTGTCTTAATCTTGAAAAAAGTAATTTTGAATTACGTGTGTTCTCCTTCTGCACGTTTTTTTGTTCTAAATTAACAAAATTTCATGAACAATTTTCTGCAATAATAGGTGAGCGTTTTCAGTCCAAACGGCATCGCACACTATGTCAACATCACAATAAACAACATAGTCAAGGTAAACTGCATTAATCAAAATACTTGACAACAGTATTAACAACAGTTTCAAATAACTTGGTACATGTAAAATACATTTAGGTATTCAAAACTGACATTGGTCCACCGATTGAGGATTTAATCCGGTCGACACATGTTGTGGAAAGGCCAAGACCAGTAATAGGTGCATAAATCATTCTCTCATCACCAAACATGAACTTGTGTTTTTATGTCTACGCAGATCCTAAATTGATGACAATGTTGGATGAGGTCCTTGCTGCCCATGTCCAGTAACAACAAGAATGAAAATTAATTATGATTGCTTAGGTGTTCTTTTATTCCACTGTGCATATAGTACTCAAATGATGTAATTAAGCAGACATAGGCCATTAACAATGCTTTTTTCTTTTAAGGTAATAAGTAGTTCAAGGTGTTTTTAAAGTAGGACCTTTGTGCCGGTGTCTAGGTTCATACTCCATTCGCGTGTACATACTACTTATTTCATTCACTGCGAAGGATGAACCTTCCATTTTGCTTAAACATTTTTCTTCATCCTTACTGAACTTCACATTAGAATAATCCACTACAATTGGTTCAATAGACATTGCACAGTCATCGTCATCATGGTTTTCATTGGACAAATTAGGTTCATCCCTTTTTTGCCGCTTTTCTTTTTCCGCCAACACTTCTTCCAAATGGCTAACAGCTTTCTCTAGCGTACCAATGATTGCTGCTTGATGATCAAGTGCACGACTCAAGACCTCATTTTCTTTAAGAATCTCTACAAGTTCACGCATTTTTTTCATCTTCCCCTTCTTTCCAAAGTAGGGTCCTTTCAACGCCTCTTTGACAACTTCTTGACACAACTCTTCCTTTGTTAGAGGGACCTCAACAATAACCTGTAGATCAACATCATAATGACTTTAAACAAACCACCAGGAAAAATGCAACATATTATATACACTAAAAATTAATAATGAACTCACTAAGTTTTTCTGTAGACCACAACCAACTCTACAGTCAGGAAATTTCACATCCTTCCAAAACAAAATTCGGGGGAACTTGGCACTCCTACTTTGGCCTTTTGTCTTGGTGAATAACACATGCTCCAACGCCCACATCTACATCATTTCAAAATAATGCCAAAATAATGATGACCAGAAACATTAATTATAATACAATGGATCCATTAAGTATAAAATATGATACGATCAATATACCAGCAACAAGTAAACACAACCAACAATGCATAAATAATTTGAATGTCCTTTGTTGGTAATCGACGCCGAAGCACGACACAAACTAACAACCAAATAGTCATAAACTACACCACCCCAATCATACTGATAAAGACACTGAATGTTGTCAACTATCTTAAACAACCCTGAAAATACCCTACCCCTTTTATTTGGCAACATGAACTCTAACAAACCTAACAAAATGTATAACCTACAAAATTCATCAACACTACATTGGTTAGAACCATTGGCATGTTTGATTAGTTCATCGTAGATCATGTCAACACTGACATTTCTACTATGAAATATGGTCCTAGTGTGACAAATCAGTATCTTCATTACCCAAATCAATCTTTTATCCAGTAACCCTCAAACCCAAACATACACACACATCTAGCAGTGTAAATGGAACAAATACAGCTCGTATCCAAAAACCTCCCCTCCTCTCAACCCCTAAATACTTTGTTCTGCAACAGTGTCACACTGCAACCTAAATAATAAAACCAAACCGAAGAGCATTTAAAACAACCAAAATAAGTCCATAAAGAAATGCAGAAATTAAATTCATATAATTATTCACTCAAACCTAATCCTGACACTCCCATTCGTGGGCATCGCTAGCAGTCTTTCTTATGTCCAACCTCGAAACAAACAACCATTTCATAATTAATTTTCCACTAGTTAGTCCAATTGAATAAAGCGAAAAACTGGTCACCCAAGTTCAAAAGAATGGTTACCTATTCACAGGATGGACATCATGCACTCAACCAAGGCCAGTCCAACCCATAATCTTGTCATGCATCAACACACAACCATACAACACACACTACAACAACCCAAAAGGCCACGACCCTACCAATAGCAAGCCCATGCACTGAAAAGGAAAACTGGTCACCCAGGTTTAAAAAAGTGGTTACCTATTCAGAGGATGGACATCATGCACTCAAGCAAGGCCAGTCCAAACCAAAATCCTATCATACATCAACACACAACCATACAACGAACACCACAACAACCCAGAAGGCCACGACCCTACCCATGGCAAGCTCATGCATTGAAAAGGAAAATTGGTCACCCAGGTTCAAAAAAGTGGTTACCTATTCACATGCAAAATCCAATGGGAGTGTTTTTCCTTAGTAGGCGGCGACATAAGTTCAGCTGCGAAATCGGCGAGGCCTTGGGATTTGATAGCTCCTCGAGGTTGATATTGAATATGAAATTCCGACAACTCTATGGCCCATCCAATCATTCGTCCGACGAGGTCAGGTTTTGTGAGGATTTTCACGATGGGATAATTAGTCCGGATGATGATACGAAGGTTTTGGAAATACACCCGCATTCGTCGGGTGGTGATATTGAGAGCTAAGGCAACCTTTTCAATCATCTAATATCGAACCTCTGCGTCGTGAAGGGCTCGACTAACAAAATAAACTGGCCATTCTTCAATTTGATTTCTTGTACTAAGACTGAGCTTACTACTTCGTTTGAAACAGTGAGATAAACAATGATGGGTTCTTGTGCGTCCGATTTCTGGATAACCGGTGGAGATAATAAGAAGAATTTTAGTTGGAGGAACCTCTCCTCACACTTTGTCGACCATTCGAAATGGGAGGCTTTCTTTAACAAACATACAATAGGGCGCGTCTTTTCTGCGAGCTTAGGAACAAACCAGGCTAAGGCAGTGAGTCGGTCGATCAATCTCTGAATTTCTTTAATGCTACTAGGGTTGCGCATCTCGGTAATGGCCTTGCACTTCTCAGGATTGGCTTCAATGCCCCCATGGGCGAGCATAAAACCTAGAAATTTTCCTCTTTCAACATTGAACGCACACTTATCAGGATTTAAACGCATATAGTGTTTGCGAAGCGCCTGAAAAAATTATTTTTAAGTCAGAGACATGTTTTGCACAAGAATTAGATTTGATGACGATGTCATCTACATAAAATTCTACATTTTGTCCGATGTCGTGGAATACATGATCCATTAATCGATAATAAGTGGCTCTGGCATTCTTGAGACCGAACGACATAACCTCGTAGTAGAAGTCATCGGAGTCAGTCATGAAAGCTTTTTTTTCTCTGTCATGCGGGTGCATTTTGGATCTGATTATAACCAGAATATGCATAGAGAAAATTAAGTATATGATGACCTGCTGCGCCATCAATTAGCCAGTCGATAGTGGGTAAAGGGTAAGAATCCTTAGGGCATGCCTATTTAAGGTCAGTGTAATCAACACACATTCGCCATTTGCCATTCGACTTTTTGACCATCACTACGTTGGCCAACCATGTTGTGTAGTGAGCTTTCTGTATAAATCCGACCTGTAATAGTTTACTGGTTTCTTACTAGGCAGCCTAACGCCGTTCCTCTCCGAGCTTCCTCATTTTTTGGGCTACTGGTTTAGCCTCTTTGTAAAGAGATAAGTGATAGGTGATGATACTAGGATCCACACCGAGCATGTTTGTGGCAGTCCAAGCAAAGAGGTTCGCATTTTTCACCAAGGTTCTGCATATGGCCTCTTAGTCGTCTGGTTTTATCAATGTACCTATATTTGTGCTGCGATGATTGTCACGAAGAAGTATAGGTTGGAGATCCTTACCGGCCTCCATCCGAGGGTCGTCGAGGCGTGGATCTAATGTGTCTGCTAGAATGCCGACCTCGAGAATGCCTTTTTGGGGATCATCCTCTTCTGTTAGGAGATCGGTCGTTTGACTCTACTGTATAGAGTCGTCTTGTTGGTTCGAACTTCAAATTGGTGACATAGAACTCTCGTGCGGTTCTTTGATCAACATGTACCGTTGCAATGTCTCTTGTAGCAGAAGGAAATTTCATGACTAAGTGAAGAGTAGAAACTATGGCTTTTAGCCGGTTGATGGACGGACAACCAAGAAGAATATTGTAACATGTGCTAGCTGTAAGGACCTAGAAAATTTTATTGGAATGAAAGTGATATATTTTAAGTGAATTCTAAGTATGTTTTTATTTAAAATATAAAGGAAGGAAAGTGTAGCTTAGAAGGCTACGAGATCGCCGTTGTTGAAGACGGAGGCGATCTCTGACTTCTCTGGTACATAATCGCCTGTCGCCTAGAGTACACATGATCGCCAATCGCCTATGGTGTACATGATCGCCGAAAGTGCACTTAGTATGTGGTCAAGATACTGGATCAACCATAGTGGGTTCCAAAAACCATGCGTATCAAGGTGTGGGTTAAGCCTTAGATAAGCTGTGCACGCGAAGCTCGATGCTTGAGCATAAGGAATCGTCCTTAGTGTTGCATGCATGGGCGCACGAGGAGTAGTGCTGATCTCTTCTTAGAAATGTGAAGCTACCGACGTCACCAAGCCATGTGGAGGTGATACCTTGGACGTAACATAGTGGGATGAAGAACCTTCAGCAACGCGTGGCGATGTGTCATAAGTCATCGTCAGGGCGAGAGACACGCGGGCATTGCCAGGGCGAGAGAGACGCGGGCATCGCCAGGGCGAGAGACACGCGGGCATTGCCAGGGCGAGAGAGACGCGGGCGTCGCCAGGGCGAGAGAGACGCGGGCATCGCCAGGGCGAGAGAGAGACATCGGTCATCTTCCAGGGAGAGACATCGGTCGTCCGCCAAGATGAGACATCGGTGGATAGTCATCGCGCGAGAAGTCATCGGTGGAAGGTTATCGCGCGATGTCGTGTTTCACACAGATAAGGTGGGACCCAGGCTCCTAGCATGAGACGTTCTGCATGCGTGACACGTAGACAGAAAGGGTGTTTCAGAATAGTTAGCGTCAGAGAGTTGGTATGCGCAGAAACCCACGTGGTCATACTGTTCAAGGAAGTGTGCACGCAAGCTTTCCTGCAGAGTGGGCGGGGGCAGCGGCATTTCTGGGCAAGTTGGCTTAGATTCAAAACTCACTCTTGAGGGGCAGTGGACGTTGCTGTGGTTCGAGAGTGATTGAGTGAGTTAACTTTGGTTCCCTGTTTCTTTCCTCTCCTTCTCCATACGTTCAGACGTCCTAGCGCACCAGTTGGCTATCGGCGACTACCATAGAGCACCTGGGAGGTTCTCTGGAAGTTCTCCAAACCGGACGCTAAAACAGAGTAAGTCATTTCGCTCTGTTCTTCGAGTCGATCCTGCACTTGAGAGGGTTGCCTCTGCGTAGGCGTTGCATGCAGCTCTCTTGGCTTCAGGAATCGTCTCTGTTAACGTAGAAATGAGTGGTATAGCTAGTTTTGTGACTAAGGCTCCATGGTGCAGGTTAAGGCATCCTTGAATCTCGTTGGGTTGGAGCTCTTAGTGAAGTTTACGCTAGTCCAGGTAAGGGAAGCTAGCATTTTCGTTTATAAAAACTTTAAGCGAGTAGGTTCTGAAGTGAGGGCGACGTGGTCGCCGGTTTCATATTCTTTTTCACGATGCTCTGTTTTTATGTGTGGGGCGACGTGATCGCCGATTTTAATGTTGATTTTGAACTCCCCTGCTTTAGTGTCGTTTGAAACTGTTTGAGATTGAAATGTGAAATGCGTGTGATATTCGAAAATCTGAACCTTGGAATGATTGTTGCTGTGATTGGAATCGTTCATTTAAGTGTTATATGATGTGTTGAATGTTGTGAATGTGGGATCAAGACATAGTATTTTCAGGAAAGGAAATACCGTGTTGAGATTGGTTATGAGGTGTATTGATCAGTGAGTATCATGTGAATGAGGCGATCCTGACTGCTGATATGATGAAATCACATAGATGAAGTCATTCAGTTGGTGAGAGTCGAAGGAGGTCCATATGTATGGGTAAGTCGTTTGAAAGATAACTGACTTGACCTGTTATATGGATTAACCCTGTCATACTGAGAGAGTGAGGATATTGAGATTGAGATTGAGCTCGGGATTATGTTTATGCGCATGGCTGTGGAAACTTTACAGAAAATTCGTATGACAGGTGCAGGCCTCTGGATGCTAAGTTCAACGCACGAGTCTTCCGGAAGTAGAGTCATGTGTCTATGTGTTATGAGTCAGTGGAAAGTCTGACATGTGAACCATGAGTATTGAATGTATTGAATAGACACTTGACAAGTTTGTGGAATATGGGGATGTTGATGGTTGAAATTGATATAGATTATGAATGGTGTGAAGATTTATGCTTTTTATTGATATAAAGTTTCATATTTAAAGTTTTTAAAAATATCTAGCTTACCCTTTGTTTTGTATCGTGGTTGTTTTTCTTAAACCTGTGATGATCGTGTATATTTGCACGGGAGCAGATGAGGTTGCAGGTAGTAGAGCTCCTCAGTGAGCACTTTCTGGAGGAGGAGATCGCCGGTTTTGAATGCTGTGGTTTTTGTTTTATTTTGAAAACTCCTGTATGGAGATGTATTAAAACTTCCTCAAAAAGGGATATTATTTTGAAGCACATTTGTATTAATGGATGAATTATATTATGTATATATCTATGTTAAATTTTGATATTATTGTTTCACTTTTATTTTATTATATAAAAATGATCAATATTTTGAGGGGCGTTACACTAGCATTAACCAGTAAATATCGGACATTGATGGTTTTGTGTAGACCGTCTTCTTCACCGAAGGTTGTGAAAAGGTCAATATATCCTTTGGTGTCAACTGGTTCACCCGAATAGCCAACTATCTGCTCATTGTAAGGTTGTATCTATATTTCTAGGATTCACATCTTTTTAAATGTTTCCCAATACAAAATGTCAACCGAACTACCCTGATCTACTAAGAGTTTGGCGATTGCAAATTTGTCTATTTCCACGGTGATTACCATAGGATCATCTTGGGCTGGATCAATGGCGTTAAAGTCATCATCAGTGAAGGTGATTTGAGGTATATGTGGGCGTTTGGGTGAGGAAACGAAATGGACCGATTGAATGGCTCGAAGATATTTCTTTATGGCTGAATTTGAACATCCACCTCCTGCAAAACCGCCAGCAATGTAATTAACCTTTTGATTCGGCGCACCTAGGGAAACAGGTCCAGCTATTGTGTTGATAACTTCTCGGACCTTTTTCCTTGTCCTATTGCTTCGGTCGGGGCTTTCACTTCGGAGACGAGTGCGACGAACTAGACTCTCGCTCCGTGTTCGAGCTCCCTGACGATGATCACTGCATTGTTGGTAATCTCTTCGGCAGAATCGATCGTCATCGCGAGGGATACGACCGCTTCCTCTGGGTGGAGACCGTTAGGTAGGCCTGGTCTTTCTAATGAATTGTCGGAGATGACCTGCCTCAATAAGCTTATCAATTTTGTCTTTTAATGTTTGACACTCTTCAGTCGTATGGTCGTAATTCTGATGGTACTGACAATGATTAGCAGTGTCTTTATTCTTCAGAGTTTGGGCTTGTTTCAAGGTCGGGATTAAGTCAGTCTATAATGCTTCATCTAAGACTCGGCCTCTGGGGACGATCAAAGGTGTGTAATTGGTAAATATCAAAATACATCCTCCTCTAAAGCGGTCGAATTGAGGGGTCGATCGGATGATTTTTTCTTTTTCTTTATCTTTTTCTTTCTCCTTGTTTTTGTTGTTGTTACTAGTAGCTCCATATGTCTCGGCTTGCTGATACCGCTGATGATAGTCAATGTGTTCTTCTATCTGCATGAATTTGGTGGCCCGAGTTCTGAGTTCTTCCATGTTCTGCGGAGGTCTTTTGATAAGACTTTCTATGAATCGGCTCGGTCGTATGGTTGAGACTAAATGATGCAACGCTATCTCTGGGTTGAGCTTTCTGATTCCCATGCATGCTTTACTTAATCTATCAAAAAAGGCTCTTAGGGATTAACCTTTTTCCTGTTTTACTGTGAGAAGAGGCATGGAGGACATGTGATGCGGTCGGCTAGTGGCATACTGTGTGGTGAACTTTGTTGATAGAACATCAAAATCATCAATGAAATTGGAAGGGAGTTCAGTGAACCAATTGAGAGGTCCTTCCTGGAGTAAAGTAGGAAAAACCTTACACCAAACTGCTTTGTCGGTAGTATATAGTGTCATTTGTGTTTTGAACATGTTCAAGTGCTCGTTCGGATCGGTGGAACCATCATAAAGTTTAATAGTAAGACCTCTCCACTTGTCAAGGAGTAGAGCATTAATGATTTTATCAGTGAAGGGGTGACCTCGGATTTCTTTATCCTTTCTTTGTGTAGCTTCATTCCTGGAACTCTGATGGGTATGTGGGGATGGTATGAGGTGTTCAGGAGGCGGTCGGCCCGGGTGTGTGAGATTGGACCTTTCGCTCGGGTTGCTATAGTTGTTTCATTAGCTTGGCATTCTGTTCTTTTAACAAAGATATTTGTTCATCCTACTGACGCTTGTCTTCTTCTCCTTTTCGTCGTAGTTCTTCCATCTGAGATTGGAGGGTTTGGATCATCGCCATTTGTTGTTCTGCCATATTGTCATTCATGTTGTTTCTTGTTGCTACCATATTGCGTAAACAAACGTTGGGAGTTGTGTTGCCTCGGCCCCACGGTGGGCGCCAATTGTACCTGAATTGGAAAAGGGGGGCCCAGGCACTACTTGCTGCTACACATACAATTGTTGACATGTCGGTCTCCTTGTCCAATCAATCTTCGTAATCTCTTCTCTGTACTCGGTCGGGCAGGGGAGGGTACATGTAAAAGGCATTCCGATGCTCAAGTAAGATGGTGTTCTTAGGTCAGGTGTTTAGTGATTGAGAAAAAACGTACCTTCTTTCTAGCTTGAGCACTGTTTTTATAGGGTTACCTTATGGGCTTTGATCCTATGGGCTTAGGATCAGTTACTGAGATATGCATAACGTATCCCGTGATATCAGGAGGACGTTTGGATACGTTTCCTGGATTCTCCGGAGTGACTTTGACTCTTTCAACTGTAAGTACAATGGCTCACTTAGTAATATTTATGAAGGTGGTCCTCGGTCGGCCACGTAGATTGAAAGGTGGTCGTATAGTACCTACCGGTACAGTTATAAAATACATTATATTGTATTTTTATCGAAAAATTGGATTGAGAATTCTGAGGTGGAAAATGGATGGCTTCTTTGTCAGCCGAACTCTTTGATACTAACCGATCACAAAAAGAAAAGGGAGGTTCACCTGCAAAAGATTCTCCGACGCTCAAGTTAATAAGGATATATTATATTTGTGTGTATAAGAGAGTATAAAGAGTTGAGTGAGATTACATGAGTGAGTACTTCCTAGAGAGTATCTGTTTATATAGGCATATGCTGATTAGGTCGTTGATGGGGCACTTAATTAGCCATAATGACCATAATGTAGTTGTTTGACTGTATCTAGAGCATTAGTTACTCGGTTACAATATAATTTTTTTCATTTCTCTTACTTTGTTTTATTGCATTGCTTCATTGTTGCTTGTGTGAATTTTTGCTTTGCTTCGTCGTTGCTGTCGCTGTCGTTGCTGTCTCCGCTGCCATGTCCGCTACTGCTGTCTCTGTTGTCACCACCGTTGTTGTCTTTCACGCATAAGGTTGGTGCTGTTTTAAATTTTTATTTTTTTTAATGTTTAGGTTTAGGATTTAGGATTTAGAGTTTTAAGTGACAAAAAATTAAATAAGAATGTGGCTATTTACTATAGCCACATTTATAAATGGGATATATAAATACGGTTATATAACCGCATTCGTATCTATTTAATTTAAGACTACATGCTGATTAAATACGACTGCAACTATTTACTATAGTCACATTTATAAATGAGATTTATAAATACGGTTATATAACCACATTCATATCTATTCAATTTAAGACTACGTGCTGATCAAATATGACTTTATAGTCACCATTATAAATACAAAATAGTCAATGATTTTGCCTTTCTACACCGTATTTAATTTCGGGTAGACTCTCAACTCAAAATCCGAAAAAAGATGCAGTTGAATCATTCTTGAAGGATGAACGAATTTAATTATGACCTGTATATAAGTTATCATTTGCGCAACTTTTAATATGCTCAAACATATTTAAATAAAATGGTCTTGGATATTTACTATTATTTTTAAATGAATAATAATGATATTAAATGAGAAATTTGTAAAGGTAATAATGAGCTTAATTTATTTAACTAACTCATAAATGTGACAACATGTCATCACTGTAGCAATTAATGTCATTGAAAGAAAAATATTCATATTATGTGCTCACCAATATTATGCATTAGTTAAAAAAATTAAAATATTTTTCTTATATAATATTATTATGTTTATTATGTATAATATATATTAAATCCAATTAATAATATGATAAATGGTTTGATGATTATAACAAGTATTTACATATTTCACTTTTAGTACAACAAAAGTAAATAAATACATTCTTAATACAAAAATTTTCATTCCATTCATTTTATTTGAACTCTGTTAATAAATAAAAAAATTAAACATGTATTTGATCTTTAGTAATTACTACATGTGTTTACAAAGAAAAAAAAAACAAAAGACTTCTTTAAAAATTAATTTCTTATTAACATTAATTTCTCCTTAATAAACATATGTGAAAATTACTAAAAATCAATTTTTAAAAAATATAAAAAAAGTAATAGAATTAAATTTATTTTACTAATTTTTTTTGTTATATTAAAGATAAAATATGTTAATAATTAATGTAATACTATAACATACACACACACATATATATATATTTGTTATAAATAATTTAATGAAAATTTCATAGAAGTATAAATAATAATTAAATATATTTTTAAAAGTTACAGTATGTATTAATTACTAGTATTTGTGTGAAACAAAGTGGAGGATTTCTTAGAACAAATAGTAGCCACTTAATCTAAAACGTGAAAGGCGTGACAGCACATGTTTAAAACGATAGAAGAGTACCTATCACCTTATATTTATTTTAATGGTTGAAAATATTCTAATTCTTTTAAAATTATCTTTTAAGTTTTCACTAAAAATAAAGGAAAAGGAATAGTCAGGTGAAAATAGTTGCATGAGATGAGTTTGCGAGGTTCTAATTTTTAAAAAGCTTAATATGTTTTTAAATTTTATAAAATTAGTGATCTTAATTTAATTTTTACTTTTTAAATTTTTAAATAACTATTTCTATACAATAACATTTATTTTAGAAATCTAACATTGTTGTTAATGTGTCATATACGGAAATTATATCACTGTATCAGAGTACATGTTATTTAGAATAATGATTTAATATATTTTATTTAACATAAATAATTTTAGTAGGACAAAATTGAGAAAAGACAATACAATATGATTTTCTATTTAAATAGGTTATATTAGGTAACTAATATATCCCATAAAAAATGTAACATTAAAAATAGGCAAAATTGTGAGGACTCATTCAGGTGACTATTAAATAATGTAATAGATATCATGGCTACTAAATATGACAAAGAAAATCTTTTTTAGAAATATTGGTGGATAATATTTTTAGAGGAGTCAAACATACTCTAGATATCCGCTTTAATTTGATCTCTATGCAGATGCTTGATGATAGTGGTTATGAAAATCACTTTGGTTCAAGAAAGTGGAAACTCTCCAGAGGTAATCTAATTGTGGCCAAAGGGGAGAGAATTAGTAAACTGTATTGAACAAAAGCATTGGTTGCTAAAGACAGTGCGAACGCCATGGATATGGATGCTTCTTTGTGGCACCAAAGGTTTAGTCATATCAGTGAGATGGGGCTGAATTGTTTAGCTAAAAAGGATGTGCTTTCGAGATTGAAGAGTGCAGAGTTGGAGAAATGTTCTCATTGCATGGCTGGTAAGCAAAACAGAGTATCCTTTAAGAAGCATCCTCCCTCAAAGAAGTCAGAGTTGCTTGAATTGGTGCATTTTGATGTTTGTGGCCCATTGAAGGTAAAGTCATTTACTGGTGCACTTTATATTTGTTACCTTTATTGATGATTGTTCCAGGAAGCTTTGGGTTTATATTTTGAAGACAAAGGACCAAGTTCTAGAAAAATTCAAAGAATTTCATGTTTTGGTTGAGAGACAGTCAGCCAAGAAGCTAAAATGCATTCGTACTGACAATGGTGGTGAGTATTGTGGACCGTTCGATGTTTATTGCAAGCAATACGGTATCAAACATGGAAAGAATCCTCCTAAAACTCCTCATCTGAATGATTTAGCAGAAAGGATGAACAGGACATTGATCGAAAGAGATAGGTGTATGCTTTCTGAAGCAAAGTTGCCTAAGCATTTTTGGGGTGAGGCATTGTACACTACGGTGCATGTTATTAATTTTAGCCTTGTAGTTGCTTTGAATGGTGAGGTGCCAGAAAAGATTTGGTTTGGCAAGAATGTCAGGTATAATCATTTACGAGTCTTCGGTTGTAAAGCATATGTACATGTTCCAAAGGATGAGAGATCCAAGTTGGATGCGAAGACAAGGTAGTGCATCTTTATTGGTTATGGTCAAGAAGAATTTGGCTACAAGTTCTTTGATACTGTTGAAAGGAAGTCAATTAGAAGTCATGATGTGATGTTCATGGAAGATCAAACCATTGAAGATATTGACAAGATAGAGAAGACTACATTTGAGATAAATAATAGATTGTCTAATGTTGATCCAATTCGATTGTCTCTACGTGATTTAGATACTATTCAGAATAATGTTCAGAATAATGAGCAACATGATGACGTTGATGATCAGCAACCTAGAGATGATTTTGATGTTCCTATTGATGAAGTTGAAGAGGAACATGGGATGTCACAAGATGAGGATCTTGGTGGTGCTCCTGAACCACCTCAACTTCAAATTCAGAGGTCTAATAGGCAGAGGGAACCATCTACTAGGTATCCTTCTGATGACTATGTTACCTTGACAGATGAAGGAGAACCTGAGTGTTATCTTGAGGCCATAAAGAGTGAAGAAAAGAAAAAGTGGTTGGATGCAATGCAAGATGAAATGAAGTCTTTACATGATAATCACACTTTTGACTTGGTGAAATTGCCAAAAGGCCAGAAGGCTCTGGAAAACAGGTGGATTTACAGGGTAAAGCAAGAAAGCAGTTCTACATCTCCAAGGTATAAAGCCAGATTGGTGGTGAAAGGTTTTAGACAGAGAAAAAATATTGATTTCAATGAGATTTTTCGCCTGTGGTGAAGATGTCATTCATTAGAATTGTGTTGAGTTTGGTAGCTACTCTTGATTTAGAGAGGTAGAGCAAATGAATGTTAAAACTGCTTTCCTTCATGGTGATTTGGAGGAAGAGATTTACATGAAGCAACCTGATGGTTTTCATGTTGAAGGCAAGGAAGATCATGTGTGTAGGCTGAGAAAAAGTCTATATGGCTTGAAGCAAGCTTCGCGTCAATGGTACAAGAAGTTTGAGTTTGTTATGTGAGCATGGCTACAAGAAGACTACTTCTGATCATTGTGTCTTTGTTAAAAGGTTTGCTAATAATGATTTCATTATCCTGTTGTTGTATGTTGATGTAAGAACCTAGAAGTTTATATTGGAATAAAAGTGTTATATTATAAATAAATTCGAAGCACGTGTTTATTTATATATAAAGGAAGGAATGTATAGCCGAGAAGCCTACGAGATCGCCGTTATTAAGCGGGTAGGCGATCTCCAACTTCTCTGGCACTTGAACGCCTATCGCCTAGCTTATGCTTGAACGCCTATCGCCTGTGTGTACCTAGTAGCCTGTCGCCTAGAGTACACCTAATCGCCGAAACTACACTTAGTGTGTAGCCAAAATGTTGGATCAACCCTGGTACGTCCCAAAAGCCACGCGTATCAAGGTGTGGGTTAAACCTTGGATACGCTGGGCAGGCGAAGCTCTATACTTGAGCATAAGAGAATCATCCTTAACGTTACACGCTTGGGCGCACGAGGACTTGTGCTAATCAACTCTTGGAAGTGTGAAGCTACCGACGTCACCAAGCCTTGTGGAGAGAATACCTTGGATGTAACATAGTGGAATGAAGAACCTCCAGGGGGGGGAGTGGCGAGTGTCATCGGGCATCGCAGGGCGCGAGGCATGCTGCGGGGTGTGTCTTCGCGCGAGAGGTCATCGGTCGAGAGTCTTCGCGCGAGAGGTCATCGGTCGAGAGTCTTCGCGCGAGAGGTCATCGGTCGAGAGTCTTCGCGCGAGAGGTCATCGGTCGAGAGTCTTCGCGCGAAAGGTCATCGCGCTACGTTAAGTTATACACAGAGAACGTGGGACCCAGACATCCAGCATGAGACGTTCTGCACGCGCGCCACGTAGACGAAAAGGGTGGTTCAGAATAGTGACATCAGAATGTTGGCATGCGCGGGAGACACTCACGGTCGTACTGTTCAGAGCAGTGGCTGGCATGCACAAGCGACAAACAGTGGCAGTACTGTTCAGAGCAGTGGTTGGCATGCACCAGAGACAACAGTGGTAGTACTGTTCAGGGCAGTGGTTCTCAGACTTCTCTGCAGAGTGGGTGGTGGCAGCTGCTTTTGGAGGGATAAGTTGGTTTAAGTTACAGAAATCCACTGCTGAGAGAAGAGGAAGACATTGTTGTAGTCGAAGAGAGAAAGAGTGAGTTCCCTCCCCTCCATTTCTCTCCTTCACACTGCGATTCTAGTACACCTTCACGCGGGAATACGACGAGCGACAGCCACCATTGGAGCACTTGGGTGGTTCTCTGCAAGCTCTTCAAAACCAGACACAAGAACAGAGTCAAAGCGTTCTTCAAGCTTCGTTGGATTTCGGAACTCCTGGTGTTTGCGCAAGTCCAGGTAAGGGAAGCTAGACCTCTTTTCCATACGAGCCATAGTTTAGCTATCTTCTGAAGTGAGGGCGACGTGGTCGCCATTTTCGTTTTCATCTGCGTAAAATGCTCTGTTTGTGTGCTTGGGCGACGAGGTCGCCGGTTTTATATACAGTCTTCGAAACACCTCGTTTTTGAACTAGATCGCCGGTTTTGGCGCTGTTTTACGAAATCTCTGTTTTTGATGTTGTTTTGAAACTACTTGAGATTTACATGAGATATTCGAAGATCTGAAGCTTTGAAATGTTTGTTGATGTGATTTGAATCATTTACTTGAGTGGTATGATGTGTTGAATGCTGTGAATGTGGGATCGAGGCATAGTATTTTCAGGAAAGGAAATACCGTGTTGAGATTGGTTAGGAAAGTGCATTGATCAGTGAGTAACCTGTTAATGAGACGATCCTGACTCTGCTGAGATAATGGAATCACGTAGATGAAGTTATTCAGTTGGTGAGAGTCGAAGGAGGTTCGTATGAATGGGCGAGTAGTTTGAAAAAGAATGGGCTCGACTGTTATACGAATTAACCTTGTCATGCTGTATGGTGATGTGTTGAGATTCATCGTATGCTTGTGAATGTGTGAGATTTCACGGCGACCCTGTGGATGTGTGAGATTCCACAGTGGGCAGTATGACAGGTGCATGTCTCTGGATACTAAGTTCAACGCACGAGTCAATCCGGAAGTAGTGTCAAGTGTCTTGTGTTGTGAGTCAGTGGAAAGTCTGACATGTGAAATGAGAAACTTGAATATTGATAGACACTTGATGCTGTATTGTGAAATAGAATGATTCTGAGGAATGTTGTGAAGTTTATGATTTTTGGGCGATCAGGTGAAGGGATGAGCAGCTCTACGTTTTACATGGAAAATCTTGAAACTTGTTTTACCTTAATTTTAATGTTCCTATTTAAACTCTCTTTAAAATGTCTAGCTTACCCTGTGGTGTTTCTTTGGTGTTGTGCTTGGTTCTCTTTAAAAACTGTGATGATCGTGTAATTGTTACACGGGAGCAGATGATCTTCCAGGAAGGAGAGCTCCTTAGTGAGTGGTCGCCGAGGGAGAGATCGCCGGTTTCTACCTCTCGGTGGTGATCGCCGGTTTTCGTGTCCTGATAGAAGATCGCCCGTTTTGAGGTCTTCTGTTAGAGATCGCCGTTTTAAAGTTGGAGATCGCCGTTTTCTTTTGAGACCGCCTGTCTTACTGCATTTCTTTTATTTTCGTAAAATCTTGCAAACATTTGATTTGGTTATGTATTAAACTCCCTAAGAGGAGTAACTTCATTTCTGATATATATATAAATACATATTATTTTGCACTCTTCAATATTATTTGGTTACACTTAATTTCAATTATACATGGATGTATGTATTATTTTGGCGGGATGTTACATTAATGGTATCAGAGCAGTTCGTCCTTAGGATGACCTGAGGGCTGTGGATCCATTGTGTTTCTTCTGCTCATAAAAGTTATTTGAGTTTTTAAATAACAACTATAGTGAAAGGTTTTCAAACGTTTTGTATTGAAAAGTTTGTGTGTGCTTCTGTGCTTTAGTGAATGTATGCTCAAATTGAAAATCTTGGTATCAAGAATGAGAAGATCCTGATAAAGGAATGAGGGTGCACACTCATAACTGGATCAAGATAATTCTTAATCTTAATTCCAAAGGTTTGATATTTAGCCTACATTGAATTCTGGTGTGATTTTTGAGTGTTCTTGATTTTGACTGAAGTGGTAGTTTGGATTGATGTTTGCACACCAGTAACTGATCTGGTGTTTTGTTTGAAGTTATAAATGTTATAACCCTGTTGATGAACTCAAATTCTTAATGACTTTGAGATGCTGACCTTTGTAAGGTCTAGCTGTTACCCCTTGAATGAATTGATTCTTATCGATTTCATTCTTATAGTTGTAGGGAATATAGAAGCCTATAGATTCAGAATCTGAAACGAAGAAAGATGGCACGTAGACCCTCTACCCCACCCCAACCTTCTTCGGAGATGGGTCAGATCGCCAGGGCCATGGAAATGATGGCGACTGCCATCCAGCAACAGAATGCAGCGATGGCTCAGAACCATCAAGCCACGATGCAGCACTGGGAAACTGCCCGATCTGCTGAGACAAACTCCCACGTCGGTCAACCCCAAGAACAGATGGGACTGGCCGAGTTCATGAGGCACAACCCACCTAAGTTCAGTGGGAATGCTACCCCTGATCAGGCAGATCAGTGGGTCAGAGAGCTGGAAAAAATCTTTAGGGCGACCTCCTGCCCTGAAGAGAAGAAGCTGTTGTTTGCCACGTATCTGTTATCAGGAGAAGCTGAGTTCTGGTGGATGGGAGCTCAGCAGATGATGGAGGCACGAGAGGATGTACTGGATTGGGAGAGCTTCAGGGTGAAGTTCTTGGAGAAATACTTCCCTGACAGTGCCAAGTTTGCAAGGGAAGCTGAGTTCCTGAAGTTGGAGCAGGGGGAGATGTCAGTGAACGCCTATGCTGCTCGTTTTGAGTACCTCGCCCGGTTTTATACCCAGGCGACCTCCGAGGCCTGGAGGTGTAGAAAATTCGAAGAGGGGCTGAAGCATGGACTGAAGAGGACCATAGCCCCGATGTGCATCAGGGAATTTCACGCCTTAGTAGAGAAGGCAAAGATGGTAGAGACCCTGGAAAGGGGTGATCCTCGAGTGATCAGGTCACACCAAGGAGGCTCTTCCAGTGGGAAGGCGAAGGTGCAGCACCCACACAGCAAGCCATATGTGAGATCTCCACCACATCGGGTGGGAACAGCTTCGTCCCAATTTCAGCAACAACAAACATGGAGACCCAGGTGTTTCACATGCCAAGAGATAGGGCACCTTTCTAGAGATTGTCCCAACAGAAAAAGGATGACTCAACCCGTTAATTCACAGCAGTTGAGGAACGAAGGCAGCAGACCTCAGACAGGAGGGAGAGTGTTTGCCATGTCTGGAGCGGAAGCCTCTCAATCAGGTAATCTAGTACAAGATACTTGTTTATAGCTGATAGATACGTTATAGTTTTGTTTGATTCTGGAGAGACACACTCTTTTGTGTCAAATCAGTGTGCAACCGAGCTTGGGCCATATAGTGGAGGAGCTGTCGTTTGAACGATTGGCCTCTGCACCTGCTTCAAAAACAGGTTTTGACCTCCCTAGGTTGCTCTGAATGCCCAGTGGTAGTAGATGGAATGAAAGGAACAAGTGTGAGTTAGATTTGGTAGTACCAAGGTTTAGTCCCAGTTACGTATAAGTCATGGAGAGTAAATAAGCAAGAGGCTGGAGGTTTAAAGCTTAAGCATGTGTAACCATGGGAAGTACCAGAGTTAAATTCCAAGGAAGGAATTTTCTTTTGAAGTGTAGAAGATGCTCATGTCAATGAAACAGCATGAGATGGTTCTAGCTTAGGCTTCACGCAGAATGGATGCTGTTTGGCTGACCGGGATTTGAAAGAGGATTATGGAAATGGTGGGTTGAGATAAAAGGCTTCCGAAAATGTAAGCCTCCGAAGTTTTTGGCAAATAAGATGTAGATCGACCTGTGAATGTAGAAGGGAAGGAGGATATGGCTGTGGATAAAAATGAGGGTAGGCCGTGTTATGATGATGTTGAGTCTTTCTAGAGATGTAGTAAATTTCAGAATGATGGGTGTGGAAGGGATTGTGAGTGGAAATAGCCTGTGGTATCTGGGACAGAAGGAGAATAGAGTTATCCTTAGGCAAGAGATTCTGGAGGCAGAGGTGCGTTCGTTCTCGTATGCCTTCTGGATAGGCACCTGAAACCGACGTCAATGCATCCAACGTATACATTGAAGAAGAAGGTCGTAATGGGAACAGGAAGTCGAGTTGGCAAAAGGGGTCATAATAATAATTTGGAAGGTAACAGCAACAGAAACCTTGTCTTTGTAAGGTACAGAATTATGCAGCGGAGTAATGAATAAAAAGTGTCCCTTTTGGGAGCGTGGGAATTTGATCAGCAGTTGAGAAGTCGGTGAATGATTTGATCAAGATGCAGGAGTTGATTCCTAGAAGGACACTTCGGACCCTAGTTTGAGTTCGCTAGGGGGTGGCATGAGTTGTGGACAGCTGTCCCCTTTCCTCCCAATGAAGGGATCTTGCCCGCTTTCTCTAAAGGGGCTAGTCCTGGTTACGTTAAGGACCTAGTTCTAGACTTGTTCAACAAAGTCTTCAAGGTTGGAAGTAGAGTGTGAATGCTGGAGTTGGCACTCTATGAGGCAGCATATCCCATGTACAGGGATGTAAAATGGATTTTGATGAAGTATTGAGGTAGGAAGAGTTGGTTCAATAGATCACCGAGAGGGTGAATCTGATACAGGACAGAATAAAAGTTTCTTAAGGTCAGCAAATGTCCTAGGCAGAGCAGAGGAGAAGACCTTTGGAGGTTGCTGCTGGGGTCATGTCTTTATGAAGGGGGACACCAGCCAAGGGTGTAGGGTAGGCGATCAGATCAAAGAAGCTGTCCCCTAAGTTTGTTGGGCCATATCGGATCTTAAGGAGGATAAGTCTAGTGGCTTATGAGATCGCCCCACCTCCCCAATTAGCAAGTCTACATAATGTATTCCACGTATCATAGCTAAGGAAGTCCCTTGCAGACCCTACTCACGTGTTGGGAGTGGACAACGTGAAGATCGGGTGATTCACCATGGGAATTTGAAGAAACCATGAGAGAAGCATATCCTTACCTCCTTCCTTGTAACCCAATTTTCGAGGACGAAAATTTTTCTTGTTGGGGAGATTGTAAGAACCTAGAAGTTTATATTGGAATAAAAGTGTTATATTATAAATAAATTCGAAGCACGTGTTTATTTATATATAAAGGAAGGAATGTATAGCCGAGAAGCCTACGAGATCGCCGTTATTAAGCGGGTAGGCGATCTCCAACTTCTCTGGCACTTGAACGCCTATCGCCTAGCTTATGCTTGAACGCCTATCGCCTGTGTGTACCTAGTAGCCTGTCGCCTAGAGTACACCTAATCGCCGAAACTACACTTAGTGTGTAGCCAAAATGTTGGATCAACCCTGGTACGTCCCAAAAGCCACGCGTATCAAGGTGTGGGTTAAACCTTGGATACGCTGGGCAGGCGAAGCTCTATACTTGAGCATAAGAGAATCATCCTTAACGTTACACGCTTGGGCGCACGAGGACTTGTGCTAATCAACTCTTGGAAGTGTGAAGCTACCGACGTCACCAAGCCTTGTGGAGAGAATACCTTGGATGTAACATAGTGGAATGAAGAACCTCCAGGGGGGGGAGTGGCGAGTGTCATCGGGCATCGCAGGGCGCGAGGCATGCTGCGGGGTGTGTCTTCGCGCGAGAGGTCATCGGTCGAGAGTCTTCGCGCGAGAGGTCATCGGTCGAGAGTCTTCGTGCGAGAGGTCATCGGTCGAGAGTCTTCGCGCGAGAGGTCATCGGTCGAGAGTCTTCGCGCGAGAGGTCATCGGTCGAGAGTCTTCGCGCGAAAGGTCATCGCGCTACGTTAAGTTATACACAGAGAACGTGGGACCCAGACATCCAGCATGAGACGTTCTGCACGCGCGCCACGTAGACGAAAAGGGTGGTTCAGAATAGTGACATCAGAATGTTGGCATGCGCGGGAGACACTCACGGTCGTACTGTTCAGAGCAGTGGCTGGCATGCACAAGCGACAAACAGTGGCAGTACTGTTCAGAGCAGTGGTTGGCATGCACCAGAGACAACAGTGGTAGTACTGTTCAGGGCAGTGGTTCTCAGACTTCTCTGCAGAGTGGGTGGTGGCAGCTGCTTTTGGAGGGATAAGTTGGTTTAAGTTACAGAAATCCACTGCTGAGAGAAGAGGAAGACATTGTTGTAGTCGAAGAGAGAAAGAGTGAGTTCCCTCCCCTCCATTTCTCTCCTTCACACTGCGATTCTAGTACACCTTCACGCGGGAATACGACGAGCGACAGCCACCATTGGAGCACTTGGGTGGTTCTCTGCAAGCTCTTCAAAACCAGACACAAGAACAGAGTCAAAGCGTTCTTCAAGCTTCGTTGGATTTCGGAACTCCTGGTGTTTGCGCAAGTCCAGGTAAGGGAAGCTAGACCTCTTTTCCATACGAGCCATAGTTTAGCTATCTTCTGAAGTGAGGGCGACGTGGTCGCCATTTTCGTTTTCATCTGCGTAAAATGCTCTGTTTGTGTGCTTGGGCGACGAGGTCGCCGATTTTATATACAGTCTTCGAAACACCTCGTTTTTGAACTAGATCGCCGGTTTTGGCGCTGTTTTACGAAATCTCTGTTTTTGATGTTGTTTTGAAACTACTTGAGATTTACATGAGATATTCGAAGATCTGAAGCTTTGAAATGTTTGTTGATGTGATTTGAATCATTTACTTGAGTGGTATGATGTGTTGAATGCTGTGAATGTGGGATCGAGGCATAGTATTTTCAGGAAAGGAAATACCGTGTTGAGATTGGTTAGGAAAGTGCATTGATCAGTGAGTAACCTGTTAATGAGACGATCCTGACTCTGCTGAGATAATGGAATCACGTAGATGAAGTTATTCAGTTGGTGAGAGTCGAAGGAGGTTCGTATGAATGGGCGAGTAGTTTGAAAAAGAATGGGCTCGACTGTTATACGAATTAACCTTGTCATGCTGTATGGTGATGTGTTGAGATTCATCGTATGCTTGTGAATGTGTGAGATTTCACGGCGACCCTGTGGATGTGTGAGATTCCACAGTGGGCAGTATGACAGGTGCATGTCTCTGGATACTAAGTTCAACGCACGAGTCAATCCGGAAGTAGTGTCAAGTGTCTTGTGTTGTGAGTCAGTGGAAAGTCTGACATGTGAAATGAGAAACTTGAATATTGATAGACACTTGATGCTGTATTGTGAAATAGAATGATTCTGAGGAATGTTGTGAAGTTTATGATTTTTGGGCGATCAGGTGAAGGGATGAGCAGCTCTACGTTTTACATGGAAAATCTTGAAACTTGTTTTACCTTAATTTTAATGTTCCTATTTAAACTCTCTTTAAAATGTCTAGCTTACCCTGTGGTGTTTCTTTGGTGTTGTGCTTGGTTCTCTTTAAAAACTGTGATGATCGTGTAATTGTTACACGGGAGCAGATGATCTTCCAGGAAGGAGAGCTCCTTAGTGAGTGGTCGCCGAGGGAGAGATCGCCGGTTTCTACCTCTCGGTGGTGATCGCCGGTTTTCGTGTCCTGATAGAAGATCGCCCGTTTTGAGGTCTTCTGTTAGAGATCGCCGTTTTAAAGTTGGAGATCGCCGTTTTCTTTTGAGACCGCCTGTCTTACTGCATTTCTTTTATTTTCGTAAAATCTTGCAAACATTTGATTTGGTTATGTATTAAACTCCCTAAGAGGAGTAACTTCATTTCTGATATATATATAAATACATATTATTTTGCACTCTTCAATATTATTTGGTTACACTTAATTTCAATTATACATGGATGTATGTATTATTTTGGCGGGATGTTACATTAATGGTATCAGAGCAGTTCGTCCTTAGGATGACCTGAGGGCTGTGGATCCATTGTGTTTCTTCTGCTCATAAAAGTTATTTGAGTTTTTAAATAACAACTATAGTGAAAGGTTTTCAAACGTTTTGTATTGAAAAGTTTGTGTGTGCTTCTGTGCTTTAGTGAATGTATGCTCAAATTGAAAATCTTGGTATCAAGAATGAGAAGATCCTGATAAAGGAATGAGGGTGCACACTCATAACTGGATCAAGATAATTCTTAATCTTAATTCCAAAGGTTTGATATTTAGCCTACATTGAATTCTGGTGTGATTTTTGAGTGTTCTTGATTTTGACTGAAGTGGTAGTTTGGATTGATGTTTGCACACCAGTAACTGATCTGGTGTTTTGTTTGAAGTTATAAATGTTATAACCCTGTTGATGAACTCAAATTCTTAATGACTTTGAGATGCTGACCTTTGTAAGGTCTAGCTGTTACCCCTTGAATGAATTGATTCTTATCGATTTCATTCTTATAGTTGTAGGGAATATAGAAGCCTATAGATTCAGAATCTGAAACGAAGAAAGATGGCACGTAGACCCTCTACCCCACCCCAACCTTCTTCGGAGATGGGTCAGATCGCCAGGGCCATGGAAATGATGGCGACTGCCATCCAGCAACAGAATGCAGCGATGGCTCAGAACCATCAAGCCACGATGCAGCACTGGGAAACTGCCCGATCTGCTGAGACAAACTCCCACGTCGGTCAACCCCAAGAACAGATGGGACTGGCCGAGTTCATGAGGCACAACCCACCTAAGTTCAGTGGGAATGCTACCCCTGATCAGGCAGATCAGTGGGTCAGAGAGCTGGAAAAAATCTTTAGGGCGACCTCCTGCCCTGAAGAGAAGAAGCTGTTGTTTGCCACGTATCTGTTATCAGGAGAAGCTGAGTTCTGGTGGATGGGAGCTCAGCAGATGATGGAGGCACGAGAGGATGTACTGGATTGGGAGAGCTTCAGGGTGAAGTTCTTGGAGAAATACTTCCCTGACAGTGCCAAGTTTGCAAGGGAAGCTGAGTTCCTGAAGTTGGAGCAGGGGGAGATGTCAGTGAACGCCTATGCTGCTCGTTTTGAGTACCTCGCCCGGTTTTATACCCAGGCGACCTCCGAGGCCTGGAGGTGTAGAAAATTCGAAGAGGGGCTGAAGCATGGACTGAAGAGGACCATAGCCCCGATGTGCATCAGGGAATTTCACGCCTTAGTAGAGAAGGCAAAGATGGTAGAGACCCTGGAAAGGGGTGATCCTCGAGTGATCAGGTCACACCAAGGAGGCTCTTCCAGTGGGAAGGCGAAGGTGCAGCACCCACACAGCAAGCCATATGTGAGATCTCCACCACATCGGGTGGGAACAGCTTCGTCCCAATTTCAGCAACAACAAACATGGAGACCCAGGTGTTTCACATGCCAAGAGATAGGGCACCTTTCTAGAGATTGTCCCAACAGAAAAAGGATGACTCAACCCGTTAATTCACAGCAGTTGAGGAACGAAGGCAGCAGACCTCAGACAGGAGGGAGAGTGTTTGCCATGTCTGGAGCGGAAGCCTCTCAATCAGGTAATCTAGTACAAGATACTTGTTTATAGCTGATAGATACGTTATAGTTTTGTTTGATTCTGGAGAGACACACTCTTTTGTGTCAAATCAGTGTGCAACCGAGCTTGGGCCATATAGTGGAGGAGCTGTCGTTTGAACGATTGGCCTCTGCACCTGCTTCAAAAACAGGTTTTGACCTCCCTAGGTTGCTCTGAATGCCCAGTGGTAGTAGATGGAATGAAAGGAACAAGTGTGAGTTAGATTTGGTAGTACCAAGGTTTAGTCCCAGTTACGTATAAGTCATGGAGAGTAAATAAGCAAGAGGCTGGAGGTTTAAAGCTTAAGCATGTGTAACCATGGGAAGTACCAGAGTTAAATTCCAAGGAAGGAATTTTCTTTTGAAGTGTAGAAGATGCTCATGTCAATGAAACAGCATGAGATGGTTCTAGCTTAGGCTTCACGCAGAATGGATGCTGTTTGGCTGACCGGGATTTGAAAGAGGATTATGGAAATGGTGGGTTGAGATAAAAGGCTTCCGAAAATGTAAGCCTCCGAAGTTTTTGGCAAATAAGATGTAGATCGACCTGTGAATGTAGAAGGGAAGGAGGATATGGCTGTGGATAAAAATGAGGGTAGGCCGTGTTATGATGATGTTGAGTCTTTCTAGAGATGTAGTAAATTTCAGAATGATGGGTGTGGAAGGGATTGTGAGTGGAAATAGCCTGTGGTATCTGGGACAGAAGGAGAATAGAGTTATCCTTAGGCAAGAGATTCTGGAGGCAGAGGTGCGTTCGTTCTCGTATGCCTTCTGGATAGGCACCTGAAACCGACGTCAATGCATCCAACGTATACATTGAAGAAGAAGGTCGTAATGGGAACAGGAAGTCGAGTTGGCAAAAGGGGTCATAATAATAATTTGGAAGGTAACAGCAACAGAAACCTTGTCTTTGTAAGGTACAGAATTATGCAGCGGAGTAATGAATAAAAAGTGTCCCTTTTGGGAGCGTGGGAATTTGATCAGCAGTTGAGAAGTCGGTGAATGATTTGATCAAGATGCAGGAGTTGATTCCTAGAAGGACACTTCGGACCCTAGTTTGAGTTCGCTAGGGGGTGGCATGAGTTGTGGACAGCTGTCCCCTTTCCTCCCAATGAAGGGATCTTGCCCGCTTTCTCTAAAGGGGCTAGTCCTGGTTACGTTAAGGACCTAGTTCTAGACTTGTTCAACAAAGTCTTCAAGGTTGGAAGTAGAGTGTGAATGCTGGAGTTGGCACTCTATGAGGCAGCATATCCCATGTACAGGGATGTAAAATGGATTTTGATGAAGTATTGAGGTAGGAAGAGTTGGTTCAATAGATCACCGAGAGGGTGAATCTGATACAGGACAGAATAAAAGTTTCTTAAGGTCAGCAAATGTCCTAGGCAGAGCAGAGGAGAAGACCTTTGGAGGTTGCTGCTGGGGTCATGTCTTTATGAAGGGGGACACCAGCCAAGGGTGTAGGGTAGGCGATCAGATCAAAGAAGCTGTCCCCTAAGTTTGTTGGGCCATATCGGATCTTAAGGAGGATAAGTCTAGTGGCTTATGAGATCGCCCCACCTCCCCAATTAGCAAGTCTACATAATGTATTCCACGTATCATAGCTAAGGAAGTCCCTTGCAGACCCTACTCACGTGTTGGGAGTGGACAACGTGAAGATCGGGTGATTCACCATGGGAATTTGAAGAAACCATGAGAGAAGCATATCCTTACCTCCTTCCTTGTAACCCAATTTTCGAGGACGAAAATTTTTCTTGTTGGGGAGATTGTAAGAACCTAGAAGTTTATATTGGAATAAAAGTGTTATATTATAAATAAATTCGAAGCACGTGTTTATTTATATATAAAGGAAGGAATGTATAGCCGAGAAGCCTACGAGATCGCCGTTATTAAGCGGGTAGGCGATCTCCAACTTCTCTGGCACTTGAACGCCTATCGCCTAGCTTATGCTTGAACGCCTATCGCCTGTGTGTACCTAGTAGCCTGTCGCCTAGAGTACACCTAATCGCCGAAACTACACTTAGTGTGTAGCCAAAATGTTGGATCAACCCTGGTACGTCCCAAAAGCCACGCGTATCAAGGTGTGGGTTAAACCTTGGATACGCTGGGCAGGCGAAGCTCTATACTTGAGCATAAGAGAATCATCCTTAACGTTACACGCTTGGGCGCACGAGGACTTGTGCTAATCAACTCTTGGAAGTGTGAAGCTACCGACGTCACCAAGCCTTGTGGAGAGAATACCTTGGATGTAACATAGTGGAATGAAGAACCTCCAGGGGGGGGAGTGGCGAGTGTCATCGGGCATCGCAGGGCGCGAGGCATGCTGCGGGGTGTGTCTTCGCGCGAGAGGTCATCGGTCGAGAGTCTTCGCGCGAGAGGTCATCGGTCGAGAGTCTTCGTGCGAGAGGTCATCGGTCGAGAGTCTTCGCGCGAGAGGTCATCGGTCGAGAGTCTTCGCGCGAGAGGTCATCGGTCGAGAGTCTTCGCGCGAAAGGTCATCGCGCTACGTTAAGTTATACACAGAGAACGTGGGACCCAGACATCCAGCATGAGACGTTCTGCACGCGCGCCACGTAGACGAAAAGGGTGGTTCAGAATAGTGACATCAGAATGTTGGCATGCGCGGGAGACACTCACGGTCGTACTGTTCAGAGCAGTGGCTGGCATGCACAAGCGACAAACAGTGGCAGTACTGTTCAGAGCAGTGGTTGGCATGCACCAGAGACAACAGTGGTAGTACTGTTCAGGGCAGTGGTTCTCAGACTTCTCTGCAGAGTGGGTGGTGGCAGCTGCTTTTGGAGGGATAAGTTGGTTTAAGTTACAGAAATCCACTGCTGAGAGAAGAGGAAGACATTGTTGTAGTCGAAGAGAGAAAGAGTGAGTTCCCTCCCCTCCATTTCTCTCCTTCACACTGCGATTCTAGTACACCTTCACGCGGGAATACGACGAGCGACAGCCACCATTGGAGCACTTGGGTGGTTCTCTGCAAGCTCTTCAAAACCAGACACAAGAACAGAGTCAAAGCGTTCTTCAAGCTTCGTTGGATTTCGGAACTCCTGGTGTTTGCGCAAGTCCAGGTAAGGGAAGCTAGACCTCTTTTCCATACGAGCCATAGTTTAGCTATCTTCTGAAGTGAGGGCGACGTGGTCGCCATTTTCGTTTTCATCTGCGTAAAATGCTCTGTTTGTGTGCTTGGGCGACGAGGTCGCCGGTTTTATATACAGTCTTCGAAACACCTCGTTTTTGAACTAGATCGCCGGTTTTGGCGCTGTTTTACGAAATCTCTGTTTTTGATGTTGTTTTGAAACTACTTGAGATTTACATGAGATATTCGAAGATCTGAAGCTTTGAAATGTTTGTTGATGTGATTTGAATCATTTACTTGAGTGGTATGATGTGTTGAATGCTGTGAATGTGGGATCGAGGCATAGTATTTTCAGGAAAGGAAATACCGTGTTGAGATTGGTTAGGAAAGTGCATTGATCAGTGAGTAACCTGTTAATGAGACGATCCTGACTCTGCTGAGATAATGGAATCACGTAGATGAAGTTATTCAGTTGGTGAGAGTCGAAGGAGGTTCGTATGAATGGGCGAGTAGTTTGAAAAAGAATGGGCTCGACTGTTATACGAATTAACCTTGTCATGCTGTATGGTGATGTGTTGAGATTCATCGTATGCTTGTGAATGTGTGAGATTTCACGGCGACCCTGTGGATGTGTGAGATTCCACAGTGGGCAGTATGACAGGTGCATGTCTCTGGATACTAAGTTCAACGCACGAGTCAATCCGGAAGTAGTGTCAAGTGTCTTGTGTTGTGAGTCAGTGGAAAGTCTGACATGTGAAATGAGAAACTTGAATATTGATAGACACTTGATGCTGTATTGTGAAATAGAATGATTCTGAGGAATGTTGTGAAGTTTATGATTTTTGGGCGATCAGGTGAAGGGATGAGCAGCTCTACGTTTTACATGGAAAATCTTGAAACTTGTTTTACCTTAATTTTAATGTTCCTATTTAAACTCTCTTTAAAATGTCTAGCTTACCCTGTGGTGTTTCTTTGGTGTTGTGCTTGGTTCTCTTTAAAAACTGTGATGATCGTGTAATTGTTACACGGGAGCAGATGATCTTCCAGGAAGGAGAGCTCCTTAGTGAGTGGTCGCCGAGGGAGAGATCGCCGGTTTCTACCTCTCGGTGGTGATCGCCGGTTTTCGTGTCCTGATAGAAGATCGCCCGTTTTGAGGTCTTCTGTTAGAGATCGCCGTTTTAAAGTTGGAGATCGCCGTTTTCTTTTGAGACCGCCTGTCTTACTGCATTTCTTTTATTTTCGTAAAATCTTGCAAACATTTGATTTGGTTATGTATTAAACTCCCTAAGAGGAGTAACTTCATTTCTGATATATATATAAATACATATTATTTTGCACTCTTCAATATTATTTGGTTACACTTAATTTCAATTATACATGGATGTATGTATTATTTTGGCGGGATGTTACAGTTGACAGCATGCTTATTGTTGGAAAAGATATTTTCATGATCAACAGGTTGAAGAAACAATTGAGTGAGTCATTTGTTATGAAAGACATGGGAGTTGCTAAGAAAATTCTTGGTATAAGAATCATGCGTGATAGGCAAGAAAAGAAGCTTTGGTTGTCACAGGAGCACTATGTTAAAAGAGTGCTACAGAGGTTCTAGATGGAAAATGCTAAGGCGGTAAACACTCCTCTTGCTACTCATTTTAAATTGAATGCAAAACAAAGTCCTTCTAATGAAACTGAAGAATCAGATATGTAATAGGTTCCTTATGCATCTGTTGTGGGTAATTTGATATATGCAATTGTGTGTACAAGACCTGATATTGCACATGTTGTTGGTACTGTTAGTAGATTTTTGTCTAATCCAGGTAGAGAGCATTGGAATGCTATGAAATGAATTTTAAGGTATCTTCGTGGTACTACTTGTTTGAAGCTTTGTTTTGGAGGTGATAAGCTTACCCATGTGGGCTATACTGATTCTGATATGGGTGGAGACATAGATTCTAGAAGGTCTACCTCAGGCTATGTGATTAAATTTGCAGGGGGAGCTGTGGCATGGCAATCTAGATTGCAGAAGTGTGTTGCTTTTTGTCCACTACTGAGGCAGAGTTCATTGCCATTACACAAGCATGCAAGGAGTTACTTTGGATGAAGAAACTCCTGCAAGAGCTTAGTTTTGTTCAAGACAAGTACTTGCTATTTTGTGATAGTTAGAGTGTCATTCGTCTTGGTAAGAATTCAACTTTCCATTTTAGGTCCAAGCATATTGATGTGAGGTATCATTGGATACGTAATGCTTTGGAAGCTAGGTTACTAGAGTTGGCAAAAGTTCATACAGATGATAATTTTGCTGATATGATGACTAAAACACTACTGAGAAGCAAGTTTGAAACTTGTTGTGAGATTGCCGGTTTGTCGATCATCTCCACATAGTTGTGAGGGGGAGATATGTTGGGTTGGGCTCACTTCCTATGTGGAGGCCCAGTCCAATATTGATCACCATTAGGGTTTTTTCTTTGATAGAGAGAGAGAGAGAGAGAGAGAGAGAGAGAGAGAGAGAGAGTTGTAATAGAAATAGAGAGAGGAGAGAAGAGTAAAGATAGAAAGTTTCGCCCAGCAACTTCTGGCTGCCGTTGACACTTTGTTCACCGTTGGATTGGGCTGAAATTTTATCAAAAGGTTCACAGCCTCTGGTACTTCAATCTGACTGTTTTGATCTTTGAGAAGTCGTTTGAAAAGTGAGAAATTCGTCTCACACTGCAGCAGCGTTTTCTTGAGGACGAAACTTTTTGGATCGCTGCTGCTACTTCGTCCACCGTTTGATCAGACTAAAATTGTTTTAGCAGGTTCATACCTCGTGGTGCTTCAATTGGACCATTTGAATTGTTAAAAAGTCACCAGAATAGTGACATATAAGCCGCGTACGGTAGCTGCAGTTTTGTGAATTTTTCAGGTTTCTTGTTCTCTATTTCATCTCTTTTGTATTGCTATTTGGCTAGTTATTTAGCACAATTTGTACTGTGATTTGAGACTCTCTTGTAACCATAACTTTGATCATAGTGGAGTTTGATTGACTGGTTTGTGCCCGTGGTTTTTACTTCTCACATTGAGAAGGTTTTCCACATTAAAAAATTTGTATCTTCCTGAAGTGTGTTTTTGTTGCTGCCATTATTTGTTATTGATCCTCACAGATTCTTATTAGTTGGAGAAATTATTATCCGCTGTTTATTGCTTTTGTTGAGTTACTATTTTACTATGTTGAATTTCCCATTAGAGCGTAACAAGCTCTATATAATTTAAAAGTTCAATTACAAATATTAGTTTTTAGAAAGGGACATTTAAATATAGTTAAAAATATTATATTAGGAGTTTTATAAATTCCAATTTCTAATCAAATCATGATGTAAGTAGAAAGAGTTATATCTTGACTATCAATTATAGTTTTCTATCCTAGTGGTTAGTATTCGATTTAATAATTTGTATTAGAGTCAATTTTACAAGTTCAATTCCCAAGAAAACTATTGTGCAGAAAGAATTTTTGAAGACAGGTCGACTATAACAAAAAAATCATCTCTTCTAAGCAATCCTCAAGTCCTAATTTGTCAGAATAATGAACTTTAATTGTATTAATCTTATTTTGTTCTTTTACTTATTCTTAAATTGTATTTAATTCTAATTTTTATTTTGTATCCACATTCGTTTCATTCTTCAACATGTTTGGATAGTATTCTTTTCTGGGATGCAAACTTTCACACTTATATATATTTGGATTAAATTTGTATCTAATGACAATCCTCCTTAAGTACATCTTCAATTTAAATCTTAAAAATATAAAACAAGCATTCTATCAAACACCTCTCAAGCTAAACATGTAACAGTGGTGAGAAAAAGGAAAAAAAAAAAACCAAAGACCCTTCCCCCCCAGCACGCGCACCGCACCATTTTTTCTCTCTCCCACCATATTCTCTTTTTCTCTTCTTTCTTAATTTTCTCTCCCAATCTTCATCTATTTTAGAATCTGATCGGACCACGTTGTAGCTGGGGAGTAAAGGAACATTTCTAACCGATCAGAATTTTAAACAGAGTAAGTTCATTTTTACTCTAAAGATCCTTTATTCTTTGTTTTTTGCTATGTTTTAGTCATCAATCTTGGTGGGGTCAGTTGAGAAGGTTAATCCTCTCAACTTATTCTAGTATATACTGAATTTATGTTTTGTTTGGATAACTTGTATTAGGCCCGAAAATCTTAAGCTTATCCAGATGGTGGAGAATAAAATTCTAGAAGTTGCTTGGAAAGCAAGCAGTTAAGGTAAGGGAAGCTAAACTTAATTTTTAATAACACCCTAGGCTAGAAGATCTAAATGTGGAAGGGACGTGGTCCCAATATTCAATTTCTCTTGTAGAGATGTTGTTTGATAAAATTGTTTGGTTTTATGTCGTGTGAACATGTATAAATACTATATTTTGATAGTTTAAAAGTTAAATATTATTTTTATGTTGGAAAAGTTCTTGAATGGTATGCATTTTTAAATGTTATGTGATTGAATGATGAAAATTGTATGAAATTGATGTCATACATTTGGGATAATGTATGAGTTGTTGTTTGATGGCATTAAGTATGAAAAACCTATGTTTAACGGAGATCCTCTGGCTTCACTGATAATCTAAGTCATGTAGACTAAGATATCAGGTGGTGAGAAGCTGAGAGGGAGTTCATACACACCGGGTCCCGCTGTAAACACTCGGTATTGGATGTTTGAACTTACCCTAATCCTTTCTGTTAGATTCGCTGGTAATATTTGGATCTGGTGTTAGTCTCTGGTAGAGGCATACTTAATGAGTCTTCCAGAAGACGAAGTGGGATTGAAAGGAAATCCAATGACTGTGATTGAAAATAGATCCATGTGTGGTCTATATGAATGATGAAATTGATATTGAGATTTTATATAACAACATTTAAAGAAAAGTTTATAAACTATTAGTTTGATTTGTTCTTTTTGCATGAATTTAATATGTTATGAAATTTCTTTTCACTAGCTTACCCTTGCTTTTCGTGTTGTGTTTGAACTGCGATGACTGTACTATGTACACGAGCAAATGACCATACAGGTGCAGGAGAGCCTTAAAAGGTTCAGAGTTTTATTTTGAGCTATGGATATGTAAATATTTATACTTATATAAGTCATAATCTTGTAATAGAAATATTTTGAAAAACTCTAAGTTTGTACAGGAGTGGGAATGCTACTCCTGACCAAACCAATCAATGGATCAGGGAGTTAGAGAAAATCTTCAAGGCGACCTCCTGCCCTGAAGATAAGAAATTGGTCTTTGCTGTGTATTTGTTATCGGGAGAAGCCGAGTTCTGGTGGATGGGAGCTCAACAGATGATGGAGGCCTGAGCTGAAGTAGTAGATTGGGAAAGTTTCAGGGTGAGATTGCTGGAGAAATATTTTCCAGATAGTTAAAGGTTTGCGAAGGAAGCGGAATTTCTAAGGTTGGAACAGGGAGAGATGTCCGTGAACGCTTATGCTGCTAGGTTTGAGTACTTAGCCAGATTTTATACCCAAGCTACCTCTGAGGCTTGGAGGTGTAGGAAGTTTGAAGAAGGTTTAAAGCATGAGCTGAAGAAGACCATAGCACCTATGTGCATCAGGGAGTTTCATGCCTTAATGGAGAAGGCAAAGATGGTGGAGACCTTGAAAAGGGGTAATTCCAGGGTGATTAGATCACACCCAGGGGGGTCTTCCAGTGGGAAGGCCAAGGTACAGCATCAACAAAACAAGCCTTATGCTAGACCTCCACAGCATAGAGCAGGAGCAGTTCCGCCCCAGTTTCAGCAGCAACAACCATGGAAACCTAGATGTTTCCATTGTGGTGGACCACATAACACCAATGTGTGCCCCAAGGGGACTCCCGAGAGAAGGTGCTTCACATGCCAAAAGACGGGACACATTTCTAGAGATTGTCCTAACAAGAATAGGATGACTCAATCCGGTGGTTCTCAGCAGTTGAGGAATGAAGGCAGCAGACCTCAGGCAGCAGGGAGAATGTTTGCTATGTCAGGAGCTGAGGCATCTTAGTCAGGTAACTTAGTACAAGGTGTTTGTTCTATAGCTAGTAGATGCGTTAGAACTTTGTTTGATTCTGGAGTGACACACTCTTTTGTGTCAAGTTTATGTGTGCCCGAGTTGGGCCTTCTAGTGAAGGAGTTGCCGTTTGAACTGTTGGTCTCTACGCCTGCATCAGGACAGGTATTGACCTCTAAAGTTTGCTCTGAATGTCCAGTAATAGTAGAGGGACGCAGGTTCAAAGTAAATTTAATCTGTCTACCTCTTCAGGATCTGGATGTTATCCTATGAATGGATTGACTGTCTGCCAATCACATTCTCATAGATTGTGGTAAACAGAAAATAGCGTTTTCGGACTTCCAAGAGTCAGATGTGATATCTGCTCAGCATGTGTGGTCGGAGTTGAAGGAAGGGTCGAGGTGCTTTGTGATCCTAGCTCAAATGGAAGTGAAGAATGTGTTGAACCAAGTGGTGTTCAAGGTTTTGAAGAATCCAAATCCTTTGAAGGATGATGAAGCTTTTGCTGTGCTTGCTGTTGCTGTGCTGGTTTAGTTAGGATCTGGGTAGTTTGAGTTGTGTAACTCAACCTTTGATTGAATCTAAAGCTCAAGCATCTCAACTTTCAAACAAAGTAAAGTGTTTTTTCAAACTGAGTTAAAACAACCGATTGTTTTATCGAAACAACCGATTGTTTAAGCTTAGGTGTTTTGAAAACTGTTTTGAAATGTGAAAATTGGTTAAGTAACAAAACAACCGATTGATTCGAGGAAACAATCGATTGTTTGTTATGTTTTTATAACAGAAAACAGTTTTGACTTTGACTGAGCTTTAAATGGTTTTAATTCATACGCTCCAGTCATTAAATGCTTTGACCAATCTTTCTAAAGCAATTAAGAGTTTGTTAAGATTTGATTACAAACTTCTTCTTTATATATATACAGAAAAACAGATTTGAGAAAAAGAGAGAACCTAAGTGAATTGTGAAAGTTTTTCTAAGAGTTGGAGATTGCTTAGAGTTTTGGTTGATCAAAGTGCTGAGATAGGATTCTCTTGTATTGATTTCAGATTGCTTCTGTAACAAGTGTAATCCTAGTAATTCTGTGAACATTCGTTTTGTGCTGTTACTAAGAAGAGCTGTGTGTTCTTGAGGGGATCAAGATCAGCTTTCTTAGTGTGGTGTGCTGACCAAGGAAAGTGTGTTTCTTGAGGGTGTTCAAGGTCACTTTCTTGGTTGTGTGTAAGTAATCTAGTGTTGATTGCTTAGTGGATTTCCTCAGGGTTTCTGAGAAGACTGGATGTAGCTCTGGGTTGGAGTGAACCAGTATAAAACATCTGTGTACAATCTCTCTATCCCTAACTCTTTAATTTCAGCTTATTTGTTGTTTGCTGGTATAAACAACCGATTGTTTCGAAGAAACAACCGATTGTTTTCCTGGCAGTGCTGTTTTGCTTGCTGTTTTGGCAAACTGAATTGCTTAATCATTTGATTTCTGAAAGATATTCATTCTAGCTTGGAAAAGTTTGCGAAAACCTCTTTAAACAATTCACCCCCCCCTCTAGTTTAAAGCCATCTTTCCTAACAATTGGCATCAAGAGCTTGGTTCTTGAAAGTCATTCAAGTTGATCCTAAAATCTTTTAAAATGGCTGATAGACTACCTTTTGGGGAAGGTGCTTCAATAAACAGACCACCCTTGTTCTGTGGTTTGAATTACCAGTTTTGGAAAGTTAGAATGAAAATATTCATGGAATCTCTTGACAAAGGAATTTGGGATGCAATTGAAAATGGTCCTTTTATACCAAAGTTTGAAAAAGATGGTTCTGTCATTGAGAAGCCATGGTCTCAATGGACTGATGCAGAAAGCAAAAAGGCCAAATTTGATTGCATTGCCAAAAATATTATAACCTCTGCTTTAAATTCTGATGAGTTTTTCAGGGTATCACAATGTAAATCATCAAAGGAAATGTGGGATACTTTGGAGGTCACTCATGAAGGAACAAATGAAGTTAAAAGAGCTAGAAAGCATGCTCTAATCCAAGAGTATGAAATGTTCAGAATGCTTAAAGGTGAAACAATTGCTGAAGTACAGAAAAGGTTTACTCATATCATCAATCACCTTATGAGCCTAGACAAGACTTTTGACAAAGAAGAGCTAAACATCAAGATCTTGAAATGTCTTGATAGAGCATGGCAACCAAAGGTAACTGCTATTTCTGAATCTAAAGATCTAACATCCTTAAGTGTTGCTTCTTTGTTTGGAAAGCTTAGGGAACATGAGCTAGAGATGAATAGACTCAATGTTCAAGAGAATCAAGATAAGCACACAAGGAGCATAGCCTTGAAAGCATCCAAACACAAGGGAAAGCAAGATTCAAGTGATGATAGTGATGAGGAAATCTGAGTTTGCTGTCAAGAAAATTCAGCAAATTCCTAAAGAGAAACCGCAACAAAGACAACAACAGGGATAGGTATGGAAACAAGAAATCCAATGATTTAAATTCAAATAACTATACTTGTTTTGGTTGTGGTGAGCAAGGTCACATAAAGGCAGATTGTCCCAACACAAGCAAGGAGAAAAAGGCAAGCTACAAGGAGAAGAAAGGCAAGACAAAGAGAGCCTACATAGCTTGGGATGAAAATGAGGTATCATCATCAAGTTCTTCATCAAGTGAAGATGAGAAAGCAAACCTATGTTTGATTGCTGAAGATGATGATGATTCAAGCAGTTCAAGTGAGGTAAGTTCTTGTGCTTCCTTAAATGAACAAAATTATTGTGAATTGCTTGAAGCTTTTCAAGAAACTCATGATGAAGCTAATCGCTTGGTGCTTTCAAACAACCGATTGAGAGATCTTAACAATGGGCTTGAAAAGAGAGTTAAATCACTTGAAGAGGATCTGAGAAAAGCAAAAATTGATTTTGAAAAGATGGAAAATCATTTCAAAAACACCTCTTGTAAGTGTGATACTCTCATTTGTGAAAATTGTGAAAATCTTGAGAAAAAGGTTCAATATCTTGTTGAAACTGTGGACAAGCTTTCAAAAGGGAAATCAAACTTTGAGAATGTCTTGGCATCTCAAAGTTGTGTTTTTGGAAAGGCTGGTTTAGGCTTCAATCCACAGAACAAGCAAGATAGGTTTTCAAAAAGTTTTTTAAGAAAACCAGAAAAACAACCGATTGTTAAGACGAAACAATTGATTGTGACATGCTTTTATTGCATGAAAAAGGGCCATTCGGTTAGATTCTGCAAAATAAGAAAGTTTTCTGTTCCAAGAGGCTACATGAAATGGATCCCTAAAGGATGTGAGGTTCCAAGTGTGAAAAAGAAACCAATTGGACCCACATTTGTGAAAGGACCAAATCTTGTTGCTTGAACTAATGTTTGTGCAGGAAAATTAATAGAAAAAGAGGAGCTGAGCCAACTGGTTAGACTGTGAAAGACAAAGGGCAATCATTGAAGCTGAATCAATGCTTTGCAGAAGGTCAATTCAATGAAAAGAAGCCTTCTTGATCAACAAGCAATTGGCTCATTGAGGAAACAACACAAGGATGAGTTTTTTCTTTTACTGTCCTCTATTTTTAAGTATTAAAGTTCTTTCCTGTGTTTAATCCCTCTTTGGTCAATGTTATCTGTTGTTATCTGCTTCTGTTTTTGGTTAAAATTTCTTAAAATCAAGTTTTAACTGCTGCAGAAAAACAACCGATTGTTTCTTCGAAACAACCGATTGTTTTGGGTCTGACAGCACTGTGAGAAAATTGATTTAATTCTATTTTTGGATTTCTATTCGTTGCAGATCATTTCAAATAGAGAATCTTGGTCAATGATACTGTGATTGAATGCTGAACAAGTTCAGAAAAGAAGTTACAAATATCATAAAGGAATATATTCCAAAATCTTGGAAATTCAAGTGCCTTAATGACAAGTCAAAGTCCACATGTGAAGACCATGTGTTTTTCAGCTTTTTCTGACATGTTCTGAACAGTCTTCTCTCTCTGAAAATCAGGTACCCATTGAATGGAATTAATCATAAATTGGTTTTCGGATGGTTATAAAATCAGGTGCAGATGAACAACGAATTGCAACATCTCTTGCAACATCTCTTGCACCATCTCTTGAGAAAAACTGTAAAGAAGAGCTGCCCTCTGTTTTCTCATCTCTGCTGCCATGGAATCAACTCCTCCCACTTCTGGAAGAATCAAAACCAGAGCTGTAAGGTCTGGAGGAAGGCTGGAAGGATGGTTTTCTGGAGATAAAGATCTCATAGAAAAATATAGATATGAGACAAGTCTCAAGAAAATCAATAACCCCAAGGTTGTGAGTTTTGATTGGCTGAAAAGTCAAAAGCTGGACAATGTGAGGAAACTTCTCAAAGATCAGTATCTCAGAAGGTTTCTGGAGATGAAGGGCAACATATATCCAGACTTGGTGAAGGTCTTCTACACCAATTTGAAATTTGAGGGAAACAACCTAGTTTCTCATGTAAAAGGTGTGGACATGGAGATAACCCATGAGGTTTGGGCTGCTGTTGCTGGACTCAAGTTTTCTGGTATGCGAATCAGCAAAGGCAATCTTGGTGTGGTGGAGGATTTCAACAAAATTCAGTTTTATAGAAGCTGTTTGAAAAACACTCAAGCTCAAGTGAGTGCATGCTCAGTTGGAGGATTGAAACTGGATGAGAGGCTGCTTGCTCTCATTGTGACATGGATTCTAACTCCAAGGGGGAGCAACCATTCTGTTTTGACTGAAGAAGATCTGGTTTACATCTTCTGCATCACCAAGAAGGTCAAGCTAAATTGGATTCACATCATCAAAGAGCACATGCAAAAAGCAATGAGGTTGGGTGACTATCACTATCCCTATGCTATTTTGATATCTAAATTCCTAAACTATTTTGAAGTTAATCTGGAAGATGAGACTTCTGAGCTGGTCAAGTCAACTCAAGAGTTGAACAATGGATCACTCAGCAAGATGGGATTTACAAAAATAGGTGGAAAATGGGTAAGCAAGGATGGTAATCATGGTGCCTCCTCTAGTGGTGCTGCTCAAGAAGAACCTACAGATATGGATGTTGAACATGAAGATCCAACAGGAGGATTTCAAGATGCTGGACCCAGTGCAGCTGCTGAACATCCAGAAGAAAGGATTCAATCAATGTCACCTTTTGAAAGGTTCATGATGAATAGGATGGATAGCTTTGCTGAAAACCAAAGAAACCTCCATGATCTGTGTGTTAGCAATTTCCAAAGGTTTGATACCAGGTTTGACAACATGGATGCAAGGTTCATAAGCCTAGATGAACAAATTGAAGCTGTTCAGAACCAAATCTTTGATCTTCAGTTTGGAGATAAGGAAGAATGAAGAAAAACAACCGATTGGATTGTCGAAACAATCGATTGTTTTTGCTGCTGTTGAAGTTTGATTTTCTTTTCTTTCCTTCTGCTGTTGCTTTTATAATTCTGATGTAATATGAACTTTTTATGGCTTTATCTCTTATATTTGTCTATTTGTGAAGACAAATAGGGGGAGATTTTATGCTTGTTTGCTTAGATGCTTGTTTAAGACTGCTTTTAGCTGTTTTTTTTCTGATATTAATTGTTTAAGCCTTAACTGTGTATATATTTTCTAACCAAATATCAGAGGTTCAATGTCTGCTAAAAGTTCGTTTGCAGGAACTGCTTCAGATTTAATCAGATCAACATAAAGCATCAGGGATCAAGCATCAGGGATTTGTCTTCATCAAATAGGGGGAGATTGTTGAACCAAGTGGTGTTCAAGGTTTTGAAGAATCCAAATCCTTTGAAGGATGATGAAGCTTTTGCTGTGCTTGCTGTTGCTGTGCTGGTTTAGTTAGGATCTGGGTAGTTTGAGTTGTGTAACTCAACCTTTGATTGAATCTAAAGCTCAAGCATCTCAACTTTCAAACAAAGTAAAGTGTTTTTTCAAACTGAGTTAAAACAACCGATTGTTTTATCGAAACAACCGATTGTTTAAGCTTAGGTGTTTTGAAAACTGTTTTGAAATGTGAAAATTGGTTAAGTAACAAAACAACCGATTGATTCGAGGAAACAATCGATTGTTTGTTATGTTTTTATAACAGAAAACAGTTTTGACTTTGACTGAGCTTTAAATGGTTTTAATTCATACGCTCCAGTCATTAAATGCTTTGACCAATCTTTCTAAAGCAATTAAGAGTTTGTTAAGATTTGATTACAAACTTCTTCTTTATATATATACAGAAAAACAGATTTGAGAAAAAGAGAGAACCTAAGTGAATTGTTAAAGTTTTTCTAAGAGTTGGAGATTGCTTAGAGTTTTGGTTGATCAAAGTGCTGAGATAGGATTCTCTTGTATTGATTTCAGATTGCTTCTGTAACAAGTGTAATCCTAGTAATTCTGTGAACATTCGTTTTGTGCTGTTGCTAAGAAGAGCTGTGTGTTCTTGAGGGGATCAAGATCAGCTTTCTTAGTGTGGTGTGCTGACCAAGGAAAGTGTGTTTCTTGAGGGTGTTCAAGGTCACTTTCTTGGTTGTGTGTAAGTAATCTAGTGTTGATTGCTTAGTGGATTTCCTCAGGGTTTCTGAGAAGACTGGATGTAGCTCTGGGTTGGAGTGAACCAGTATAAAACATCTGTGTACAATCTCTCTATCCCTAACTCTTTAATTTCAGCTTATTTGTTGTTTGCTGGTATAAACAACCGATTGTTTCGAAGAAACAACCGATTGTTTTCCTGGCAGTGCTGTTTTGCTTGCTGTTTTGGCAAACTGAATTGCTTAATCATTTGATTTCTGAAAGATATTCATTCTAGCTTGGAAAAGTTTGCGAAAACCTCTTTAAACAATTCACCCCCCCCTCTAGTTTAAAGCCATCTTTCCTAACAGAATGAAGAAGACATAAGCAGTATACATGTGGTGAGGGATTTCATGGATGTATTTCCAGAAGAAATACCTGGGTTGCCTCCTAAGAGAGAAGTGGAATTCTCTATTGATTTGGTACCTGGAGCTGGACCAGTGTCAATGGGACCTTACCAAATGGTTCCAGCTGAGTTGGTAGAATTAAAGAAGCAAGTAGAAGATTTGTTAGAGAAGCGACTCATCAGACCTAGTGTATCTCCATGGGGGGCTCCAGTGCTTCTAGTTAAGAAAAAGGATGGAGGGTCTCGGTTGTGTGTGGATTACAGGCAGTTGAATAAGTTGACCATCAAGAACAAGTATCCTCTGCCAAGAATTGATGATTTGATGGATCAATTGCATGGAGCCTCAGTGTTCTCAAAGATTAATCTGAGAACTGGATACCACCAAATTTTGGTAAAGGCTGAAGATGTTCAGAAGATGGCATTTAGGTCTCGTTATGGACACTATGAGTATGTGGTGATGCCGTTTGGAGTAACAAATGCTCCAGCTCTGTTCATGGATTACATGAATAGAATTTTTCGTCGTTTCTTGGATAAGTTTGTTGTAGTCTTTATAGACGACATACTTATTTATTCAAGGACCGAGGAAGAACATGAAGAACATCTGAAGACAGTGTTGGAGATTATGAGGGAGAAGCAATTATATGCTAAGTTCTCTAAGTGTGAGTTCTAGCTTAAGGAAGTCAACTTCTTAGGACATGTAATATCTGCTCAGGGGATCTCAGTGGATCCAGCCAAGGTAGAGGCAGTGCTTCAGTGGGAACGTCCTAAGACAATCACTGAGATAAGGAGTTTTGTGGGTCTAGCTGGCTACTATCGGAGGTTCATTGAAGATTTTTCCAAAGTAGTAGCTCCTTTGACTCAGTTAACTCGCAAAGATCAACCTTTTGCTTGGACTGACAAATGTGAGCAGAGTTTCATGGAGCTAAAGAAAAGATTGACTAGTGCTCCGGTGTTAGTGATCCCGGATGTAGGAAAACCTTTTGATGTTTACTGCGATGCTTCACATTAGGGTTTGGGATGTGTTTTAATGCAAGAGAAAAGAGTAGTTGCATATGCTTCAAGGCAACTCAAAGTTCATGAGAGAAACTATCCTACTCATGACTTAGAGTTGGCAGCTGTGGTGTTTGCTTTGAAGATTTGGAGGCATTATTTGTATGGAGCTCGGTTCCAGGTGTTTAGTGACCATAAAAGTCTGAAATATCTGTTTGATCAGAAAGAGTTGAATATGAGACAAAGAAGATGGATGGAGTTTCTAAAGGATTATGATTTCCAACTCATGTATCATCCAGGAAAGGCTAATGTAGTAGCGGATGCTTTGAGTAGAAAATCAATACAAGTATCAACCATGATGATTGAAGAGCAGAAGTTGATCGAGCAGTTCAGAGATTTAAACTTTGGAGTAGAATTCCATGTTAATCATATTAGTTGCAGTAAGTTAACTATAACTAATGATTTCATTGGAACGATAAAGGATAAGCAATTAGAGGATCTTGGTCTGAAGCGTATTGTGGAATTACTAAGTACAAATCGGGCCAAAGACTTTGTGATGGGAAAAGATGGAATCTTGAGATTTAATGGCAGAATTTGCATACCTGCAAATGAGGAGTTGAAGAAGATGATCCTGGAGGAAGGCCACAAGAGTCATCTTAGTTTACACCCAGGTATGAATAAGATGTACCGAGATTTAAAGGAGTCTTTTTGGTGGTCGGGCATGAAGAAAGAAATAGCTCGGTATGTTGCTACCTGCTTGACATGTCAAAAGGCGAAGGTAGAACATCAAAGGCCTGGTGGTTTGTTACAGCAATTGGATATTCCTGAGTGGAAATGGGATAGCATTGCGATGGATTTTGTCACTCATTTACCTAGATCGGTAAGGGGTCATGATGCAATCTGGGTCATAGTTGATCGGCTGACAAAGAGAGCTCACTTTCTTCCAGTTAATTTGAGGATATCTATGGCCAAGTTGGCACAGTTGTACATCAGGGAAATTGTGAGGTTGAATGGAGTGCCTTCCAGCATTGTTTCGGATAGAGATCCCAGGTTCACTTCACGGTTTTGGCAGACCTTACAAGATTCTTTGGGAACTAAGTTGAGAATGAGCTCGGCATATCATCCTCAAACAGATGGGCAGTCTGAGAGAACAATACAGTCCTTAGAAGATCTATTGAGGACATGTGTCTTGGATCAATTGGGAAGCTGGGATGAGATGTTGCCTCTGGTGGAGTTTACTTATAATAACAGTTATCACGCCAGTATTGGGATGGCACCATATGAAGCCTTGTATGGGAGGAAATGCAGAACTCCTTTATGTTGGTATCAGGAGGGTGAAGTAGTTTTGGTCGGGCCAGAGTTGATTCAGCAGACGACCGAGAAGGTGAAACAGATAAAAGACAGAATGAGAGCGTCTCAAAGTCGGCAGAAATCCTATGCAAATCAGAGGAGAAAACCTTTGGAGTTTGCAACTGGAGACCATGTGTTTATGAGAGTAACACCGACCAAGGGTGTAGGACGAGCTATCAGATCAAAGAAGCTATCGCCTAAGTTCGTTGGACCATATCAAATCTTGAGGAGGATAGGTCCAGTGGCTTACGAGATTGCTCTACCTCCCCAATTAGCAAATCTGCATAATGTCTTTCACGTATCACAGCTGCGAAAGTATATTCCAGACCCTAGTCACGTGTTGGAAGTGGACGATGTGCAAATCAAGGATAACTTGTCTTTTGACGCAAAACCAGTTAGGATTGAAGATCAACAGAGTAAGTAGCTCAAGGGCAAGAGTATCAATATGGTAAAGGTGGTGTGGGATGACAGATCTAGTGATTCAACATGGGAATTAGAAGAAATCATGAGAGAAGCCTATCCCTACCTCTTTTTCTAGTAAGTCAATTTTCGGGGACGAAAATTTTTCTTGTTGGGGAGAATGTAAGGATCTAGAAATTTATTTGGAATAGAAGTGGTATATTTTAAATGATTTCTGAATATGTTATTATTTGAAATGAAAAGAACATATAATAGAAAATTCATAGTAGTCAGACCTCGGATGTCACCCAAGAGGTCTGAGGTCAGTATGGTAGAGGTCGGTCGGTGGACCATAGTGGGTTCCAGAAATCACATGTATCAAGGTGTGATTTGAACCTCAGATGCACCATGCATGCGGGATAACTGCGAAACCCTATGCTTTGGCATAAGAGATTTACCCTTATTGTTACATGCATTGGCAAGGGAGAGGTTTGTACCGAACTGTCCTCGGGCAGGAGAAACTACCGACGTCACCAAGCCATGTGGGGGTGATACCACAGACGTGGAGTAGTGAGTCGATGAACCCTCAGCAGGGTGTGACGATGTGACATCGGTGACTAGAGTGAGGCGATGTGTCCTCGTCACACACAAGGGCGATGAGAGATCGCCAGGAGGAGAGACACATCGGTCATCGGCCATGATGAGAGATCGCCAGGATAAGAGACACATCGGTCATCGCCAGGATGAGAGAGACATCAGTCATCCAGCATGAAGCTATGCATAAAGCTGTTAAAGGCATTGCTAAGGTTACAGTTAGTCGCGATCAAGTCACAAACCAAGTTGGAAAGGTTGCAGTGAGATCGTGCTAAAGCCTAAGCCAGTTAACAGTTAGTCACGTACAGAGATTTAAAGATGGAGAGAGGACCAGTGGTCAGTAAAGCGCCTGGAAGCAGAGCGCGATCAGTCATCGGCGCACTCAGAGTGAGATTAGCCATCGGTGCACTCAGAGCGCGATCAGTCATCGGTGCACTAGGAGCGCGATTAGTCATCGATGCACTCAGAACGCGATCAGTCATCGGGGGAAGTAGTGAAGCACCTATGTGTCATCGGTGCATGGTCATCGGGGTTCCCTGCTACACGCAGTTAAGCTGGACCCACGCTCCCAGCGAGAACGTTATGCATGCACGACACGTAGACAGTAAGGGCGCCCAGAGTCATTGGCGTCAGAGTTTTGGTAGGGCAGGTAACCCAGAGTTGGTGCGCGCAGAGACACCACGTGGCCATCCTGTCAGAGGAAACTTGCACGCAAAAGTTCTCCCAGAGAGTGGGTGATGGCAGCGAAGATTTATGGACGGTCCTCTGAGGGACTAAGTTCATTTCGATTTCCCTTCTACCGTTTTCCTCCTTCACTCTACGACGCGGCCACCCTCCCTCGCCAGGTAACGATCGACGACCTGCCATTGGACTCCTAGGGAAGTTACTCTGCAAGTTTTCTTACCAAAGCCTTAAAACAGAGTAAGTCGTTTTGCTCTGTTCTTCGAGTCAATTCTGAACTTGAGAGGGTTGCCTCTGCATAGGCTTTGCATGCGACTCTTTTAGCTTCAGAAATCGTCTTTGTTAATGCAGAAAATGAGTAATCTCGTTAGATTTGTGATCAAGACTCTATGGTGCAGGTTAGGATATCCTTAGGTCTTTTCGGTGGGTTAGGAGCTTAGTGAAATTTTACTCAAGTCCAGGTAAGGGAAGCTAACTTTAATTCCAATAAAAACCTTAGGCTAGAAGATTTTGAAGTTGGGGTGACGTGGTCACCAGTTTTAACGTTTATTTCACAATCCCCTGTTTTGTGTAAATCTGTATTGGTTTGAGATTGAAATGTGAAATGTATATGATTTTCGAAATTCTCAACTTTGGTATGATTTGATTGAGATATATTTGAATTGGTCATTGATGTGTCGTATGAGATGCTGGATGCTGTGAAATTGTGGTCAAGACATAGTATTTTCAGGAAAGGAAATACCGTGTTGAGATTGTTATGAGGGTGTATTGATCTGTGAGTATCCTGTGAATGAGACGATCCTGACTCTACTGAGATAATGGAATCACATAGATGAAATTATTCAATTGGTGAGAGTCGAAGGAGGTTCATATGTATGGGTAAGTTGTTTGAAAGATAACTAACTTGACCTATTATATGAATTAACCCTGTCATACTAGGAGAATGATGATATTGAGATTGTATATGCGCATAGCTGTGTGGATTCACAGCGACACTGTGTGGATTCATAGTGATATAGTATGACAGGTGCAAGTCTCTGGATGCTAAGTTCAACGCACGAGTCTTCCGGAAGTAGAGTCAAGTGTCTACGTGTTATGAGTCAGTAGAAGTCTGACATGAGAAAGAGGAATATTGAAATTGTTGGTAGACACTTGATGGTTATGTGAAATGATAGACACTTGATGAAATTGTGAATTGTGTGAAAAGAAAAAAAAATGATGGTTTATGATGACATTAAGTTTCATATTTAAAGTTTTTAAAATATCTAGTTTACCCTGTGTTTTGTTTTGTGTTTTGTTTTCTTAAACCTGTGATGATCGTGTTAATTTACACAGGAGCAGACAAGGTGACAGGTGACAGACCTCCTCAGTGAGCGTGCTGGAGGATGGGATAGATTTAGGTTTTTATGCTCTGTTTCGATTATTTTGAAACTTTTGATGAATATGTATTAAAACCCCTAGACAAGGGATGTTCTTTTGAGATACAATGTATGGGATGGATATATTTTATTATATATACAAATATTAATTTGATATTATTGTTCTACCGTTTTTTTATTATTTTATATGTATGAGTAGAAATTGAGGGACGTTACAATGTGCCTTAAGCGAATACTTTCTTAAAATTAGATATAAAAATTAACATAAATTGCGGAGAATAGAGATAAATAGGAAAACAAATGCTCTATTTTGAATTATAATTCGTAGTAATTATTACATATTAATAAAGAATGTGTTTTCATTTATTAAATAATTATTTAATCCTGATTAAGGAAAACAAAAAGTTGTTCTCAGTCTTTTTTACTATTTTAAGATTATATATATATATATATATATATATATATATATATGATAATCTGTTTTCCTAACCCTTATTAATTGCTTTCATGTCCACAATTCCAATCTCACTTTCCATCAATCACTTTGGAGAAGTGCTTCTTGGACGGTTAACTGTGAAAGTCATTATTATGAATAATAATATACGTGAATGGAAAATTGAGAACATTTACAAATAAATAAATCACAAGAACTATATATCTACAACTATCAATTTCATATTAATAAAATATATATTAATAAGGGTTTAGGAAAGTGATTTATTTATTTGTAGTTGTAGATATATAGTTCTTGTGATTTATTTATTTGTAAATGTTCTCAATTTTCCATTCACGTATATTATTATTCATAATAATGACTTTCACAGTTAACCGTCCAAGAAGCACTTCTCCAAAGTGATTGATGGAAAGTGAGATTGGAATTGTGGACATGAAAGCAATTAATAAGGGTTTGGAAAACAGATTATCATATATATATAATCTTAAAATAGTAAAAAGGCTGAGAACAACTTTTTTTTTTTTCCCTTAATCAGGATTAAATAATCATTTAATAAATGAAAACACATTCTTTATTAATATGTAATATCTAATTACTACGAATTATAATCTAAAGTGGAGCATTTGTTTTCCTATTTATCTCTATTCTCCACAATTTATGTTAATTTTTATATCTAATTTTAAGAAAGTATTGGCTTCAGGCAGACGCTCTCCTTTTATTTATGATTCATTTGCAAGAAATTGGTTATTAATAATAAGTATCTATAATTACTCATTTAATTTCAATTATTCTCCATCACTTTCAAAACAATTATTTTAAATACCTTTAAAAGTATAAAAGTCCAATAAATTAGTTAAAAAAAATTTCAATAATTAAAAGTCGTGAATATAAAATTAACTTTTAATTTTATATTTTATCAGTTACTACATTTCTGATATGTTTAACATTTTTTGGAAATGCTTACGACAATCTTAATGATTAAAATTGGTAAACTTAAAAACAAAACAATCTATATATTCAAAATGTATGTATGATTGTTTATTCTGAAAATCTTGATCTAAAAAATTTAGTTTAAAATATATTTCATGTATTCTGAATTAAGTAGACAACATATTCATATGCCAGTTAAAGCATGTCAAATAGTTACAAAAGAAATTTAAGTTAAATGATGTGAAAATGATGGAAACAAAGATGAGCGTCGTTTATGTTTAGCTTGAGAAGTGTTTGATAGAATGCCTGTTTTATATTTTTAAGATTTAAATTGAAGATGTACTTAAGGAGGATTGTCATTAGAGACAAATTTAATGTAATTATATAAGTGTGAAAGTTTGCATCTAAGAGAAGAATACGACTATCAAACATGTTAAAGAATGAAACGAATGTGGAGAGAATGGTGGATACAAAATAAAAATTAGAATTAAAATACAATTTAAGAACAAGTAAAGAACAAAATAAGATTATTACAATTAAAGTTCACTATTATGATAAACTAGGACTTGAGGATTGCTTAAAAGAGATGATTTTTTTTTAGTCGACTTGTCTTTTTCAAAAATTCTTTATGCACAACAGTTTTATTGGGAATTGAACTCGTGACATTGACTCTAATACAACTTATTGAATTGAGTACTAACAGTTGGATATGAAGCTAGATCAATTGGGCTAGGCTGAGTAGACACTATGTTTTAGTGAGTGGGCTTAATCATTGTGTCCCCTTTATTATCTCTATTTATCTCTATTTAAAGAGATCATTGTACCTGTAATTATGGTGCAACAAGAAAGAAATGAAAACCTAATAGTTGCCCGTGTGGATGTAGGTTGCAGTTGGCGACCGAACCACGTTAAATCCTGTGTTGTTTATTTTCTTACATTGATTCGTGATTATGTGTGTGTTGCTTCCGTGCGCATTTTTCCCATCAAGTGGCATCAGAGCTTGGTTCGTTTACACACTAAAGATTCGATCAGCAGAAATTAATCGATGAGACATGAAAATTGCGGCAACAGCGTCCCAAAGTTAGGGTTCCCAGAGCTAGGATTTCACGGAGGCGACGGTGGATTGCGTTTTCATGGTGAATAGGTGCAGGTGCTTGCGGTGAGCAAGGCAGCACGGAGGTGCAGTGCGATGGCAGTGAAGAATTGCATAATCTAGTTATTGGGGACTTTGAAAAGGTAAGACTAGCAGACAACAAAACTCTTGATGTTACGGGCATGGGTGACATAGTGTTGAAGACGCCAGTCGGTTTTCGAACTTTGAAGGATGTCAGAGTTGTTCCTGTTGAAGCTGAAGGAAGCTTCTTCCCAACCTTGGCTTAAAGTGTGTTTGATGAAGAAAATTTCTTTGGTGCTTTATAGTTTGTAATAAGTCTTAAGTGAATTTTGTTTTTAGGCTTAGGATGTTATAAAGTTGCCTTCGGTCATTGGGGAAGTAATGAGGAACCAATCGGTCATCGGTCATTGGGGAAGTAATGTGGCACGATCGGTCATTGGGGAAGTAATGTGGTACGATCGGTCATTGGTCATTGGGGAAGTAATGTGGCACGATCGGTCATCAGTCATCGAGATAATCTATTCCAGTTGCCAAAGCAAGCTTAGATCAAGCACTTAGAGTAATTAAAAGCTTTTTTGATATTCTGTTAGGGCACCAAAGGGAAGTCAATTCAGTTATTCAGTTAACTGAGTTGGGAGCCTTTCAGAAAATAAATCTGTTAAGATGTGCACAAAATCCGTTGTTTCCCAAACTGTTTTCAACTGGTTTTTGAAAAACAGTTAGAATCTGTTTTCTTTAAAAGGCAAAGGTCTCTCTCTCTCAAAAAAAAAAAAACACATTGAGCAATCACGTTTCAATCAGTTTCTGAGTGAGAAGAAGAATTCAAAGGCTTTTGTGAAAGGTTTTCAAAAGGAATTTCAAGTTGCCTGTTCTAGGAAAACCTTGTGCTTTGTGAAGGTGCTGGTGCAGTTTCTGTAGCAGATTGAACTACTGGTTTGAGTTCTTGCATCTTCTTTTCAGGTGTAATTTTTCCTTTCTCATTTGTTGTAAAGGTGTAAGTGTTAGTCACTCCTTGATAGGGTTTCTTGGAGTGCAAGGTGTGCTGAAATAGGTGTTTTTCAGCCTTGTATGTGAGTGTTCTTGTAGGTTTCAAGAACTGCTGTATATGCTGTAATTGTTGTATGTGTTTAGTGGATTTCACCTTGGTGTAAGGTGAACTGGATGTAGCTCTTGATGAGTGAACCAGTATAAAAACTTGTGTGCAATCTTCTTTCCTTCCTTGCACTTATTTCTGGAATTTGAATTGATAACTGTCCAAAATAAATCTGTTCATGTGAAATTGAATCTGTTAATTCTGGGTTTAATAAGAACTGTTCTTCTCTTGGTTGAAACCTTCGTGCAAATATCTGAACAAGTGTGTTCTGTTGTTCCTTCTAATTGAGTAAAATCTAGTTTGATTAAGTTCTGATTATACGAAGGTGATTTGGAAAAATAAATCTATTTTGCTTAAAATCAATCTATTTTTAAGTTCTGCTTGTACAAAGGTAATTTGCAAAATAAATCTGTTTTGTTTGAAATCAATCTGTTCTTTTAATCTCTGTTAAACAGAAGTCAGTTCCTGTTGCAAAAATTTTAAAAGATCAATTCACCCCTCCCCTCTTGATCTTAGACACTGCTTATTTCTAACAGTTCCAAGCTTAACAAAAATTTTGATTTCTGTTAGGCAATTGGACGAACAAGGACATGAAGTGAAGTTCAGAAATCAGTAGTGGAAGGTCGTCAAGGAAAATCTTGTCATGGCCCGCGGAAGAAAGAGAGGTTCGTTGTATATGGTCGAATTACCATCTGAGGGAGTGACCTCCCAGTTCAGAAGATAAATAAAGTCCAGTTCACAGAATCTTGTGGGCAGAAGAGGGTTGTCTTTACAAGAGAGAAACCCAGAGCCACAGGTTAGATTCAGGATGAACGAGCATGGAAAGGTTCAGGTAGACCAGTCAAAGGTACTTATGGCAGTGGGAGCACGGGTCATGTTTCAGCTAAGGTCCATAGATGACAGTGACTTAGGAGAACTAGTATTCCAGCTGTTGAAACATCTTCAGAAAATTTCTGGTTGAGTATTGAGAGTGTTTTGTTCTTAGGTTGTTCCAGGATCCGGTAGTTCTTGCAAGTGGGAGCCGGTAGGAATAGAGAATGGGTCAGTAGCAGTGGCAGTTTCAGTCATAAATGACGTGTTGAAATTCAGGGGAGTTTCAGCGAAGCCTTCAAAATGATTAAGAAGGCTAGTGGCAACTAGTGATGGAACATTGAGTTCCGGTGATAGATTACAGAAGTACATGTACACAGTTGAAGCGCAGGTGAACATTGTTCCGTGACTTCAAGTGGGAGATTGTTGGGTATGAAACCAGGATTAATTGGGCTAGGCTGAGTAGACACTATGTTTTAGTGAGTGGGCTTAATCATTGTGTCCCCTTTATTATCTCTATTTATCTCTATTTAAAGAGATCATTGTACCTGTAATTGTGGTGCAACAAGAAAGAAATGAAAACCTAATAGTTGCCCGTGTGGATGTAGGTTGCAGTTGGCGAACGAACCACGTTAAATCCTGTGTCGTTTATTTTCTTGCATTGATTCATGATTATGTGTGTGTTGCTTCCGCATGCGTTTTTCCCATCACTAACCACTAGGATAGAAAACTATAATTGATAGTCAAGATGTAACTCTTTCTACTTAAGAATGTAACAACGAGCATCATGATTTGATTGTAAATTGGAATTTATAAAACTCTTGATATGATATTTTTAACTATATTTAAATGTCCCTTTCTAAAAATTAATATTTGTAATTGAACTTTTAAATTCTACAGAGCTTGTTAAGCTCTAATGGGAAATTCAACACAATAAAATAGTAACTAAACAAGAGCAATAAGCAACGGATAATAATTTCCCCAACTTGCAAGAATCTATTAGGAGCAATAACAAATAATGACAGCAACAAAAACACACTTCAGGAAGACACAATTTTTAACGTGGAAAACCTTATCAATGTGAGAGGTAAAAACCACGGGCACAAGCCAGTCAATCAAACTCCAATATGATCAAAGTTATGGTTACAAGAGAGTCTCAAATCACAACACAAATTGTGCTCAATAACCAGCCAAATAGCAATACAACAGAGATGAAATAGAGAACAAGAAACCTGAAAAATTCACAAAACTGCAGTTACTGTATGTGGTCTATATGTCACTTTTCCGGTGACTTTTGAACAATCCGAACGGTCCAATTGAAGCACCACGAGGTATGAACCTTCCGAAAAAATTTCAGTCTGACCTAACAGTGGAAAAAGCAGCAACGGAGATCCAAAAATTTTCGTCCTCAAGAAAACACTGAAAACGTTGTTGCAGTGTGAGACAAATTTCTCACTTCTCAAACGACTTCTCAAAGATCCGAACGGTCAGATTGAAGTACCACAGACTGTAAACCTGCTGATAAATTTCAACCTAATCCAACAGTGAACAAAGTGTCAATGGCAGTCGGAAGTTGCTGGGCGAAACTTTCTATCTTTACTCTTTTCTCCTCTCTGTTTCTATGACGTCTCTCTCTCTCTCTCTCTCTCTCTCTCCAAGAAAAAACCCTAATGGTGATTAATATTGGATTGGGCCTCCACATAGGAAATGAGCCCAACCCAACAAATCTCCCCCCCACAACTATGTGGAGATGATTGACAAACCGGCAATCTCACAACAAGTTTCAAACTTGCTTCTCAATAGTGTTTTAATCATCATATCAGCACAATTATCATCTGTATGAACTTTTGCCAACTCCAGTAACCTAGCTTCCAAAGCATTATGTATCCATTGATACCTCACATCAATATGCTTGGACCTAGAATGGAAAGTTGAATTCTTACCAAGATGAATGGCACTCTGACTATCACAAAATAGCAAGTACTTGTCTTGAACAAAACTAAGCTCTTGCAGGAGTTTCTTCACCCAAAGCAACTCCTTGCATGCTTCTGTAATGGCAATGAAATTTGCCTCAATAGTGGACAATGCAACACACTTCTGCAATCTAGATTGCCATGCCACAATTTGCCCTGCAAATTTAATTACGTAGCCTGAGGTAGACCTTTTAGAATCTATGTCTCCACCTATATCAGAATTAGTATAGCCCACAAGGGTAAGCTTATCACCTCCAAAACAAAGCTTCAAACAAGTAGTATCACGAAGATACCTTAAAATCCATTTCACAACATTTCAATGCTCTCTACCTGGATTAGACAAAAATCTACTAACAGTACCAATAGCATGTGCAATATCAGGTCTTGTACACACCATTGCATACATCAAACTACCCACAGCAGATGCATAAGGAACCCGTTACATATCTGATTCTTCAGTTTCTTTAGAAGGACTTTGTTTTGCACTCAATTTAAAATGAGTAGCAAGAGAAGTGTTTACCGCCTTAGCATTTTCCATCTGGAACCTTTGTAGCACTCTTTTAACATAGTGCTCCTGTGACAACCAAAGCTTCTTCTCTTGCCTATCATGCATGATTCTTATACCAAGAATTTGCTTAGCAACTCCCATGTCTTTCATAGCAAATGACTCACTCAATTGCTTCTTCAACCTGTTGATCATGGAAATATCTTTTCCAACAATAAGCATGTCATTAACATACAACAACAGGATAATGAAATCATTATTAGCAAAGCTTTTAACAAAGACACAATGATCAAAAGTAGTCTTCTTGTAGCCATGCTTGATGGAAGAGGCCCAAGCCCAAGTCCAAGTCAAAGGTCAAGCCCAAGCCCACCAAATAGAAGATATAGACCAACTACAAGGGCTATGGCAAGACGAATACAAGAGGATTGGAACACTGCTACCGATGGCAGAGAGACTTTCCTCTACATGTTACAGATGCCAGAAGCTTAGTGTAGAAGTGGAATTTATTTTTTCTTATCAAAATTAGAATAGGAAAATATTTGTAATTTTTCTTAGAATTAATTTTGGCACCTAAAACACCAACCTAGGTTATTTTAGGGTTTCCAAAACCTCTAAATTAACCAAGGCCGATTGCAAAGCCATAGAGGGAGTGAGCTTGCAACGCTAATCACACCCCTCCCATGTGCTTTCACTTAGGCCCCACTTTTGGTGGAAATCTCATTTGAATTTCCCTCCACTTTCATTTGAAATTTCAGCCCTCTAATACTATAAATAAGAGGGCTTGCTTATGTAATTCTCAAGATTAATTTGAGTGAAATTGATGCCAACTTTGTGCCAATTATCACTCTTGTCTCCTACCTCTAGGATAGATACCTTTAGTCTTCATTCTTCATCTTTTCCAAGTGAAATGGCCTCACCACTCACTCTCCACACCTAACACTTCACCTTCAAGGTTTCTGCAGCTCCTAGGAGTGCCTTGCACGTTTCAATTCATGAATTCTTCTGCCAACCACTTCCAATCTCAAAATCAAGCTCACGGATGAAGATACAACTCCATCAATGCTCACACATAATAGACTCAAACTTCTTGTACCATTGACGCGAAGCCTACTTCAAGCCATATAGACTTTTTCTTAGCTTACACACATGATCTTCCTTGCCTTCAACATGAAAACCATCAGGTTGCTTCATGTAAATCTCTTCCTCCAAATCACCATGAAGGAAAGCAGTTTTAACATTCATTTGCTCTACCTCTAAATCAAGAGTAGCAACCAAACTCAGCACAATTCTAATGGATGACATCTTCACCACAGGAGAAAAATCTCATTGAAATCAATGCCTTTTCTCTGTCTAAAAACTTTCACCACCAATCTGGCTTTATACCTTGGAGATGTAGAATTGCTTTCTTGCTTTACCCTATAAATCCACCTGTTTTCCATAGCCTTCTGGCCTTTTGGCAATTTCACCAACTCAAAAGTGTGATTATCATGTAAAGACTTCATTTCATCTTGCATTGCATCCAACCACTTTTTCTTTTCTTCACTCTCTATGGCCTCAAGATAACACTCAGGTTCTCCTTCATCTGTCAAGGTAACATAGTCATCAAAAGGATACATGGTAGATGGTTCCCTCTGCCTATTAGACCTTCGAATTTGAACTTGAGGTGGTTCAGGAGCATCACCAAGATCCTCATCTTGTGACATCCCATGTTCCTTTTCAACGTCATCAATAGGAACATCAAAATCATCTCCAGGTTACTGATCATCAACGTCATCATGTTGCTCATCCTTCTGAACATTATTCTCAATAGTATCCAGATCACGTAGAGGCAATCGAACTGGATCAAAATTAGACAATCTATTATCTATCTCAGATGTTGTCTTCTCTATCATGTCAATATCTTCAATGGTTTGATCTTCCATGAACTTCACATCACGACTTCTAATTGACTTCCTTTCAGCAGGATCAAAGAACATGTAGCCAAATTCTTCTTAACCATAACCAATAAAGATGCACTGCCTTGTCTTCACATCCAACTTGGATCGCTCATCCTTTGGAACATGCACATATGCTTTACAACCGAAGACTCGCAAATGATCATACCTGACATTCTTGCCAAACCAAATCTTGTCTGGCACCTCACCATTCAAAACAACTGTAGGGCTCAAATTAATAACATGCACCGCAGTGTACAATGCCTCACCCCAAAAATGCTTAAGCAACTTTGCTTCAAAAAGCATACACCTAACTCTTTCGATCAATGTCCTATTCATCCTTTTCCAGCTGAGGAGTTTTAGGAGGAGTCTTTTCATGTTTGATACCGTATTGCTTGCAATAAACATCGAACGGTCCACAATACTCATCATCATTGTCAGTACGAATGCATTTTAGCTTCTTGCCTGACTATCTCTCAACCAAAACATGAAATTCTTTGAATTTTTCTAGAACTTGGTCCTTTGTCTTCAAAACATAAGCCCAAAGCTTCCTGGAACAATCATCAATAAAGGTAATAAAATAAAGTGCACCAGTAAATGAATTTACCTTCAATGGGCCACAAACATCAGAATTCACCAATTCAAGCGACTCTGACTTCTTTGAGGAAGGATGTTTCTTGAAGGATACTCTATTATGCTTACCAACCATGCAATGAGAATATTTCTCCAACTCTGTACTTTTCAATCCCGGAAGCACATCCTTTTTAGCTAAACAATTCAGCCCCTTCTCACTGATATGACTAAGCCTTCGGTGCCACAAAGAAGCACCCATATCCATGGCGTTCACACTGTCTTTAGCAACCAATGCTTTTGTCCAATACAGTTTACTAATTCTCCCCCCTTTGGCCACAATTAGATTACCTCTGGAGAGTTTCCACTTTCCTGAACCAAAGTGATTTTCATAACCACTATCATTAAGCATTTGCACAGAGATCAAATTAAAGCGGATATCTGGAGCATGTTTGACTCCTCTAAGCAAAAAATGCATTCTCATATTGGTTTGTAAGCAAACATCACCAATACCAACTATCTTATACACACCATCATTACCCATCTTCAACACTCCAAAATCACCAAAAGTGTAAGATGTGAAGAACTCCTTCCTTGGTGTAACATGCAATGTAGCACCATTATCATCATGTCATGATGTTTCTCCTTCTGCTTCCCTTTCTTATCCTTGTTCTCCTTTTTCCAAAGAAAACAATTTCTCTGAATGTGCCCTGTTTTGTGACAATAATGACACTCCACATTTTTTTTTATCTAGACTTGGACTTACTTCTGCTGTTCTGTTTACTCCCTTTCGGTTCCTTTTTCTGACTTCTCCCCCTATTTTCAGTGACAAGTACCTCGGAATTAGATGAAGTACCATGAGCCTTCCTTCTCATCTCCTCATTAAGAACACTACTCTTAACATTTTCCAAGGAAACACCACCATCAGGAGATGAGTTTGTAATTAAAACCCAAAATGTTTCCCAAGAATCTGGTAGAGTATTCAGTAGCCATAATCCCAACACTTCATCATCAAATCTGATGCCCATTTGTGACAATTGATCTCGGAGCCCCTGAAAATGATTTAAGTGATCTGAAATAGAAATCCCCTTCTTGTACCTCAAATTCATCAAAGAATTCAACAAATATAATTTATTATTTCCTATAGTGGAAGCATACAAAGTCTCAATCTTCTTCCATAAGGATTTTGCATTTTCCTCATTAGCAATGTGATTATACACATTGTCTTCAACATACTGACGAATAAAACCACAAACCTGCTGATGCTCAAACTTCCATTCGTCACCAATCTTGTCTTCTGGCTTTTCAGTAGCAAACACAAGAAGATGCAATTTCTTCACAAATAACAAATCCTTCATTTTTCCCTTCCATCAATGATAGTTAGTGTCGTTCAAACAGACCATCTTATTTGTATTTGCCTCCATCATTCAAGCAGTCAAATAGCTCCAACTAAAGAGCTCTGATACCACTCTGATGGGAAATTTAACACAGTAAAATAATAACTCAACAAGAGCAATAAGCAGCGGATAATAATTTCCCCAACTTGCAAGAATCATTGAGGAGTAATGAAAAATAATGGCAGCAACATAAACACACTTCAGGAAGACACAAAATTTTTAACGTGGAAAACCTTCTCAATGTGAAGTAAAAATCACGGGCACAAGCCAGTCAATCAAACTCCACTATGATCAAAGTTATGGTTACAAGAGAGTCTAAAATCACAACACAAATTGTGCTTAATAATCATCCAAATAGCAATACAATAGAGATGAAACAGAGAACAAGAAACCTGAAAAATTCACAAAACTACAGTTATCGTATGCGGCCTACATGTCACTATTCCGGTGACTTTTGAAAAATCCAAACGGTCCAATTGAAGCACCATGAGGTATGAACCTGCTGACAAAATTTTAGTCTGATCCAACGGTGGACGAAGCAGCAGAGGTGATCCAAAAATTTTTGTCCTCAAGAAAACGCTGAAAATGTTGTTGTAGTGTGGGACGAATTTCTCACTTTTCAAACGACTTCTCAAAGATCCAAACGTTCAGATTGAAGTAACATAGGCTGTGAACCTGCTGATAAAATTTCAGCTCGATCCAACTGTGAACAAAATGTCAGCGGCAGCTGGAAGTTGATGGGCGAAACTTTCTATCTTTACTCTCTTCTCCCTTTCTTTCTTTTCCCTGTTTCTGCTGACGACTCTCTCTCTCTTTGTCCAAGAAAAATCCTAATGATAATTAATTTTGGACTGAGCCTCCACATAGGAAGTGAGTCCAACCCAACATAATTACATATGTAGTCTTTATTAATTAGATGTGTAAATGAAGCCAACTAGGTTTAGTGATTAATTGTTTTGGAATATTTTGGATGATACATAATTAAATATATATATATATATATATATATATATATATAAAAGTTTGGTTAATTATCTCTAATTATTAATTAAAATTATTAAAAGATAGAAAGTGAAAAAGATGTTTAAGCCGTAATTAGAATAATCTAATAGTATGATATCATTCACATGAGAATTAAATATTTTTTAGTACATAAAATTGGGTACGTTATACTTTTAAGGTTATGTCTCTTGTAAAAGTATTTTGTACTCTCTATTGTAATTAAAAATAATAATATATCATATTTAATTAAATATTTATATTTAAATTATTTTTAATTTAAATATTTTAGCAAAAAAATGAAAATGAAAATAAACTATAACTAAATCCATTTAAATTATCATATTATTAACTGATTAAAATTGCATTGTTTTAATTAAAAATATTTCAATAAATAAAAATTATACAAAAATGTAACAATAAAACTTTTTTTAACTTAACTAAATAAAAAAATAAAAATAAACCTAAAAATTTAAAAATAGCTTAATGATCAATTGTTTTTATAAAATTAAAATAAGTAATAATTAATGAAAAAATTAAGAATTATAAAAATAATAATAATAAAATGTAAGTTAAAAAATCTAAATTAATTCACCTTACAAATTCAACTCAATTACTATGTATACTAAAAAAATGAGAACATGAGAAATGAATGTAATTTCCATATTCATCCATCATCTATGTTTTATTTTAATTAATTAAATTTTTACAGTAAATTTTTCATTTAAAATATATCGTTTCTTTTGAGAAATATGAGAGAAATAAATATTAATAAAAAATATATTAACATATAAAAAATAAATATGAAATTGATAGTTGTAGATATATAGTTCTTGTGATTTATTTATTTGTAAACTTTCTCAATTTTTCTATGAAACGTGTTCACATATATGTGGCAATATTTTCCATTCACGTATATTATTATTCATAATAATGACTTTCACAGTTAACCGTCCAAGAAGCACTTCTCCAAAGTGATTGATGGAAAGTGAGATTGGAATTGTGGACATGAAAGCAATTAATAAGGGTTAGGAAAACAGATTATCATATAATCTTAAAATAGTAAAAAAGGCTGAGAACAACTTTTTTTTTTCCTTAATAAGGATTAAATAATCATTTAATTATTTAATAAATGAAAACACATTCTTTATTAATATATAATATTTAGATATAATTATCTTTTTATTCTTACATTTAGAATTAATATTCAATATTTAATTTAATAGGATCAGTATTCAATATCCAATTTAGTAAAATAATTTTAAAAAAAATTAATTTGATTTCTATGTTTTTGTAAAATATATTTAAATTAGTCGTTAAATTTTATATTACGACGTTAAATGTTAGTTATATGAAAGAGAAGTGTGGGATCGAGAGAGATGTGGCAAACAAACCAAAACTCAACTCCCTCCTCCTTTTCTTTTCTCTCCAATCCACGATGAGGCTTCCACTACATCTCGCGGTGGCCTTAGCGGTGGTTGTGGCGACCGCTTGGATGGTGAACATGCGCAACGGCGTTCGAAAGTCAGAGGAAGACATTCTGAAATTTCGCGTGTCTGGATTTGACCGGAGGCGAAGCGGCATTTGGGAAACGTGGAGGTTTCTAGAATTTTGTTTTTTTCTTTCCTCGGTCGGAATTTGCGTGAGGAGGAAGAGATTTGAAGGATGAACGATGTTGGTGCTTCGTAACGAAGCGAGCAATGGCCGGGGAGTTGCGAAACAACAAGAGCGGCAACAGGGTCCACCAGCAGAAGGGGAGGCGATTGCGACGAGGACCTGTAGGCGGCGGCGACAGTAGTGCCGAAGAGTAACAACAAAGGTTTCCTAGTTTGTAAGAAGAAGATGGGAATATCTCCAGAGATTATTTGCTGCTTTATTCCCAACCTTTTAAGTTGTTTGTTGAAATGTTGTGAACTTAAAGTTTGATGAAGAACCCATTTATGCAAAATACATTTCTTTATTTGATGGGATTGTTGATATTAGACCAATTAATATAAAAGGTGCACAAAAGCTTATTGGTAATAAGAGAGGCCGATTAGCTATGGAAGAAGAGGACGATGACCAGCCAAAAAAGAAGATTCATATAGGTTTGCTAGCATCCCAGTGGATAAGTGTTTATAATTCTCGTAGACTAATGAAACAAAGATATCACTGTAATGTATCAGATCCAAGATTATCCAAGGGCACACAGTTTGTGCAACAATTATACAAAGTCAGTGATTCATTTCCTTTTAAGTGGATTAACAAAAAGTGGAGGGAGTGGTTTTACATGACTTCAATGGCCACCTCAGGGTCGAGATGGGGAGTCGTCATGTCTCATGGTGCAGGATATTCAGACAAAATTATTGAACTAGACTTTATGTATCCTAGTGAGGGGATTCAATCCATATCAGAAGACTCGTCATCTCTCCTTCGTTTTCTTCCGCTGCGCACGTTCACCACTCAAGCAACTACCATGGCCACCACGAAGTGCAGTGGAAGCCTCATTGTGGATTGGAGAGAGAAGAGAAAGGGATGCAGAAGTTGAGTTTCAGTTTCTCTGTCATATCTCTCAATCCCTCATATCTCTCAATCCCACCTCTCTCTGTCACACAAACACTTGATGCTCTAAGATGGAACTAAACGGAAAAGATGAATTTGGATACATTTTTAAAAACATAGAAACCAAATTTATTTTTTAAAAAACCACGATACTGAATTGAATATTGACTCCAAATATAGACATGAATAAGATAATTATATTTAATATCTAATTACTACGAATTATGATCCAAAGTGGAGCATTTGTTTTCCTATTTTTCTCTATTCTTCATAATTTATGTTAAATTTTATATCTAATTTTAAGAAAGTATTGGCTTTAGGCACACACTCTCCTTTTATTTATGATTTATTTGCAAGAAATTGGTTATTAATAATAAGTATCAATAATTACTCATTTAATTTCAATTATTCTCCATCACTTTCAAAATAATTATTTTAAATACCTTTAAAAGTATAAAAGTCCAATAAATTAGTTATAAAAGTTTTAAATAATTAAAAATCGTGAATATAAAATTAACTTTTAATTTCATATTTTATCAGTTACTACATTTCTGATATGTTTAACATTTTTTAGAAATGCTTACGACAATATTAATGATTAAAATTGGTAAACTTAAAAACAAAACAATGATATATTCAAAAATGTATGATTGTTTATTCTGAAAATCTTGATATAAAAAATTTAGTTTAAAATATATTTCATGTATTCTGAATTTTTTTTTGAAAATATTATTCCGAAAAATAAATTCTAAAATGTATTTCATGACTTCTGAAAGTGTGTTCCAATTTTTTTAAAAAAACAAATAATCCTAAAGTCACTTTAAAAATAGTCATTTTGAACATTGGAGGGTGCAGTTTCAAATTGGGGGTGCGGAAAGCAATTTTCCATACCAAAATTGTTGAGCTGATTTCTTGGCCCACCTTATCACTGCTGGAATACATATATGTGGTTAATATGCACTCAACAGTTTCATCAATTTTCTTAATCTAGGAAACTAAAATTTAATTTATTTCAAAATAAATTTTAGATATTAAAAAAATATTTTTTTTCTCTTTTCGCTTCATAAATTCAAATTATAAGTAATTTATTAATTGTTAATTTTTCTTTATCAATAAGTACATTTTAGTATTTTTATTCTAAAAAGAATATTAAAATAAAAGTCACTGCAAAACTTAAGTGTTTCATTAACAAAGAAATAAGTACGTAACTTTTACTTATTTGTACTAATATATATTAAAAGTAAGAGTAGTCATGGATTAAATAATACATTTCAAATCCAAATATTTGGATGAAATTTCAGATCCAAATTCATATTTTTTTTATAAAAATAATTTGATTTTTATGAATTCAAATCCAAAATATTTAGATTGAATTTTAAATTCAAATTCATATTTTATAGAAAAAAAATAACATAATAAAAAAGTTAAATATTATATAAATATTAAGAAAATATAATAAAATTATACGGATGTTGAGTTTGTAAGTATATATGTTCTTTGTTGAACATTTGAGTAGTTTTTTGTTATTGCCCACTTTTCCACTTACTTCTATATCTCATTGATTGAATTTTTATGAGGAAAAAATTTGGGGAAGTTTAACTGAACTATTTTGTTTCTCTTTAGAAATGGAAATTTAGATTTTTCAATTTTTAAAATTTATATAAATAAAATGGAAATCTAATTTTAAAAAAATTATAAGATATGAATCAAAATAAAAGTTATATTTAAATAACTGAATTTTTAATGAATGTGCAAGTATGGATATCTAAAAAGGGAGTAGTTTTAGATTTTTTTTACCATCCTTAGGATCTGTTTTGATTAGGGAAGGGATGCGTGGGGATTTGAGAGAGTAGATGTGAGAATGCAAGAGGAAAGTGTGAAGAAACTGAGAGTGTTTGGATTGGAGTATTTGTAGGGTGAATATGTGAGAAAAATTTATGGGAGTTTGTGAGTGATGGGATGGTTGTGAGCGAATTTTAATTTTTTTTAAAGGTGTAAAATGTTACTTTACATATTTACCCTTGTCGATTAAAAAAAAGGTTTAATTACCTTATTCGTCCCTACATTAGGGGTCAATAGTCAATTTAGTATAATGATTTTTAAAAAAATCAATTTGGTCCCTATATTTTTTAAAATATATTCAAATTGGTCTTTTCCGTTAAGTTTCACTTAACGACGTCAGATGTTGTTTATGTGATAGAGAGAGTATTTATGTACCAGAGAGAATTTATGTGACAA